>JAHREE010000215.1:5302219-5361317 GCA_033628505.1 Tringa tobata
AGGAACAAATATACTAAGGTCATGGTCTAAGCTGTGTTCACTTATAGGTTATTAAGACAGGCTATGTAAATAGGTGGAATTCCATCGATGGTAATGGCATGGCAAAATTTTAGTTTCCGCTTTTTTAAAATTAAGGATGTTCAGTCACTTTCGACATTACGACTCTCATCTAAGCTGTAATGTCTGACGTTTTTATAACCAGGCCTGCTTTAACAGCATTGTGACAGCTTCTAGAATGAGTTTTCTACGTAAAGACTGCCGAAAAGTGTTGGTTGTGTTTTTTTCTCTATTGACGTTGAGTGAAAGAGGTTCTCTGAGACTTACGCGAGCTTTGAATGTGGTTTAAATATTGCTTAGTGGCTGAGAGACAAGGAGAGCCATTTCTAAATGATTTAACTAGTCTGTATCAAATCTGGAGTTTTTGTGGTATGTGTTTGTTCTACCTATATTTCAAAACTACTTCCTTAAGATAGGTCAAAGTAGAAGTGTGCCCAAATAGTTTTATTTTAGTAGTTCGTGTTTTAATCCATAGTGTCCAACCTGCAAACTTAGGATCATATTTGATAGCTTTCTTATATCTTTGACATTTATCCTGTTCCTGGTTCCTGTTATTCTTCTTCCTCTAAATGTATATGTAAATTACAAAAAAATAATTCTGAAATTAAATGGGCAAAACCTTTGCAATTATTGGAAAATTTCCTGTATTACACTTACCTTTTCTTGGTTGTGTTTCTAGTCACTAGTGTGCAGAATATAGACCAGCAGAGTTAGCAAGGAGGTTGCAAATTCAGTTTCTGGATTTTCATGATGCTATGTTAATCCAGTGAAGTAGTGAATTATATGACATATATTACATATTTGTGTTGTGTAATGTTAACGTATTAATTGGATTTGTGTGTCTTTTAAGTTTCCATTTAGATCACTGTGGGGCTTTACCATGGTTTTTGCAGAAAACGAGTTTTAAAGGAAGGACGTTTATGACTCATGCCACAAAAGCTATTTACAGATGGCTTCTTTCAGACTATGTCAAAGTCAGGTAAGCTGACCCATGGGTGTCTCTTCAACTCCTGAATTATTTCATCTATATATCCAGTAGGAAACTTACGACGAAGCCACCAGAGGTGGCTGTATGAACCTGGATGTTGCCACAAGTAGCAATGTTATAACCAGGTCAGACTTAATGAATTATCTTACTGCCTAAGGGATGACGTGTCTCAAATAATTTCCTATCCATAAAACAAAACAAAAATCCATCTTTCCATCTTTCCTCTTGTTCTTTTCATTTGCCTTATTTGGACCTTTAATAATATCCTCTTTTCCCCCATGTCTTTCTCTTAAGACACTCTTGCTTTTTAATGCCTATTTTTTCCTAAGCTTCAGATAACTATTGAATTTTAAGCCCCTAAAGATACAAATCAGTTTTCAGGACAAGGTCAGATCAAATATTAAATATACAAGGAGTGCTCTGTTACTTACGTGTTGCTGGGTTTTTTTCTCTCTTTTTTTCTTCTTGTTTTTTCTTCCTTCTGTTACATGCCTTGACACAGCTTTTCTATGTGCATGCAGTGGTCCTCAGCATATCTCAACTCAGCAAATGCTAGCTTGGGTCAGAAACCTGATTAACATTCCTCTTTTAACTTGTTTGTTGCGGGTCGATAGGAGAAATGTGGTTTAGTTTAGTTTTTGAGGACTGTTAGAAGCTAAGTGGCAGATTTTTGTCCAGGGCTGGTAATCCAGTGGTACTTTTAGACAAATACAGAACATCTCCTGAACTGAAAAAAACTATTCTAGCATGGCCTTTCAAAAGAAAGATGCTTTAACTCTGCTCAGGTGAGTTATGTTAGAGCACCTGGGCTTGATTTCTAATGTAGGAGATGTAGGATGATTGAATAGAAGCCTTGCTGTTAGTGGGGAAAAATACAGAAAGAGTTTTTTCCAACTGTTTTATAATCTAAGCTGGTAAGATGAGCTGATATTTAGCCATTTCACTTATATCCAGTAATATATCAGCGGATGACATGCTATATACAGAAACAGACCTTGAAGAAAGCATGGACAAGATTGAGACCATCAACTTCCATGAAGTGAAAGAGGTGGCAGGAATCAAATTCTGGTGTTACCACGCAGGCCACGTTCTGGGAGCAGCCATGTTTATGATTGAAATAGCTGGTGTGAAGGTATTTTCTTTTTATTATAAAGTTAAAATCAAGTCTGAATTCGAACTTAGTCATTTATTATTTGCCCGTTAAGCCCCACTGCTGTGGCTGGTGCGGTCAAATATACTTGGACTCAAGTCAAGGCCTTGACTTACAGCATGTATTTTCTCATTAATTAGAACTATCAGGTGCCATGTATTGAACCAGGTAGAATGTTTGGGTTTTATGGTAGTGAGTTATGACTCTGACTTGGAACTAGTAAACATGTAGTTTTCCTTGCTGGTCCACTCAGAGGTAGCTGATAGCTGAGGCAGTCTTATGGAAGCTGCATTTTAGTAAAATCTATAATAAGATGTTTGGTTTTGTAATTGTCATGTACCATGTCTGCCTGTCTGAGTGCTTAAATGGCTTTTGTTAATGCATGCGAGTTAAATTTTTCTCATAATGCTCTTATGCTAAAGTGCCTAAAGAAATAGGATTGTTACTAATTTTAAGCACAGAGAGATTAAGTAAATCATAATATAACCACAGGCAGCACTGTGTCAAAACCAGATACTTGAAAACTAATCTCATGAATTGGAGTTCAGTAGGGTGATCACCACCCGAGAAAAGTTTCATACAGCCTTGAAGAGGGAAGAGAGATGGTGGTCTTCAGTCTGGCTCTCTAGTAGGACTTTGTTCGTGGTTTAAAAGGATAGAGAATTTTAAAAGTTTAAAGTTTTTTAAAAATGTAGAAATAGAATTTAATTTACAATGATTACAATAAAATTTAGATATCTTACTGCCTTTTTTTGTTTGTTTGTTTTATGATTAAGGTAGGATGGAGAAAGAGATTTTCCTCTTGCTATGTATGACTCAAATGGGTTGGGTAGAGAATCACAAATGAGAAATGTGATAGTAGGTTGCCTGTGGAACAGTTACCTGCTGTTGCTGAGTATTATTGTGTTATTATTCACATTTTCATCAGTGGAGTGATTGCTAAGTAAAAAATGTTCGGGTTTGAAACCATGATTTTGGGCACAGAGAGCTGCATTCCACCCTGCAGTTGAGAAGCCATTAAAAATTACTAACAGTTACAAATTACTGCTTGATATAATAGGGAATATGATCATTCTGTTTGGAAAATCTGCTAGATTACAGGCTTCGTTTTTTTTAGTATCAGAAAATCTTAGAAGACTTTTAATAAGTCTTAGTTTTTTTGGATTGTTACTTACATTTGCATTCTGATACATAAATGAAGATTTATTTATATTTTACTTCCACTTAGGACATGCTGTGTTTTCGGTTACTGTTTTACTTCTTAATGGTCAGTGCATGTATTGAAAAGGCTGAAAATGGGATCTTTATATCCCAAATGAAAAATAAAATCTTAATAATTGTTTACTTAGTTCTTTTAGAGTTTATGGTACTGCTTGAAATACCTTTACTTTTGTGGTTAAAATATTTGTATTGTAGGACTATTGACCTAATACTGTAAGCACTGTCCACATCAGAAGAGTCTTTAGGTAATATACAAGTGACCTTTTTACCATAAGTTCCTTAAAAACATCTTAGCTTAAAAAATATCATTCCTCTATAGCAGCTTTAAAGACTGCTGACCTGGTAGAACCTGTGATCAGAATAACTGCTTCTCTTTGTCTCCAATAGCTTTTATATACAGGTGACTTCTCAAGACAGGAAGACAGACACCTGATGGCAGCTGAGATTCCCAATATTAAACCTGATATTCTTATAATTGTAAGTTTTACCAAGTTATTTCTTTATATTAGTAATTAAATATGTATGGGGTATTATTTAATTAAAGCTAAAATGGAATGAGAAAGACAGTGGAGATTTAATGGTAGTACGTGATTTGTGTGAAATATCCAAATGATTGGGTGTCCAGAACACTCCAACATTTCTTTTCTGTATTAAAAAGTCTATTTTTCATTTTAGAATTCTTCTGATGAAGTTCCCTAAGCTTCTAGACAAACCTTTTCAAGATGGGAGATTTATTAGATTTTGCCTTGTGTTTGCTAGGTGCATTGTACAAAGCCCAATTTAGCCAGATATCTTTCTTTAGTAGATCCTAACCTATTTCCAACTACGTTTGTTCAGAAGGCCTGGGTGGTGGTACCCCGAGTGCTGTTTGGTATTTTTGTTTTGTTTTCTGAGCAAAGTGGTTTTCTTCTGAATCCATGTTTGGAAAATCAGAAGCTCAGGGGAAACTTTAAAAGTAACGTTTTTATCTGGAAAGAAACAGTGGGATCTTCAAATGAACATTGTGTCCCTTCTAACTGCTTTCTGTAACTGACTGTTTCATTTTAAGTCACATTAAAATCTTGCATTTTGTGTATAGGCTAGGTGTTTCTAAACTGTGGCACACACACCCCTAGTGAGCCATGATAACATGAGAACCCCTTCATCAAAGCAGTGGCAGCATTTCCAGTTAGGGAAATAAGTATGTTGAATTTGAAAACTCTTAAAAGAAGCATCAAAATTAATAGTTCTAACTTTTAAAAAATTTTTTTATTTACTAACAGGATCTGCATTTCCAAATTGCTGAGAGGGGTTCTGGGGAGGGGGCAATTTTAGTTATTTATCTTGGTGGAGGTGGTTACGGGAATTGGGGTGGGTTTTATTTTTTTCCCTTCACCTCAACCTTCTCCCTCCCTCTTCCCCCCACGTTAATACCAGTATGTTTTTCTTCATTTTCTTGTTGGTTTCAGAAGAGAAGATCCAGAATTAGTGTCTGTGTCAGCACTTCTAATACTCAGTTTCTCTGTATGTAGGAATCGACGTATGGTACTCATATTCATGAAAAAAGGGAAGAGCGAGAGGCAAGATTCTGTAATACCGTCCACGATATTGTAAATAGAGGAGGTAGAGGTCTTATTCCTGTGTTTGCCCTGGGTCGAGCTCAAGAACTACTTTTAATTTTAGGTATGTACCTTTGCAGCTCCTCTTAATAAAAGGCATGTAAAGTTAAATGAGAATGTTCTCATGTATCTCTTTCAGATACAGTAATTTTTTAAACAACTCTTCAGCCATTTTCCAGTGTGTTAATTACCTGAAACTCTATAATGCCTGTTTGTTCAAATGCAAAAAATCCAATAAACCAACAGCAAATAGGGACTGTTATTACAGATTAAAAAGTAAGCAGTCACAACAACTGTTCTATTTAAACTGTACTGCTGAAAAAAAAGATATATTTTGTTCCAAAGTTTCACCAGCTTTGCCCTTTAATTCACGAACGTATACGAAGTCTTTATGGGAAAAGGTGAGAAGACATAACAACACACTTCTAGCATTTCTAAAGTCCTAATGATAATGGGAAAGCAAATTAAGCCTTGTTAGGAAAAGCAAAAATGAGGGGGAGGGAAGAATTATACATGATCATAACAAGCCACTTCACATAAAATATATAGGTAGTTGTTACAAGGTACTTCAGATAAAACAATATTTAAAATATTTTTTTTCCAAGCATCTTTGCTTCCTTTTAGCATATGTGATTTTGTCTTTTTTTTGCTCATGTGAATGCTGGAAAGATCTAAAGATAACTATCTCAAAATTAAAATACTTTTAGGGGTGTTGAATCTAAAGCGTTACCTAAAATATTGAAATTCTTCTCTCTTCCCATTTCAGTTTAGCTCAACATTAGAAACTAGTTTGTTATCAAAATGTGTTATTGGTCTATTGAAATTTTACTAAGAAATTTGGATCTAGTCATGGGGAAGCATTCAATGTTGTAGGATTATTTACTACTTATAATTGATTAGGATTTTTTTTTTATTTTATAGAAGAGATAAAAATTGAACAATCTAACTCTTGTGTAGCCATTAGTTTGTAACTTGTTGGCCTCTCCTTGCTGAGTGTAGATATGAAAGTCAGTTTCTAAAGATAAGCTTGAAAATACATCTAGTAAAGCTAGACATGTAATTGGATACTTAATTAGGTAGAAAATGCAATTGTATCTCACATGCCTACACAATTGAGCCCGCAGGGTTTTGTGTTTGTTATTCTTCTTTCCATAAGTGTCTGACAAAAAATAAAATACTGCATTATGGTGTAGAAATGGTGCGGTCTTTTAATGTTACTGTGAGTCCTGCTGTTAGTTATCTTTTATTGGGTGTTTATGCCTCACACTTGAGCTTTTTAAGTGAGACTCTCTGACATGTTCTGAAAAGCTTTGTCTGCAGGTCAAAGCTGTATCATTTTAAATGTACAAATGCAGCCAAAAGGGCATACCACTCTTTTTGGACAATTGTTCCCCAGTTATGCAATATAAATATGGTTCAGACTAGCAGAACTGTATGCAAGTGGGAAAATGAGTAAGTTCTGTTTGTAGAACTGCATTCAGATCTCTTCTTTGTGTTAAGTAGAGGCTTTTTTCCTGTTCTTGTTTCAGTAAAGTTTGTAAAATACAGCTGTTGGTGATATACAGGAAGCCAGACTTGATAACCGGATATTCCCTTCACACCTTGAACTCCACGGATTTGTTTTCCAGAACTTTGATACAGTGAATTCTCACCAACATACCTTTGTGGAGATGCCCTTAGCTGTTAGATTTAGAATTAATATTTGACAGAGACATTTTAGCATTATTGCAGTGATGTGGTAAAACTTGCATTGTTGTACATGTAGATGTATTGCTGTGAATTATCAGGTATACCTTACGCCTTGTAGCTGAAGTTGGCGATTGATTGGAATTTAACCTGCCAAAAATATCTGAAGTTCATCTTTTTCTTATTTCTTTGCCTGTTTGTTTGTACTGGTTGTATATAGTTTTTAGTTGGTGATTGCTTTTTCTTCTTTAGTAGAGGAGGTTAAAAAAAAGGTTGTAAATTTCTGTAATAAAACTGAAAAAAATCCACTGCTAAATCTGTTTTACAAGAAGTATTAACATACCTGAGAAGCATACGTTTTGGAGATAATGCTGCGGGTGGAGTTGTGTGCATTCTTGGTTGGTGGGGTTTTTTGGTTTGTTTCATTGTTTTTTCGTTTTTTAGATGAATATTGGCAGAATCATCCTGAACTCCATGATATCCCTATATACTATGCCTCCTCTTTGGCAAAGAAATGTATGGCAGTTTATCAGACATACGTCAACGCCATGAATGACAAAATCCGCAAGCAAATTAACATCAACAATCCCTTTGTTTTCAAGCATATTAGTAATCTGAAGGTAAGCTTGAGGTAAGGTTGTCTGAAAAAAGAGGAAGGGTGACAGAAGAGCTTAAAGTTGCTGAATAGTTTTTGTGTTTAATGTCCTAATAGATGGATTAGGTTTGTATCTGAGTTATCCGCTATCCCAGTGTTTAGAGGGCTGGTTGAGGGACACTTATGCCCCAGCTTTTCTTCCACCCTAGATCCCTGTGCTTATATTTATCATAGAATCATAGAATCATCTAGGTTGGAAGGGACCTTTAAGATCATCTAGTCCAACCATCAATTTGGCTCCTTATGAGCATCAGTAGGAGGAACTTTCCTGCAAAGGGCACTTTTTTTGAGGATGGGGTATAATCTGTGAGCATAAGGCTCTACTTGTACGTTGTTCAAGGGTTCTGCTAGGCTGTCCTTCATTTGAGTGAGTTATGGTAACTGATATTCTTACTGTTTGTCCGTGTAGAGTATGGATCATTTTGATGATATTGGCCCAAGTGTTGTGATGGCATCCCCGGGTATGATGCAGAGCGGCTTATCCAGAGAGTTGTTTGAGAGCTGGTGCACAGATAAGAGAAATGGAGTAATTATAGCAGGGTACTGTGTTGAAGGAACGCTTGCTAAGGTGAGTTCTAATGCACCACAGCTTCTTAATATGAAGTAGTATTCATGCTCTGTTTAAAAAGAATTGGCCAGTAGCAAGTGTCTTTAGTTGGATTTCCTGAGGAGATTGTTGTCAGGTACGCATAATTATGTAGTCAAAACTAATTGCTTTTGGTTCATGCTAATGAAAAGTATAGAAAACTTGCATATGGCCATTTCCAGTAACGTTACGCAGAATAATCTTTTCTAGCAGCAGTTATCTTGTCATGAGAAAGAATGATTGATGCTTTTCTCTGTCTTTAGACGCCTCCATCATTTACCTTTTTGAGAGAGGAGTCTTAACCATAATTCTAGTGGAGTAGATGAAAGATGAAATTTGAAGATTTTTTCAGTTCTTCACATTTAGCCTGTCTGCTGATATTATTTCATTGGTTTTTGAAATGTGAAGCATTAGTTATATGGTGTGTGTAGGAAGCTCTCAGTTTTTTATTTAAAGTGCTCTATTTTTTCTAGCACATCATGTCTGAACCAGAAGAGATCACAACTATGTCAGGGCAAAAACTCCCACTGAAGATGTCTGTGGACTACATTTCTTTCTCTGCTCACACAGATTATCAACAAACTAGTGAATTTATCCGGGCCCTGAAACCTCCACATGTGGTTAGTATACATGCTGCCCAGTTCTCCAGAGGGGGATTCATCAAACCAGTTCACAGCCTTGAGTCATCAAGGCAGTAGCAATAGCCAGCATCCCTATGCTTTGAATATTAAAAAGTGGAGAGTTTAACCATTTTTTGCCACGTTACTTTAGCAAAGTAAAGATGAACTTGCTCTCCACTGTCTGCATGCGGGATATTGGGGGACGACTTTCAAGAAAGTGGTATGGTCTGTAACCTGTTTCAGCAGGGTTTTGCACAAATAAGATAAAATATGGGACAACATTAAGTTTCAGACAGTGGTATTGGAATAATTCACTGGAATTTGCCCCAAAATAAAAAATAAAACGTTGATTGAAAAAGATTGAAAAAGAGTAGGCCAATCTGAAAGTAGGTATGTAGCAGACAACTAAAGATGAAGGCAGTGCTTGCAGGGAAGACCATGAGCAGATCACAGGGAGCAGAAGGTGCGAAGGACCAGAATAGGAAAATGAGGACTAGGATCTGAAACTTGCTGAGACTGGGGGAGAACCAGTGTGCAAGCACAGATAAGAAATAAAACAAATCATAGCAGAAGAAAAGAGGCAAAAAAACCTGTGAACTTAATAAGCATCCTCTCTGAGTTGCATGTTTATTATGTATATGTTTATCTACATGCAGACACAAAAATGTAAAGCTAACTAACTTTTATCATTGAACTTAATAATTCCCTTTCATAATACAATAATGTGTTCGTGTATGAAAAGTTAAATGGAATCTCTGTAATGCATTCTTCTTGTTTGCATATATTTTTCTACTAATACTCAGGGTCGTGAAATGCCTTTGAATAATGCATGGAATTCAATAGAACTGTATGTAGTATAATTGAGCTAATGATTCCTATATTGTCACCTCATGAAATTACCTTTTTATAAAGATGAGGTACAAGATGTCAGTTTTCTTGGATAATCTGTTTGCTAAACATGTCTGGTTGGGCAAGTGACTTTTGCTAAAAGAAAAACTGTCTTTTCTATAGATTTTAGTTCATGGTGAGCAAAACGAAATGGCCAGATTGAAAGCAGCGTTGATACGGGAATATGAGGATAATGATGAAGTTCATATAGAAGTTCATAATCCTAGGAATACTGAAGCTGTGACATTAAACTTCAGAGGAGAAAAACTTGCCAAGGTATGAAATCAGTGTTTTCTTATCTGTACACAGTATTTTCCTCTAGGATAAAAACTTCACATTTTCCTCTTAGCCTCTATTTTTAATTGGTTTCAGATTGTGTAAGTTTTCCAGAGACTCATAGTATGTGAATGTTTTTTGTTCAGTGTTGAATTTTATTGGTTACCCTGACCTTTTATTTTCAGGGTTAATTTTATACTATGACTTTTCTGAGAAAACTGTATTTCATCTCCATAGTTACCTATAAGCTATGAATACTTCAGATTGCCTTGTGTGGTTTTTTTTTCTTTGCAGGTGATGGGATCTTTAGCAGATAAGAAACCAGAGCAAGGACAGAGAATTTCTGGGATCCTAGTTAAAAGAAATTTTAACTATCACATCCTTTCCCCATGTGACCTCTCAAGTAAGTAGACAGTGATGTGCTCAGTAGGTAATTGAAACTTACTTTATCCTCTTGTCATTAAAACGCATACAATATAGGGTTTGGGTTTTTTTTTTGTAATTTTGTGTTTGATAAGCAATTAGTGAACATCTTGGTTTTTATTTTGGTTTAGTTTTGCCTAAAGTTCTGAACTGTTGGAATGAGAAGAAAGGCATTCGGTTCACTGAAGTTTAAAATATTTTCTATTCTTTCCATAAAAGCAAAGAAGCAAAATTCCATTTCCCTTCTGGTTACTTAAAACTTCTTCCTCTGCATAAAACATGGCAGCGAGAACAGAAAAGCAGCTTGATCAATTGTCCTGTCAGTTTCTAAAATGTCATTAATTTTTAGTATAAAAAGCTGCAGCATGGTGAAAATATTTATGTGTTGCTCCTATGCTGTTTATTACTGAAGAAATCGATCTATTCTCAAAATAGAAGAATAATTAAATGTAAAGTCAGAAGAGCTTGGGGGAGAGCAATTCTGCTGTCCTGGTTCATTGTTTGTCTCTGATGGCTGTGATAAAGTAACAAGCTCTTGCTGGTTTCTTAAGCACAAATATATTATTTCTCTTACAATAGATGCTCAATGGAAGCTCAAAGGGATCATTTTTAATCCATACTTTCAAAATTCTTTCAGATTATACCGACTTGGCGATGAGTACTGTAACACAGACACAAGCCATTCCATATACGGGCCCTTTTAATCTGCTTTATTATCAGCTACAGAAACTTACCGGTGGGTATTTGGAAAGATGTGTTCATGATTTATAGCCGTCAACTTTTAAAGCAACTTCCAGTCTTGCGAGGTCTTCTGAGTGGAAACTTCTTTGCCAGTAGCTGAGGTGCCACAGTTTGTTTTGTATTTTACAATTTAGATTAGATTATGCAGCTTCTGCCAGATCCAGTTGATGAGCATGACGTGCTTTTCTGGGGGATTCTACTGTAGTTGTACTACAGAATCATGAGCATATAGGAATATAGGGCCCAGGCTGATTTTTGTCTCCTATCAACCACCAAAACGAGTGCCATAGCCACTCTGATGCAAAATTTATTAATTGATCTTTTCTCTCCAGCCCCAAAATAGAACAGGTAATGCCATCTAATTAATAAAAATAAAAGTTGTGTACTCCTTTGTGACAGCCAGCCTCTCCTGTCCCGCTCAAAGAAGTGATAATCTAACTTTGTTGACTTTTTCTGAGTCGGAAGCCATTTAAGTCTGCCACTAATGTGATTCTCAGTGCCTCCATCTGGCTTCCCTAAAGGTTAGGGGCAACTCCTGTCCTAGTTCATTAAAGGCACACATATTTTGCAGGATCCTTTCCCATATTTAAAGTTCAGGATTATTTTTTTTTCTGTAGTGTCAGAATGTAACTCATGTCACTAGTGAAGAGAAAACCTGTATTAGAGTTGATGTTCGAGTCTCATAACCTGAATGCTCCCTGGCACACAAATACTTTTAAGCTCTGTGCTTAAGGAAGCAATGGCTTATCCTTTAAGGGCGTAAGAGGGGCTGGTTAATTCTGCAAATGGAGCACTAAATTTCTCATTTCTTTTCTTTTTTGTTGGGTTACTCGCATCAGTGTACTAAGCCAGTCAAATATAAGTATTCAAAACAAGTAAAATGGTCCATATTACATAATTAAAAAAACCCAAACAATCTAGAACAAAGAAAATAATATTGCCAGGTAAGGGAAGAGAGTATGTACTTCCATTTTATGAGCTGTTCTGAGCAGTTGTGATAATAATCACAACCTCTCATTCTTAAAATGACCTGTTTTCTTATGCAGGTAAAGTTATTCTTGCTTTGTGTATAATTTTATTCGTGCTAACCATTTGTTGTCACTTCTTAGGTGATGTAGAAGAAATAGAAATCCAACAAAAACCGGCCCTGAAGGTGTTCAAAAATATAACTGTGATCCAGGAACCAGGCATGGTGGTCCTTGAGGTGGGCATCGGTGAGGGAGGAAGAAGTATTTTGTTCTCCAGTTTCTGCAAAATGGTATCATATAGATGCCATGTTTTAACTAGTTTTCTGTTGGATGCTGAGTGAAGGCTAGAACAAAGTTCCCCTTGAGCTCTGGTCCTGGTCTGGTGCCTGCTGTTTCCTTTAGCCACTGCTGGCTTCTTTTTTGCTGTGGCTCAAGAGTATAATGGCAGATTTGCTGCCCTTTTTTTATTTGGCAAATAGTAATTGGAAATAATGTCTAATGGTGTTCCTTCCTTCCTCCGACCCCAAATAGTTGTGGTAATTAATGACTATTTCATAAATGTGTTCAGAAACATTCAGCAGCTTGAGTTTTTCGTGGGAAGTTACCGGAATACACCAAGTTAAAAGCAATTAATTATTTGGTGTAAAATGTGTGACAGTCATTTGAAGCTAGAATTCAGAGAAAAGCAAATAGGAGAATGCAATGAATGTTACATTGTTTTTATGTTGCATTATTCACTCAGCCCAAAATAACAGGCTCAAATTATGAATTTATTTTTTTTGTGTTCCAGTGGGTGGCAAATCCTGCTAATGATATGTATGCTGACACCGTGACAACAGTGATACTGGAAGTTCAGTCAAATCCCAAAATACAGAAAGGTAGTAATTTTAGCATGTGTTTGTTTAACTGAGGCATTTCTTCTTACTTTTTCTGTATCAAGCTTAGAGGGCTATAATGCCTTGCAATAGATTGCAATCCCCCTGTTCTACTTCCTCTCCTTATGACACTTTTTAGGGAGTAAGATTTGCTACTTGAAAACAGAATTACAACTTGGTCTTCATTATTTGTAACGTGTTCATTTGTTGAAAATTTGTCTTACGTGGCAGCTGGTAACTGCCTGTGGAAAATGTGACCTTATTTAAAATAGGTAAAGGAAACATGAGAAGTAATGAGCATTAACAATAAAAAGGAGAATCAAAAAGTGAGAATTAGACTTGCAAAGTTTTCTAAAAATGGGATAAGTACAGGGAACGTTTATTTAAAATGTACATACTTCCTTGACTCTTCCATCTTGTTTTAATACGTTTTCTTTATATTTAAACATATATACCTTATGTAGCTTTTGGCTTGTTTTTCATGAAAGTCAGTTAGGAACCAGGGTGTACTAATTAGCAAATTGTCCCTCTCAGCAAATGTCTGTGAAAATCAAATAACTTTTTCTTTTCAGCTGCAGTAAATAAAATTTCCAAAAAAGTAGATATGGATGTGTATAAGAAGAGAATGGAGATCATGCTTCAGTAAGTTGGCATATATTTTTCTAAAGGAAAATAATCACTGTTAATTGTGTAAATACAACAATTTTAGGATAATACAGTTTAAAGATACAGTTACTTAAAAATAGTTTGTGCAAATTCTAATTTCTCTGGAGGCCAGGAATTAAGTTAGGAAAGAGGTACAGGAAAAAGTTCTCAACACCATTAAAATTTTGAATACAGGGCCCAGTATTTCTTCCAGAAACATATTTTTAAGTTGTCTCCCAAAATTATGCTACGAGTGGTTACGAAAATACCTTTCTGGATCATGTCTATTTTAAAACTGATGTATGTTCTGTTATTTACATAGAAATCTTGCCTCTTTTGAAATCAAAGGAATCTTTCCCTTCATTTATGATAAGATTTGGTAAAATACTGTTATGTGACACCCACTCTCATAATAATTTAGATCGGTGTTTGTTAATTATATTAGAGTGGCTGAAATAATAGTTGCTGAAAGGAGATACTCTGCTGACAAAATGCCTTTGAAACGCTAAGGTTAATAGAAAGAGAAACGTGCTGTTTGGCCATGTCTTACACGCATAGGTCTTTGTTTTAGGGATATGTTTGGAGAAGACTGTGTGAGTTCCAAAGAGGGCTCTGTCCTGTGTGTCACGGTTGATGGAAAAACTGCAAACATTTCACTGGACACTCGGGTACGTACAGCAGAGCACTTGCTTTTGTGTGCACTCTGTTTAGAGAGGTGGGTCTCCCGGGTAGTACCCATTTGCTGAGGAGGCGTTTCTTTATTTGGTATCAAAACAGCTTAAGCCTGTTCACTTTCCGTTCATTTCATTGTCATTTTCACCAGTCAAACAGTAGCCAGCCTTTCTGAGAGAAATACCTCTCCAGCCTGCAAGCTGGGCCATGAGTTTGTTATAGAAGCTCTTCCTAGAGTTTTTTTTCATTAAAAAAAATGCTAACAATGTTTATATAGCAAATGCACATGAAAATTTGGAAGAAAACCCAGCATTTTTCAGCAGCTCTACTTAATAAAAAAAAGATTGTAGAGGAGAAACTGATTTAACCCACAAATATTTTTTTTAAATGCTCTGAAAGCATAGGCTCTGGTCTAAATAATTGAACAGTCAAAGAGAAAGAATGATGCTAATAATTTTTTTTTGTCATCTTGAGCCTTTTGTAGCTAAATTGAATGCCTGAAATACAAAAAAGAAATACTTTATTAATTTACTATCCAGGTTCAGGGCTGGATGTCATGCATGTCAGAAGGCTGCTTTAATAAGCTATCACACCTAGTTATTCGAACAGTGTGGAACTGTTTGAATAAATAAAACCATGTCCTTTGTGTCCTTGAGCATTTTAATGTGTTACTTTCTGTCATTATTAATAACGTATTAAAAACATATAATGTATTACCACTATCCACAGAAGTAATACATTGTACTGGAATAGTCTCAGCTGCTGTCCTTAGGGACCACAACAAATGTTTTGAGTGTTCTACAAACCCAGAAGAAAAGGTTGGCTGCTGCCCAAAACTTGTTACCTATTGAAACAAACCAGGTGAATGCTAATTATCTTCAGAGGACGGAGAGTTACAGTTTTCTGGTTAACACACAATGCTTGCTGTGTCACCTCTTCTCAGTTTTTTTTAATAAACAAATGCTACATTTCAATGTATACGCAGCACAGAAAAAACACAGGACTGATGAAAAGAGGTCTTGTGATAGAGAAAAAAAGTAACAAGACTGGAAAAAAAATGCTGCTTAATCAAGAACTTAGGTTTCATTTTCATATAATATTATACCAATATATGTAATTATTGTTAGGAGACTCACATACTGACAGAAACTCTAATGGTAACTCAACTGCAACAGTGTGTGTCTTTATAATACTTACTTTACACACTGTGTTGGCAATGGCAAGCTTGTACCATTGTGAACCAAGTTTTACAAGATCTGTCCTTTGTGTGCATATGTATCTTCTTATAAAACTATAATAGCTTTAAAATAAAAAACTGTTTAGTATAGCTATGACTATATGGTGGGACATACAGATTTATTTTTGCCACGTTAACTCTGAACACAGTGCTCTTACCATTATCATGCCTTTACCAGTGTTGTTAGATAACATTAAATGCATGTTTGCTGCTTCAAATGCATTTTTTTCCCAAAAAAACCTTTATGGTTGAAAGGAGTTACTTATTCAGAAGAGCAACAAGTTAATACTGAGTTAGAGGAGGTGCAATCTTAAAGCCAAGAAAGTCCACCGGATCAAGGGGAGTATTACTGTGCAAACACTGCCCTTGTTTTTGAGATAGAGCAGTTGGGGGGCTGGGCTGAATGTTGATGAAGTTGCACGTTTGGGGTGAGCATCTTTCTCTAGGAAGACGTTTTACATTGTTTCAGTGATAAATAAATCTCTTCAGGGTTTTTTATTTTGATGTAAATGTTATCTTATGGGTGTGGGAAGATCAATGTGGAGACTCCCAAAGTACAGCAGCCTGTACCTCTGTGATGAATGCATGTGTTTTACAATATTAACCTGGTACAATGTGGGTGAATTCACAGATAAGATCAAATCTCTGAGGATTGAACCTTGTGTGTGTTTGAATTAAATGTAATCTATAGAACTGAATGCATTTTACATAGTAGTTTTGAAACGAGTTATTAATCAAACATAGAACTTGAGGTTAGCAGGACTTGGTAAGTCTTCTCTGAACTCTTCTACGTGTCGTCACACCATTTAAAAACATATAGTACCGCTCTCCATGACTTTATTTCTTCTTGAAAACAACTTGCATGACTACTTTTTCCTTTCCCCTTGTGAGCATTCATCACATGCTGAAAAGGGATATGAAGTTCTTATTCTAATATACTTCTTTTTTTATTCCCAGACAGTGGACTGTGAGCCAGGAAGCGAAGATGACGAATCCCTTCGTGAAATGGTGGAGCTGGCCGCACAGAGGCTTTATGATGCCCTCAGCCCCGTGTACTGACCTCTGTAGGTACCTAGCACACATCAGAAAAATCTTTTACATGTTCAATTTATTTGGACTATTTTTTAAGAGTAAATAAAAAATTTTTCTTCAGTAAGTGAAATGTATCAATTCTGTGACTGTGAAACTGCTGAGTTATTTCAAATAATGGATGAGCAGCCTTACAGCAACTATATTTGGGCATAATGTTTGTACTAAAATCAGGCAAAGTATGCACGTGTTCTTTATTCTTATGTGCATATACAAGCAGTAAGAAAAAGTCTTAACCTGTCTAAATGTAGAATTACAAAAATTAAATTGAGTTTTATATTTTTGGCAAGCAGCTGGAAGATAAATCGGATTTTTGGGTTTGCGTATGCTCAGATTCAAGCTCGTATGTACGTCAGGGAAGCGATTACCTGCGTGCTTGTATCTGCCTGAAGTCAAAGGGGGCTGGAACACATTTTAAATGGAATCCATGTGTTCCTACTGGGGTTAATTGGAGCTGTAAAACTATGTGTGCAGGCATTGCCATTAATTAGGCTGGAGGAACCAAACCAGCTTCAAGCGAAGCCGGTGCTTGTGACTGTAACAGCCCCAGGGGCAGAGCAGTGGCTGCTGTCACTGTGTCTGTCACAGACACCGGCTTCCCGGGCAAGGAAACGGGGATCAGGAACAGCAGAATCTCGAGAAGGATTTTTGGACACAAACACAATCCTCCGAGGCGTTTGGGGTTGTTGCCAAACAGTAAGTCATGCTGAAAAATGTCCACAGAAAGTGAGTTTTCTACAAAAGAACAGTGGTCTTTCTCTTGTACACACAAGTGCCTCCCCCACCCCTTTTCTCAGCTGATTTAATTGGCACCTGATAACCTTTATAGCAGTATTAGTACAATTAGTGTATTATTACTATTAGCAGAATTAGCGACAATTTTCCTCTCCAGGGTGGATGTCATTAGCTAAGTAAACAGGAGCATGACGTCTTTTTAAGAAGAAAATCGCATTTTCTTAAAAAGGAGGCCTGTCATCGGAACAGATCTTAGGTTTTAAGGGATGCGGGTTTGTGTTTTGTTTTTGTTTTTTTTTAAAATGTGCTTTCAGCCCACCAAAGGGGGGTGGAGGAGGGACTAGACGTGTCGGGAGGCGGTGGTGTTGGGTTCCCCACCATTGCCCTTCCTTCCTCCCGGGCCCAGATCTATCCCCCAGGAGAGAGTGGGGCAGAAAGGGGGCCTTTCGCCTCAGAGAAAGCGGCGAGGCCCCTCCCTCCTCCTCTTCCTCTTCCTCCTCCTCCCCGGTGCCGGCGGATGTCCGGCGGCGGCCATGGCGCTGGCGGAGGCGGGGGCCCGCGGGCGGCTGCTGCTCTGGCCCCGCGTCGTCCTCTTCGGAGACTCCATCACTGAGGTAGCGGCCCTTCCGCGGCCCCTCGGGACCCCCACTCCCTCCCCTTCAGGCCGCCGCGGAGACCCCTCGGTTCCCGCCGGGAGCCCCGTGAAGGTGCCGGTTCCTCGTAGCGGCAGCCTGCCCTCTGCTCCCTGGTTCTCCCTGAAGGCCGCAGGGGCCCGGCGTTCGGCTGTGCCAGGCAGGGGCTTTGCTTGTTATTAATTTTTAAGGAAAAAGGGGGAGCCGGGGGCTGCGGCGGGAGGGGCTGTGCGTGTCCCGGCGCTGTGGGGGCCCCCGGCGCGGGAGAAGCCGGTGGAGCGGGAGCATGGCGGCCGGCCCCCCTCAGCCCCTCTCCTCAGGCATCGCCCGCCCGCGG
This sequence comes from Tringa tobata, assembly GCA_033628505.1. Lineage (NCBI taxonomy): Eukaryota > Metazoa > Chordata > Aves > Charadriiformes > Scolopacidae > Tringa > Tringa tobata. Next base: position 5,320,299 of record JAHREE010000215.1, read on the forward strand.
GGCGCCTCTGGAAACCCGCTTCGGCGGAGGATCCGCGGGGATCGGCCTGACTCCCTGAGGGGGAAGGAGGGAGAGAGTGCGGCCCAGCCTGGGTCTGCCCCTGCCGGGCCTCCCACGAGAGTGAGCCAGGAGCTTACGACCCCCGTGGCCTTGTATGAGATGTAGAGCCTTTTTGCAGAAATTCATGAAGTTCCTGTGTTAGGAGTGTGATCTGGTAAAAGCGTAGCTTCTGGTGTTTTGGTGGCAGGGGTGATTTCATAGAATCATTTAGGTTGGAAGGGACCTTCAGGACCATGGAGTCCAACCGTCAGCCTAACACTGCCAAGTCCAGCACTAAGCTGTGTCCCTCAGCACCGTGTCTGCCTGTCTTTTAGATACCTCCAGGGATGGTGATACTACTACTTTCCTGTTCCAGTACTTGTGTTCTGCGTACTTCCCAGCATGTTCCAATGCCTGACAACCCTTTCGGTGAAGAAGTTTTTCCTAATATCCGATCTAAACCTCCTCTGGTGCAACTTGAGGGCCATCTCCTCTCCTATTTTCCAGACAGGGGGGAGAGCCTGTTGTCTGTCCCGACCCTATCCTCCCCCTGTTGTCTGTCCTCCTCCCTGTCCTGGTTCCTGGCATGTCCCTCCTGTGCAATTCCCTGCAGTGAGCTCCCCCGACCCAGAGAGCCGTTCTGCATCAATGTGACTATACCATGGCTTGGTGAACATCTCCTTTGAGGCAGCACCAGCTTTGTAGTGTTCATTTTGGGTCACCACCTTCGGTGGCATGGTGGTGGGTCATAGAGCTGGTCTGGTGTGTAAAGATTGGGCCAAAGACAAAGGTTATCTTTAGTGGGAGATGGGTTGTCTGAACCTGCTCACGGTGCAGGTCTGCAGACTGGCAGAGCATTGTAACAGGGAGCGGTGGGAATAAGGAGAAGGGGTTCATTTTTCCACTACTGGAAGAAGGTGGCATTCAACTGCGCTTAAAAACAGCAAGTGGAGAGAGGGGTTTTGAGAGGTGCTCTCCAGAATGAAGGCATAGTGAAAGGATCTAAGAAATAAAGTAGAAAAAGGGGGGAAAAACCAACACTGGCCAAAATGAAACTGCAGCCTGAGAGCCGTCGGCTTTGATTACGAAGGGACCACAGGGTCCCTCACTCTGTAGGGAACAAGTCTTATGAGGAGAGGCTGAGGGAGCTGGGCTTGTTCAGCCTGGAGAAAAGGAGGCTGAGGGGAGACCTTATCGCTCTCTACTACTACCTGAAAGGAGGGTGTAGCGAGGTGGAGGTTGGTCTCTTCTTCCAAGTCACAGGTGATGGGACAAGAAGAAATGGCCTCAAGTTGCACCAGGGGAGGTTTAGATTGGATATTAGGAAAAATTTTTACACTGAAAGGGTTATTAAGCATTGAAATGGGCTGCCCAGGGAAGTGGTTGAGGCATCATCCCTGGAGGCATTCAAAAGATGGGTTGACATGGTGCTTAGTGACATGGTTTAGTGATGGTGGGGTTTGTTTTTTTTAAACAGAGTTAGGTTGATGGTTGGACTAGATGATCTTAAAGGTCCCTTCCAACCTAGACAATTCCATGATTCTGTGATGGTCCTACATGTCCTCTGATGCCAGTGGCCTAGGTTGAACATCTGCGGGGACAGGGCAGGCTGGAAGGGAGGCGACGCAGCTGCAGCCATGCCAGAGGCCACACACCAAAGCCTTTTGAGGAGAGAAGGTGGTGGTGGTGGGACTGACCTGCTGGGGGGCGAGTTCTTCCATGGAGGGTCTGACCCTGTTCCTTGCTTCCAGTACTCCTTCCAAGAAAATGGCTGGGGGGCATACCTTGCTGAGAGACTAGTCAGGTAAGAGCTTAAATTTCAAAAGCAATTTCTAGCATGCAAGAAGGCGTGCAGCTTTTCTAAAAGAAAGCCAGCACAAGTTCATATTTAATGCATATTTATTTATTTATTGAAGTGGAACTGCCTTAGTGATAACCTGCCCAATACTGGTGGAAACACTCACTGGGTGTTTCTTTCTACTCAAAGCCTGACTGGAAGGAAAAGAATCCTTAGTGATTGTCAAGATTGTTGTTCTGGTTTCGTAGTCTAAGTGAAATACTTAGTAAATACAGGTAAATACTACACGTGCAACGTGTGCGTGCACCTTCAAAACATAAAGTTGCAATCCCACTGAAACCTCCTGTGACTTCTTGTTGTTTCTGAGAGGGACGGAGGCAGGTATCCTCACAGAATTATTCAGAACTTCCCAAGTTTTGTTCTGGTGGGCAGAGGAGAGATGGTCTTTTTGATAACGTGTCTCTGTTTCAGAAAATGTGATGTTGTGAACCGTGGGCTCTCAGGGTACAACTCCAGGTGGGCTAAACTGATCCTTCCCAGGCTGATCAGTAGAAGTACCGGTGCTGAGAGTACTGTTGCAGTTACTATTTTCTTTGGAGCCAATGACAGTGCTTTGAAAGGTACAGTAGTTTGCTTTTTATTTTTTTCTGTGACCTGTTCTCTTAAGATAATTTTAGAGTTTTGCAGAAAAGGCAGACTGTTACACAGACTTTTCCTGCCGCTTCTCTGTGAAGCAGCTGCCCTTTTTTCCGTGGATTGTTTTCAATCATTTTGTTTGTGTTTAAACCATGCGGTGCCTTCTATTCTCTCCCTCTCACCAAGTTTTAATATTAAAAGTAAATTTCAAGGTGCTCAAGAATTAGTCGTGTATCCATCACCTAAACTTGGAGTTGGGCTGATTTTCCTGCCTTTAAGGCAGTCTGATGAGTTTTGGCGGATGGGTTGAGGAAATCAGGGAAGGTAGCATTTGGATTGTCTTTAAGATAAGCACAGCAGCACTCAGAGGTACTCTAAACAAAAATAGAACCTCAGTGCATGAAGGACTCAGTATGTCCAGGGTAATTTTGAAATTTTTCTCTGCATCCAAGAGAGCAAAAAATTTTAGCTTTTGTTTCAGGTGAAGTTTGAGGTGATTACGTGATCTAATACTAAGATACGGAGTTGCAGGACAGCATCTTTGAAAAAAAAAAAAAGAAAAGGTGGTTTCCCCCCCTCTCCCCCGTCCCTCATTTGTGTTAGCTGGAAGTGCTGTGTTCAAACTCTTGATTTGTCTGCTTTGGGTGTTGGGGAATGGCATTTCCCCACAACACCTCCTGAATCAATGACTGAGGTGAACAGCTCGCTGAAGGCGCGTGCCCACGTTCATAGGCTGTGTAAAAAGCACCTTATGTTGTGTAATAACTGTGTCAGCAGTTTAACGTCGCTCACGCCTGTGCTCCGGCCCCTGCCAGATCTGAACCCGAAGCAACATGTCCCTCTGGAGGAATATGCCGCGAACTTAAAGAGCATGATACAGTATCTGAAGTCCGTGGACATTACTGAGGACAGGATTATTTTGATAACGCCGCCACCTCTTCAGGAATCGGCCTGGGAGAAGGAGTGTGTTGCCAAAGGTAAAAGGATGACGTGGATGGGCAGAATTTCTGCATTTTATGGGCAGAGTGTAAGTTGCTGACCCCGGGCTGATAGGTGATGAGCTTTGTGCTTGTGCCAGCCTGCAGTCAAGGTCTCTGAGTTGATGGAAAAGGGCTGCCAGCCCTTCTGCTGAACAGCTTTTGGATAAGCTCACGGAGCAACTACCAACTAATTAGTAACATCCTTTTGAAAGCGTGGGTTGATCTGTTCGTGCGTGGAACTGAGAAAAGTGGCTGCCAGTTGAGAACATAGGTTTTGTTGAGGTGTCCTAGGCAGACTATGTCATGTCCTAGCAGCTTCCAAAATAACACGAGTAATGGAACAAATTTTGCCGTTGTGTGCCTTAGAATGTTTTAGAATATCTCGCATCTATTTGGATAAGTAGTAATATCCTAGCCAGGTTTTTTTTAAATTAAAAAAAAACCAAACAACAGAGAATATCATATTCTAAGGATGCTAATAAAAGCACCTGAAAAAGAAGCAGAAGGTGATTAGATGATTTCTCATTATATGTTGTTGAAGCTAATTCTGAAAATTGAGGGCTAACAGCACTGTTCACTTCATGTTTCTCAGCTGGTGGAAATTGCCATAATCCCAGGGTCTCCAGCAGTGATGGTTTATACCTCCTGAGAGCGTGTCCTCTCTTCCATTTGGACACCTTGTCCAGCTCTCACGCATTTTTAAAAGACTTTTGGGTTAGATTCAGGTAAATACAGAGCTGTCAGATTAGGTTTTGCAGGTTTTTCTCTAATTTAGGTGGTATTGCGGATCCTGAGTTGTGTACTGAGTCAAAGCTGTAGTGTTTTGAAGATGACCTCATGTTTAAACTGCCCAGAAGGTGAGCACACGATGAACACTGCTTAGCTGGCTGCTAACTATCAAGTAGCAGTTTTAAAATGGTTTTGATTCATTTTTGCCTTAAAGCTGTCCTTTTTGTGGGTCGGGGGGAGGGAGGAAACTTGCATTTATGGTGTTGAATCTGCCAGCATCTGTCCAACAGCGGTTTAGGGATGCAACGAGGAATGGGGAGATCTCAGACCGTGGACCACAAGTTAAGGCATTGCGGGCACAGTGAGCAGCAGCATCAGATCAGCTGCCCTCAGCCAGTATCCAGGAGAAACGTTCTGCTCATTTCTAGTTTTGTCAGGTAGATACCAGAGCGAAGGTGACCCGTGACACACGGGAATGATGGAGTTCACAGGAAAGGAGGCAGGAAGAGAAACTCAGCTTCCCAGTGAGAGCGCTGTGGGAGACACCAGTTTGTAGTTGGTTACATCTGCTGGTTTAACTCCCTGATGCCCAGCACGGGCACCACGGAAGACTGAACTCGAGCTGTGGCGGTCGCGATTGCTAAATGTTTTGTTTTGGGTTGCTAGGTGACAAATTAAATCGCCGCAACGCCACCACCGGGGAATACGCCCAGGCCTGTGTCCAGGTGGCGAGGGACTGTGGAACGGATGTAGTCGACCTCTGGACCCTGATGCAAAAAAATCAGGTATGATGGCACGAGAGAGACTTTGAAACTGTCGTGAAAGGTGTAATTTAGCACAGAGTAACCAGTAGCGCTGCATTATCACTGCAATGATACAAAATATACCCACATCCCATTTTGGGGGGGGGGGGGGAATCTAATCCAGACCCCTTCATACAAGCAAAAGGTTAATTCTTGGTTTTGCCCTCCCCTGCAGGATTTCTCTTCCTATTTGTCCGACGGGCTCCATTTATCACCGAAAGGCAACAGCTTCCTGGCAGCGCAGCTTTGGTCACGCCTGGACAAAAAACTGTCTGCTCTTCCCCGGCTGCTCCCCTACTGGCGTGACGTGGACCACACGGCCCCCGAGGCCAGTCTGCTGTGAGACCCCCGCGGGACGGAGCCGAAGCAGCCGAGCCCAGCCTGGCCAGGCCAGTTACAAGCCACCCAGCAGGACACCGGGAACACCGGGTACCTGGGAAACGGGAGAAAACACTGGGTACTCGGGGAACAGGGCAGGGAGGAGCCCCCCCCATCCATATGCATCTCCCTCCCCTTCCCTTGGTCGCTGGGAGAATAAAGATGAGGCCACCGGGGTTGTGTCGCGGGGTGGTTTGTCCGCACCCTGCATGGAACATCTGGGAGGGAGCACTGCTTCTCTTGGAAGCCTTGGAGGAAAATGGAGTCTGGGCTGCCCCGGGAGCAAGGGGCAGAGGCCGCCCTGAAGGGTTACTGGCAGAGCTTTTGTTAATACCTTCTACAGGCTTCAAACACCCAGGAGCTGGTAGGAGGCAGCAGGGGGGAGTTTGTCAAGAGCCATTAATGTCAGCCCCCCAACTAATTAATTTGGCTGTAACAGCAGTAAAAGCAGTTTCCTGAGCCTTAGCGGGGCTTTTGATAGTGATGTATTGTAGGGGTTTTAAAGTTTAGCTGACTATGAACCAGGTTCTTGCATATAGACATGGATTTCAAAACACTCCGTGGTTTTGGGCAGCATAAAACTGGTGCTGCACATCCTCATTTGGAGAGGAACTAGAAAGGGTCTGCACCTCTGCTGACAAAGCTGCGTCACAGGTAATTTGCCACCAAGTTGTTAAGGAGACATTTCAAGTGTGCTTTGGCCTTCATCCAGAATTCCACACCTGATGTAACAGATGAGTGCTGCACACTCCATGGAGTTTTCAGCCAAGCGAACGCAATTCAAGTAGAAAACTGCCTTTACAAACTCCAAAAAAACTGCGTTAGACCTAGATGAAATTCAACAGCATGGGGAAAAAAAAAAAAGTGGTTTGAGAAATAATTGGCCAGTCAACCAGATATAGAAAAAAGAGCCTACCACTAGAGCACAGATGAAAGAGAACTAGTCCATCACTGCAACTAAACCCCCATGGTAATTCCGGGCTGTATTAACGGTTTCATTGCCATGAAGCAGATGAGGCCAGTGGTGAGGCCATGGGTGATGTATTCATTATGCACTGGGTGAGGCAGAGGGTTGAGGGGAGCTTCGTTAGTGCCACGGGGCTGCCTTTGCTTCACTAAATAACTAAGACAAGTTGGCCAAGACCTGTCATTGCTGTGTAATAACTACTTGTGCTCCACTTTATAATGCTATTTTTCATGTGCTTGGAGCCAGGCCAGAAGCCAGTTTGATTTATAAATGTGTATGAGTATTAAACTGGGACTGTCCTTTCTGTAATAAATGCTTACAGCAAAGGTGGGTTGAACAGCTCCCTGCATTAAATGTTACAAACTGTGCAAGTACCAATTCCAGAGTTTCAGGAATGCTGCTTGGATTTGGGGATGGATTCTGATTTCCAGCTCCAAACCTCTATTTTCATGCTCCCGAGCACGTGCCTGTTTTCTGCTGGGAAGGAAAGACATTAGTGCTGAGAACAAGTACTTACCGCATTTGCTACCTGGAAAGGAATTTCCAGATACCTTCCAGATGAACATCAGCATCAGAACTGACCTCAGGACACGTGGTGAGACCAAGACCACCCCCAGCAGGAAGCAGGACAGCCCCAGGGGTGCAGGGCTGCTCCCCGGCCACTCAGTGTCAGAGGGGAACCGGCTCAAGTCTGGGTGGATCTGAAAACTAAAGGATTTAGACCTTTTCTGAAAGAACAGCTCTTGTTTAACCCATTAATTTTTTTTTTATATATAAAAAGTTTTTATTGTATTGGGAATTAACTTAACTCCTCACACATGTACTTTGCACTGAATCAAACAAAAAACCAAAAAAGCCAAACAAAAAAAATAATAATACAACAACAACCCCAATGTCCAACCCCAGGCTCTAACGCACCCCAGCGCGTCAGGCAGGAACACCCTAAGGCACACATTCAAGTATTAGTGTAACAAGGATCCGTGGGTGGGGAGGGGCAGGGGGCACTGGCAGGATCCCTGCGGCACAGCGGGGGCTCCTTTCCCTCCCCTCTCAAAACACAGACTCCCCGCGGCTGCGGTTCCCCCGTGGCTGAGCGTGGCCTGTAACAGTTAAAACGCTTCTGCCCTCGGGCACCTTCTGTGTCAGTTTCATCAATAAATCCTTATGGGAGAAAACAGGTACAGAATGAAGATGCTGCTTTATCCTCAGGACCGTTTCTCTGTGACTGCCCTGTGTCACTCCACCTGCTGCTAACCCAAACCAAAGCTCCTGCCGTGCCCAGCTCTCCTTACGGAGCTCCAGGTACATCAGAGGACACCACTAAATTATCATCTTCTGACCTCACATTTTATACCTGGGGGGGAATCTGAATTCATGAAGTCTTCTCCTTATACTTGCCCTGTAAGTTTAACAAAGGTTGATTTCTTTTTTGATTAAAAATTCACAATTGTTTTTAAACAAACGCCTCTCCTGCAATGGAGTGAATTTTTCCCCATTGATTTAGGCAGCAGGACCCTGAAAACTGAGGCTCAGCTCTTTGAACATCTCAACCAACAGCGTTTCCCATTTCAAAATAACATTCAGAGAAACATTTCTGCACCAAAACAGCTGCCATAAACAGCTGGTTAAAAAGGTCCTCGTCCGGATCAATGTCTCCCTGACACATCCTTCTCCAACCAGACACCCGGGACACAGCAGCCCCTTGGTGCCGCCTGGGAACCTCCCAACGAAAGCCTTTCTCTGCCACGGAGACAAGACGAGGCAAAAGAGTTTCATGCTGGAGGAGCATGTGCAGGCTCTGTGTAAGGTTTAACAGCCTCGGCACGATCCTTTTATTTTTATTTATTGGGAAGCTGTGTATCTACAGCTTCTTGATTCCAATTGTGCATCTTCACAGGATGCCGTGAGACCGCATTTTTTCATGTTTCATTATGTTTCATTACTGTCATCCTGTTCTCGAGGCATCTGTTTAGGCTTTTGCTTTCATGAACCTTAAATTGCTAAATGACCTACCTTCTATGGAACATACTGCAGCGTTTTCATTTCCTTTTTAAAAGCCCCTTAATTTTGTCTCAGTGCTGTCAGACTAAAAAATATTAAGTTATAAAAAAAGGCTGATATACACAATGCAATATCCAGCAGGATATTGGATTTGCACCACAGGTTGAAGGAAATGTTAAAGGTGAAGGAAATAGAAAAAGCAAATCCAAAAAGCTTCAAAAACAAGCCAGTTTTAGTTTGGATTTTCCTTTTTAAAAGATAGAATGCTCTAATAAATGTAATTTAAGGAAGGTCATACACATGACCAGCATCTGCAGTAGGTCACTTCCTTATTTCCCCTGCTCCCTCACAAAAATATATATACATATATTTATATTTATAGAAATGAAATGGTTTTAGATCCTTATTTTGCAGACACGAGTGGAAGGTGTAGAAGGCAGCAGGACACTAGCATTCTGTTTCTTTGCTGTCCACCCGGTTCTGGCGCTGCAGTTTGAAGGAAGCAGCTTTCTCACTCCTAATGACGGGGTGGTCCGTCAAGTCCTCAAAAGATTTGGCAGCCGAGCTGCTGTTTGGGAAAGGGTCCTTCTCAAACCCGTCCTCGTCGATGTGAGAGTCAGTGCTCGGGTCCTCCTGGATGGTGTCCATTCTTTGGTGGTCCTGTTTGGGTGCCGGGGTGACGGCGGGCACGGCGGTGATGGGCTGCAGCGGCTGGTGCCGGCTTGTGGTCTGCGCCGCGGGGAAGGGCTTGATGATCCGAACGGAGGCGGAGTCCAGGCTGCTGAGCATCTCCACGTTCTGCAAGACACAAGCGGCCACGTCACGGGGAAAAGCAGCCAGGAGCTAGTCTGGAGTTCAGTTTTTGCACCGTTTTCAAAGGGGACAGGCACCTTCTGAGGAGCACCCGCACTTGTTAGAGCACTTTAAAGGCTCCCACGTCCTTCCCTCCGCTCCCCTCCCAGGAGCTGCCACGGGGTACCCTGCGACAGCTGGGCAGAACCCACTGTTGGAACAGGAGTTGGATTTGAGATTTTACACTAGATTTATGCTTACTCCCGTTGGATGTGCCCTTGCTCTTAAGTAATTTGTTGTGTTGGTTTTTTCTGAAGAAACCCAGCTACACTAAGCACTAAAGGCAGAAAAGGCCCTTTTACCTCCGCTGGTTCCAACCCCTGCAAACGACCCTTCTGCAGCAAAGACCCCACATTTTGCAGAGATTTTTCTGCAGCATCGCCCCGCTGAGCCTCGTGCTTTGCTGACACCACTTGGCTGAGAAGGAGCGGTCTGTGGTTGAAGCTGCCACAGACAGCAGAGCCCAGCCGCTTCCTGCCCCGGGAGCTGCTTTGTCAGCAGGGTCAAGGCACAGCTCTTACAGGAAGGAAGAATCAGACCCCACCAAGCTGCAGGGCTTGATAGATCGAACACAGGCTTGCTCAAGAAACAGCTTTCCCTCAAATTGATTGATCTGTCTGCAGCGTGAGACAGGGGGCTCCAGGTCTGTCTGCTACCGCTTCTTTGATCAATACCCCGCAGGCACGGCGGGCTCAGGTTTCCTACCGCGCACCGCACAGCTTTCTACCCACTCCGATCCCAACAGCAACTTACACTGGGGCAAAACAGGGACTTCGTGTTCTCCTCGTACTGCTTGTCCAATTTCTTGTCCTATTGGAAAACAAACAAAAGCAAACTTAAAACACACATTTTACAAAATAAGAAAGTTGGTTTCCCAGTCGCAAGGTCCCTGTCCCCGTCTCCCTACGGGGACACAGCGGGGTGTGTGGCTCTTTTCCCTTCCCATCCACCCCAGGAGCACTTGTGGGTGCAGCAGCCCTCTGCTCTAACCCCACGCTGCTGCCAGCATCACGCCCCGTGCCCACGCTCCCAGTTGCCAGGAAGTCTCTCTCTTTACCCCTCCACCCAAGCTCAACCAAGACCACTTCCCACTCTGGGTCTCCCCACAAAACACGAGCGCTATTTCTTAGCAGGGTTCTAGAAAACTTTGACTCTAATGGAAGTTACCAAAATTACACTTGGGTAGAATTCGGGAGGCAGAGGAAGAAAATCTGCCTAGGAAAGAATGGGACGGGCTTCAGGGAAGGAACAGTGATGGGAGCACTGGGTCTGTCAGAGCCCGGCAGAGTTCAGGAGTTTTGCCAACTGAAGGAGCAGTAGGTCCGACATGTGCTGGGTTCCCCCCCTGGGGTTTGCTAAAAGCTTCCCATCACCTTCTCCCACAGACATCTGCCATTTCATATATGAAGGGTGTTCTCTTATAGCTCAGTCCAACAGAGCAGTCATCTCAAAGACAGCTTACTCACCACGCAGTGCACAAGGATGCTGAGAGGAATCCAAAAAAGCAAGGAGAAAACGAGCACAGAGCCCACTATATTATCCGCTAGGAACTTCCCTGTGAAATCAGTTCAAACCCGTTAGTTCCCTACCAAACACACACTCTTTCATGAACATACACATCTCCCCACATCCTGCAGCCACTGCTGTTGCAAGCCGAGCCACAGAATAGCTCAGAGAAGCTCAGGCTGCAGGACTAGGCAAAGATAAAAGAAATTATACAGTTTTAGAAAACTGTATCCAGCATGTTAACAATAAGAGGTTTTTTTTCTTCTGTTTTTCTCTGATGAGAAATGCCCAAACATTCAAAATGAGCTGATTTGGAACAGGCCAGATTGAATTAGCCACGGTGCCTCTCTCAATTGATTAATACAAGACACCATGAGTCTGTTACTGAATTCTGATCTTACAGCCATGTCATAGCTACCTGCCTCCACGAATATTTGAAAATCAAAGATATACAAACTTCCTCTACCTCAGCAGGCTAAATAGCTTTCACAATTACCAAACAATTTTTTGACCCCAGAACCTGAGATTGAATGGCCCAAGCCCAGATAATTACACTGCGTAGGCACAGCAGTACGGCGGGCACAGGGTCATTACCCAGTCATTACGTGGCACGGGCTTTGTATGGTTCCAGTAATAGAGTGGGACACTGGGGGGGTTACACTGGGGAGCCATCTGCTGGGATTGCACGCTGGGGATCACACCAAGGAGTCCCACTCCCATTCACCAGGCAGTGACTCAGCTCAGGCACACAGCTTGAGGCGCCTGACCTCAGGGGTTTTCTTAAATAAGAGAGAAATGAACTTTTCCTCTCCCACCCTGTTGACATTTAACTTCCCCCGAGAGGCCAACTTGATACTACGCCGCATCTAGCTGACCTCTACAGAGACTGTCTGTTATTTCCTTTTCTCTAATTGACCTACTTCTTGGTATTCAGACAAGAAGCTATCGTCTCCTTTACAAAGTGGAGAAATGCAAAATGATCCCCCATTCTTTCAGCTTTAAACTGTAAGATCAGTATTGTCAAACTTTAGGAAAAAAAAAATATATAAAAAAATATAAACATACATCTATCTGAAACACAGCTACTAGCTACCCTTGCACGCAGGTGAATAAAAGCAGCCAGCTAACTTCCTCTGAGGCTTTAGAGGTTCATGTCATGAACTGAAAAACCCCGTATGGTTACATATCTTACCAAAAGTATTGATGCTGAGCTGGTCTATGAAATCCCAGAATCGTTCAATCACATCCTGTACTTGCTTCTCACATTTGCCCTGCAAAAGAAAGCACTTATTTACAAAATGAAGCTAAGCATTTTAACTACTGCCTTCTCAGAGAGGGAAAAAGATACAGACAGTAACGAAATTAAACCTACAGACGCAGCAGCACTTGACTCACATTCTGAATATAGGTTTACACTCCTGCCCAGTACCAGCGGTCCATTTTTACTGCCCCTTATTTTTGGCAAAACAGTTTCGTTTCTATTGCTGTCTGAAACAGATGAAGTTTTAATGTCTGAAACCAGTCTCCCTGCCCCCTCCAGGTCCTGCCAACTCGATTTTCATGCGATTGTTCCCTGACCTGAATTATTTTAGTCAAAATTAATTGAGCTAGCATGAGCAGCTGAAATAGCAAGCACTGCAGACCTGGACGAGCTTAGGGAAGCACCCATTCACCTCCGACACGGAGCACGCAGCGCAGTGACATCTGGGACAACTTACATTTGTGTCGCAGAAGCCCACAGTGCACGGCTTCCCCTTGCGCAGGAAGAGGAACTGGTCGTTAGCATCCACGTAGGGTGTGCAGCGATCCTGCTCGTCCCGGCAGCACACCTTGCAGGAATTATCCGTTTCTGTCAGAAAGCAACAAACTCATTTCCTCAGCAGCACCAGGAGTCACCCGCAACCCGTAACCGCGCGGGTGCGTAACCCCACGCGTCCCCTGGCTGATGGTGTTCCACTCTGATGACCAAACCTGAAACTCAACCAGGTGCTCTGTGCAACGTATTAGGAGACATAGTGGGACCAAGCTCTTCAAGCTGGTCCTCCAACACTGCAGGAATCAACAGGCAGGTGAAGAGGTTCCAAACATGTCCAAGATACAGATGTATTTCTTGGACTTGGGACCTGTAGGTACCCTTCTCCTTGGCTACTCCCTCTATCTCAAGTGGTGGGGCTCATGGCACTTCCCTGCACTGCCCCTGTGAAGCCCCAATCCAGGTCCCAACTCTTCACCAGTTTTAGGAGCAGAGATGAAGAGCAGGAGAACAGCAAAGCTTATTGACAGAAGTACATAACGTGGGGGTTTGCAGTAGCAGGGGACTGGGCTCTGGGATCCTCTGTCTCAAGGCACTTTAACCTCTTTGAAATCATTCTGTACAAATTGTTGGAGGCCACCACTCCTCTGCCAGATGCCTGGGCCAGAGGTTGGTTGTGATCCTTTTACAATCAGAGAACAGTCAGACCTTCCCTCCCGTCCACCTGTGCCAGAGGTGATGGAGGGTGGGAGAGAGCCCTCTCTTTTAACTGGGGTGGCCAGACTGTAAGTCTCATCTTAATGTCTTCAAACCCAGACCATCAGAGGCCAAGAGAACATCCACATTCCTTTTCCAAACCGAAAATACTAACCCTAAAAAAAAATAACAGTTTCAACTTTTTCAAAAACTGTAAACTCAGCCCTCCAACACGCAAACCCAGAGTGGGGCCAGTGCTCTCTGAGGAGCAGAGCCGAAGCGCGCGTTTCAGTTCAGTCCCACGTCACTCACCGTTGCACGCACAGGACCGTAGGTTCCTCTCCCTCTCGCAGAAAGGGACACACTCCCCATCCTTGCACTTCCCCATGTCCACGCAGACTGTGTCATCTGGAGCATTCCCTGGAGGGGGGCACTCGCTGCTGTTCCCTACGGATGGAGGTCACGGGGTGGGAGGACTGTGTTAGAGTGAAGGGCAGAGCACCGAAGCGTCCAGAATTACAGAGGACAACAAAGGAGATCCAGAGACATCCCAAGGGCACCCCAATAGCTTGTTCTTGGCTCTCATCTGCAGCCTGCCAGCTCCTCCGAGAGGCAGCAGAAGCTTCGGAGGCTTTCAGCAACTCGGGCACTGTAGCACTCCAGCGACCAAGCAGTAGGGAGCAGACCCTGGAGGCACCATCAGCAAAGCAGGAGCTCTGACTTCACTCCTTGCCTCCAGGAATGATTATGAGGGGGAAATAAACAAGTGGGGAAGTGAAGCAGAGTTGCAGTAATTCCACCCTTTCTATGGCAAGATTCAGCTCATTCTTGTTCCCTTTCCAGTGACACACCCTGTTTTGCTTTTTCTTTTTTAAAGGGAAAGAAAGAAGGAAAAAAGGCAAAAGAAGAAAAAAAATAAAATCAACATTTTTCATGTTCTTCTGGGCAGTAAATCACCGAGTGACTCTTGAACTACAATGAAACTCATTATAGGGCAATTTCATGATGCTTAACCGGTCTCTAAAATGACATGTACCGGATGAATAAAGGGCACTAGATTGAAAGCGGATCGAACAGGACGTTGAGCCTGGAGCACTGGACTGGCTGACGTCAAGGGGACAGAAACACGACCTACCAGTGCAAAAAGACTCTCCTTTACAAGTAGCATTTATGGCTTCTTGGCATTTCTTCTGTGCACTTTCAAACTGGCAGCCTTTACAGCAGGGACTGTTCCGATCACTGTGGAAAGATCAAAATGAAAGGAAGAAATATTAAGAAATTTTTTTAAAAGAAGCACAGGCACGACAAAGCCGAGGAAAAAGGATGTTTAGGAGGGGAAAAAAAAAAAAGCTACTTCTTGGCAATTGACTCACTGATTCAAAACTCCTGCCCTCTGCCCCATCTCACAACCAGTTTTCTACACACCCACTCACTCTTCATTTACTGAAGGTGAAAGCACTTAGAAAGTGCTTATTAAGAGACAACACAGGGATCCTTATATTTATTCAAGGCACCTGGATCCTCTTGCTGTGCAACTTTGGACAAGATCTTCCATTGTTTTCTTCCCCCGTTTGTCCTGAAGGTTTACTGCTCTTTATTCTGTCCTCTCTTTATTCTTTTTGTTCTGCATCTAACGTAAAAAAGCCCTTGGTACAAACACACCTGATGGTAGGTCATTAAAGCTGAGGGAATTTTTTGTGAGTTGCATGACCCCTCTACTGTCACGTGGTGCAGAGCTCAACTCCAAAAAACTACACTGGACTATGCACTGTAACAGAGCCACAAACACCCCAAACAGCAAAAAGAACAGCGCTGTCACTGTTGTCTGCTCAAGCAATTTTGCAACAGTATTGAAAATAGCAGAATGTGACCCCAGTTTACAGCCACTTTGCAATATGGGCAAAAACTGTATTCGAACAGGGAATTTTTAATACTACTTTTTGAATGCTTGGCTTTTGCTCTTAAATATACCAACAATCACCTCCAACCCCCCAGCTCTTGGCACTTTTCAGAAATAGTAACAGAATGCTATAAAAATGAACTGTATGCAACCGGTGCACGCGCACAGAAGCCTTTCCTGAAAGCTTTTACTGTGTTCAGCTCCCACGTGCAGTCGTAAGAGCAGGGAACAAACAGGTCTGTGACACGGCAGGTGGCTCAGGGGGCTTTCAGCCCAGCCCACCGTTCTCTCCCACGTAAGAGAAGTTGCAACTTATTTCTCCTTACCTGCATTTGGCACCCTCTTTCAGTTTACAGTCTGCAGAGCAGCAGGGATCAGCCTGTTGGTACAAGAGGCCAGGATCGCATTCCTCCCCTTCATCCACCCTGGAGTTCCCACACACTTTGTTGTTGCGCTCCTTGAAGCACTCCTGGGCCTTGATCTCTATGGTCCTATGGATGGATTTTTTGCTGCAGCTTGAGAACATCTAGAGAGTCACGAGGGGAAAGAGCAGCACTGAGGAGTGTACCTTTCTGTCAATACCTGGCACCTAAGACAGCCTCAGTTTCCTGAGGCCTCCAAATTCTGGTATCTCAGAAAGCAGTTACTCCCTCTATATTGCAAGTGTGATACCTTGTAAAAATTTTAAGGTGGGAAAGTAATGGTTGGGTCCATAAAGGACATTGCCATGTTACAATGCAGGGACACTCGCACACAGTGTGCCTCAGGGTCACAGAACCAACTCCAGCTCTCCCACAGCTTGAGAAGCACTAGCAACCATCCCCAGGAAGCTGCTGCAAAGTTGTAGCAGCAGGGAGAGACTGCGCTGCCTCTGGGCAGCAGGGCTGGCCTGAACCCCAAGGAGTCAGACTGGGCTGCAGATTAATCATTCCCTCCATAATCTTGGTTTCTCATCTGCAGAATGGGCACAATGCCAAGTCCACGCTGACAGTGCCAGCTTCTGAGACTGGTGAGCACCACGACGGTGGCATCTGGCAGTCTCCCTCCAACAAGGACAGCTATGGACCACCCAAAGGCTATTTGGTACTGGAGGTCCTGTATTTGACTCTTGCTGATGACTTGCTCTTAGAAGCATGCAGCCACAGTTAATTACAAACAACTAATTAAAAAAGCACCTGAACATGCTATGAACTCCAGTGAAACTCAGAATCCAAAGATGAACTTATCCTGCAGAGAACTCAGTGGCATACAAGTATGTTTTCTGCTTATGGGTAATCCATTACATCCCTGATGGTTTGAAACTACAGGAATCATTAACTAAAAAGACTTTCCATGCAAAGGGTCATTGACCATAGCAGAAACTTGCAAGTGGAAGCAAAACTATGCAACTATACCTTGTTGTTTTCATGATCTCCACTGACAGCAATTGGATACATAACATATTTCCCTCCCTGGTCTTCAGTGGGGGCACACTCTGGCAGACTATCAGGATCGTGCTCTGCTCCAAAGTTATGTCCGAGTTCGTGCGTCGTAACCAGGTCAGCCTCCTTTTTGAACATGAAAAAAGCAATGCTGAAAAAAGGTAGTCCAAGCAGGACAGGACAGAAGATCCCAGCTACTTCCAGGCCACCCACAATTCTAAGATACACTAAGATGGAAAAAGATATGCCTATGAACATTTTTTGTTTAGTTTTAGAAGTGGGGAACTGAAGGCAAAAAAATTATGGTCCATTTCCAAAGGCAAGTTCCAGGCCTAGGTTTGAATGCTAAATTGCTCTTAAAGGCAAATGCTGTCCTGATTGCTGTCCAATCTTGTTTTCAATGCAATGCAGATGCTTAAAGTGTCAAAACTTGATTTTAAATAGCTGGAAGGCATAAAAAGGTGAAACAAAAAATAATCCAAACAAACATCAGCTACTACAATTAGTCAATCTCTTGTTTAACATACCTTGCCATTAGAATTAGTTCTTCTAAGTGGATGATGACACTAGGAGTGCTGAACAAGCTCTTCTATTGCACGGCTACTAGGCAAGACACTTGCAAATGTGGCCCAACCAGGCTGGATTTCCAAAGTCATTTATGCAAGACAGGTCTCCCTGTGCTGAGGATCCCAAATCAGCTCTGCCTGACTGCATTGCACACCTCCCTGCTGTGCCTTCACCAGCAGATGGTGTCACACTCACAAGGTGAAAACCACAAATAAAGCCAGCTCAGAAATAAAAGTTAACCACAAGGAGACCGAGCAGTTCAGGAGAAAGAGAAGCATGTTTGAAGAGCTAACTGTCCTTGCTCTGCTGTGCAGGCACAGGAAGGACCAAGCTTCAGTACCCAGTGCAGGCATAGCTAATGCAAGAGCCAGGCAGGACAGCTGCCCCAGAGATCACCTGTGCTTCACCCTCTTTACTCTGGGGAAGGGTTATAGGCAGGTTTTTTTTTTTTCTTTTTTTAAACCCAAGTGGACACCATGCAGCACTCTCCCTGTGAAGCCAATCCACAATGCTCCTGCTGCCTCATCCCAATCTTTGTGCCTGCCACTGGGAAGACAGCAAACTCAATTTCCTTTGTAATCCAAGGCAGAACTCCAGCCTGGAGATTGAACAACAAATGCAAATAGCATGGCAACGGCTACAGCTCTTTGTCAACATCCCTCTAACACAAAGCTTCACTGTCTTTTTTTTTTCTAGCTTCTTGACAGCTACTGTGCCAAGTTCTAGCCCACACATCAATTATGAATTCCCTTTATAATCAGGCTACAGAAAAGCACAGCTGAGAAGTCAGCAGAAGTCAGCAAAAGAGAAATATGCCCAACTGCAAAGATCTGGTAGATGCAAACACAGGCACTGCTCTGGTATCTTTACGAGTGAGACAAAGCTCATATTCAGGCCTTTATGTATTCACAATTACATCAAGTATGAATAAAAAAGAAATACCCAGACAGCATCAATTTACATTGGGCTTAGTATTAGCACTAATAAGCCCTGTCTATTCTACTGTTCTCTATTCTACTTACTCAGGACACACAAAAATCAGGTAGAGGAATTTCATTAAAAGGCCCAAACTAAAACTCCTACTTTGCCAGCACTACTTTCCCTGCTTTACCTTGCAAATGGAACAGACTAAGTGTAACGTAATCATCTATCTATCTATCATAACGTAATCATCTATCTATCATTGTGGCATACGTAACAGCAAACATATGTTTTTTCTTACTTGATTCAGCAGACTAATTTTATTTTTATTGTGAGGCTACTTGTATAATAGTGCTTGTTCTGTTTGAAGGTTTGGTTTCAGTTTTTGTTTTTTAAAGCAAAATACATTTAAATTAATCTTTAGATATCAAAAACCTGTTTATATCTGGACAACTACAGCTCCTGTTAGACACTAGCCATTTTTCCCCATTCCTGTTCCACAGTGAATTCAATCTCCAATTCTGTTCAGTCCTGATTCCCCTTGTCAGCAAGAACAAAAAACAGTGATTTGGGTTTTGTGCCCTACATCCTTGGCTCCAGCTTGTTTCTGGGAGCATGGAAGCTTGTCACAATCCCATGGCACATGTCACCAACACACCGAACGTTCACGCTGTGCAGAGGAGGATACCTTCCTACCTTTGTGAGGATGGTCTTCCCATAGTTCTTGGTGCTGGTTAAGCCACTGTTCAAATAGATGTCCTTCTTTGCAATTTGACTGTAATAAGCTATAGAAGTGAGAAATAAAAAAAAAACAATTGAAAAATGTTTTTATTGGTTTTCAGGGATTTGGGGGGCGAGAGAGAGATCCTTGTTTGGGGAAATGAACAGCTTTATTGTCTCACCAGTGAGACCCTGCCTCTTGCCAGGTTTTGGAGTTGGGAGTCTTTAAGCACAGCACAAGCAGCTCATGTACTGCAGTAAAGGGGAAAATCTAAGAAATTTCCAAGCCCCTGCCATTGCAGAACTGCTGTAAGATACACTCACAGCAAGCAGCCCTTGGCCTGGGGTCTGTTCTAGCCAGCTTGTTCACACCAGACAGCTTAGTGACTTTTATCCTTCCCTCCCTTCTTCTTCCAGCTCCAGCCAAGAAAACAGCCATCTATTCTATCTGAACACCAATGACTAGAGCCTAGGCAAATAACACATCATGCTCCATGAAAGCTGGAGAAGAGGATTAAACACAAAAAACAACAAAGACTAGCTTTCAACCCACAACTGGGAGGAAGAAAAAGAAGCCTTGCCTTTAGGACAAATGCCACCATGGCTGTTAGGTCTGGGAGAGCCAACATAAGCCAATCCAAGTGTTCCCATGTCAAAATCTTGATATGTGAAGAGATGAGCAAGGCACACGTGAGCTGCTTTCTCAGCAATATCAAAGCTAAATTGCTTTAAAGACAAAAAGAAAAAAAGCCAAATCTTTGTAAGACACTTTATGGTGCATATTAGAAGTCCATAGATAAGAACATATATCTAATAAGCCAAACAAGCACCTTCTAGACCTGGTTAAGTCAGAAGAGAGCAGCTCTTTAGCTGCTCTACAGAGCTGTAGAAAATTAAATTAACACCCAAGTACATTGTATGCATTCATTTACATAACTTGTCAATTCATTTCCCCCTTTCACAGAGAGGGGAAAACCAAGTACAATAATTAGATGAAAGTCACAAGGCAGCCAGTCTCGGGGCCAGACGTATCAGGACTGCCTTTCTGACTCAGGCCGCATATTAATAACTCTAATTGGTGTGTGTTCTATAATTATGCAACGGAGCCCTTTACTATGGGCTACAGCACACATCAGCTAGTTAAGACTGTGTAACATTTACATGTCATGGGAAGGAAGTAGAGGAGTTTCATCTGTTACTACAGAGCAGCTGTATGAATGAGTAAATCTCTGGAAGGGGCACCATTTTTCAAGGTTTTTCAACCTACCTCTAGCAGCATTTTCACATCCCAGGCATCTTTCTTATCATCTGGGTAACTTTTTGCCATATTGTAATGCTTTCCTCCAGGTTTTACAACATTTGGTTCGTTGTGGATGATTATCTACATTTCAAGAAGGATGACAACAACGTAGAGGAATTTTGGTCAATTTTATAGCTACAGAAAAGCTTTCTATGTAATCTTAAATGTCTCAACAGATCTGCAAGGAGGAAAAATTGAGACTCAGCATGCTTCTAATGTTAACTAGCAGAGGCTGAAAAGGCAAGATACACCATCTACATCATAAGTAACTACACCTGCCCTTTTACAGGGCAACATCAACAGTTTTCACTGTAACATTCTGCTTTCAGATGCGTGTTTCTCTATCAAAAACCCCAAATACAACCAGGATTTACATCTAGCATAAATAACCCCAAACCATTTCAGAGTTCTAGCTAACCAAAACGCATTTTAAAGGATTGCTACCTTACCAGTAACCTAGAATTAGTGCATTGTGTTCTTTCCCTCTCCCTGCCCAATTAACCCTCCTTCCTTGTCCCTGCAGACCTTTTCCCAAAAAAGGGGCAGCTGGCTTGTACCATGAGTCTCCGTGTTCCACATCACAGCTCTAACAGTACTCTGAGCTGATGGATTTCTCTTCCTTTTAGTGTCCTTTTCCAGATTTCTGTCCACTAACTTTCAGAAGCCATCATCCCCTGTGTCCACCCTATATCAGTTTCTACACTATCACGATGTCTAAGGGAGTCATAAAAGCTCTTCAGCCAGGATTTGTGTTTTCATCTGTGTTTGAGGTCCAGGCTTTGTAAGCTAAATGATTTGACACAAGCATTAAATACACGTGTAAGAGTATGTCTGACAGAAACATGAATTAAAAAAAAATTTAAAAAAGCATCTTTAAATTGAAATTAACTATGGAAAGATACTCCCTGAAAACTCCCATCTCAAACGCTGCAAGGAACATGGGCATGCTATGTCAGATCATTAACACCACCTCTGACAAGATGCTATTTCAGAGTGCTCCTGGCTGGAGTTAATAACGTAGGATTTGATTATTTTAGCTCTAATCCAGATAAAGTAATTAGAAACACTGATATCTAAACCATGTTCTTATCCTTTAAATTGGAAGCCCTCTGCATAGTCCAGTGAATACCTGTTCTATCTGTATGCCGTACCCATTGAAGGCTCCATTGTCCCAGGAAGTATTTCGGTAGATGTCATCTACTCTGTCTATCAATTCAATCTATATAGAAAAGAAAAACAAGTTATTTAGTTCTAAGCATTCATGTAATAAAGTTCAAGACACTCAGAGAAGCTGCAACATACTTACCTAGAAACATTCACTTCAAATTAAAACTGAACCTCATATAACATAACAGACATATTCAGTGATCCAAAACCAACAGCACTCCAGAGAGTATTAGCAAACATCCTTGAAAATTTTCCATAATAAAAAGCAGTATAAACTTTCCCATTTATCTCTTTTATTTGTGTAGTGGAAGAGTGATAATATTAAGAACATCTTGTGAAACCCTTTGTTCACATACAAGATTTCCATGTTTCTTTGAGGGGAAGGGCAGAGGAGGGAGTTGTTTTTACTGCTTTGTTTTACCACAATGTTTAACTAGTTTAACTGACCCCTGAGGCTCGCCTCCCTCTCCCAGCCAAAACCCCATTATTTTCCTCATTATGGTTTAAGCACAAGGTTCCAGAAAGTCTCTCATCAGTGCTCACTGTCAATACCTCCCTTTTCAATCTGTTCTCATCTTCTTAAAAACCACCTTCTACTAAATATAAACCATCAAACTCGCTCAGAATGAGAAGGGACATTCAGAGCCACTCCATAATACTTCATGCTTTAGTTTTCCAATCACTGTGCTGTTAACAGTACACATCTACCCAGGAAACACAAGAGTAACTTAGTTTCAGCATATGTCAGATGCTGAGATAATAGCATCTCCGCAAACACACAAATTGAGGCTCCGTTACCTAGGGAATGTAAACATTTCTGGGAACAGAAAGGTCAAAAAGCCAGAAAAGGTGGAACAGAGTGATTAGCATTTCAAAGATTCAGGCTCGGGAAGAGACTCTTGACAAACAACAGACCCCCAAGAGCAGTTTTACTTGGTTTTGTCTCCAGTCCCCAAACCCATACTCTCCACTTCTGCTGAAAGGCTGTGGGCAAGCGTTCTATTTCACAAAAACTTGTCAGGTAGACAACCCAATTGTATTGGTTTTGGCTGGGTTACTTGGTAACCGGTACACGTGGTGGAGCCCTGTTCTCCTGAGGATGGCTAAACACCTGCCTGCTGATGGGAAGCAGCAAATTAATTCCTTATTTTGCTTTGCTTGCATGTGCAGTTTTTGCTTTACCTATCAGGGAGTGTAGCAATAGGACAAGGGG
Organism: Tringa tobata; assembly: GCA_033628505.1. Lineage (NCBI taxonomy): Eukaryota > Metazoa > Chordata > Aves > Charadriiformes > Scolopacidae > Tringa > Tringa tobata. The sequence goes on from JAHREE010000215.1 coordinate 5,342,646, forward strand.
TAATGGTTTGAAACTGAAAGAGGGGAGATTTACATTAGCTACTAGAAAGAAATTCTTTACTGTGAGGTTGGTGAGGCACTGAAACAGGTTGCCCAGGTAAACTGTAGATGCCCCATCCCTGGAGGTGTTGAAGATGAGGCTGAAAGGGGCTTTGAGCAACCTGCTCTAGTGGGAGGTGTCCCTGATCATGGCAGGGGGCTTGGAATTTGATGATCTCTAAGGTCTCTTCCAACTCTAACCATTCTGTGATTCTACGATGAAACTGTTTTTATCTCAACCCACCTTTACCTGCCCCCCCCCTCAATGTGGAGAAGTGAGCCAGTGGCTGGGTGGGCCTGAGCTCTCCACCAGGGTTAACCCACAACACCCATGGACAACCAAACAAATCTCTTACCACGCCTGCTTCTAATTTTATTGTTCTAGACAGAGGATCCTTGAAAAAACTGTGGGGGAATGGGGATGTGTACAAGTTGGTTTTGCCTCTCATATAAGCTTTAAACCTGTCTGAACTTTAAAGATGCTTGGATTGTTAGCAGTGGATTTTAAAATCCAGGAGATTCTAAAGCTCTGACTAGAAAATTTCTTAGACAGAAAACAGCACAGCCAGAAGAAGTATCTGAAGGGAATGGATTTGTTTGCAAGTGAAACTTAAAGACTATTTAACTACAGTACACCATTATAAAATATTTTTAAAGCATGATTTAGCACCTCCCCAGGTAAAAAGCACACACAGCCCTGAGAAGCAAATACATTATGTTGTACAAAAGTAGTATAAGCTGTACGCTGTTTTAACTACTGAATCACTATTTTTTCCTGCATTTATTCCAGCAAATTGTAATAGAGTAGATTTACTTACCAAATAGTTTATAGTGGTACTCTCTTCCCCACGACCCATATACTTGAAAAAACGATGATCTGCCACTACCAACATCTTGCACGTGTTTTTGGAGGTCTCTGGAACAGCTCTTTTCTTTCGATGGATGTTTGCTAATGTGAACATTTCAAATAAGATTAAATAAACACTCAGTATAACTGCCAATGCTGTGTCTATTATCCTTATTTAAGACACAAGTATGAGTTCGGGCGGGTTTTGGGGGGAGAACGGGGATGTTTAATTCGGGGTTTTTTTTAATAACTATTCTTAAACTTTGTCTTCCTAAAAGTCTTCAAACTTCTTGAGAGGAAACATATGTATAGTAGTGAAATTGAGTTATTCAACAGATTTACCTATTGAGGTTTTATGGTCATCACCTCAGCCTTAACACCTTCCTACTCATTATCAGAAACACTGCTGACACAGCAAAGGATGGAGGAAAAGGGACAAAAAAACTCTCAAAACCCCATCATAGCTCAAGGTGGATTCTCTGAGTCACCACCAAGGCCAAACAGGTTGTGCTACACAGGGCACAGAAGTTGTTTTAATGTTCACCTCAGCACCCCTACATTGCTGCCAGCTATCACAACAAACACTACTTAGGCCTGATGAAATCGCTTCCTCTCCTTGGCCAACAGTTTGGTCGGGTCAGACACCCTTTCAGCAAGCCAGGAAAAAACTTGCCCTGAGTGATGGGTTTCTTCCTTTCATCAGTTGTTGGGGCTGTTTTGGACAGGGAATAGGCATGAGGAAGAGTGCTGCTTTTTTCTCCCCCCATCAGTGAATTTAAAGAGCTAACAGTTAAAATAGAAGCAGCAACACAGATTATTGCCCAGGTTCTGATCTTACTTGCTGACGTAGCCAGAATTCAAGCATTTGTTTCAAAGATGCTGCTCTTCCAAAGTACAGACACTCACCTTCATTTTGTGTCCTGTCTTCCAGTCCTTTTGGCAACAGTTCTTCTTCGTTCAGCTTTAAATAACCACATACTTTGGGGGACTGCAATCTTGAGAAGTCTTTAATATCTTCAGACCTGTAGACCAGCAGTCTTTCATCTTGCACATCATCTACAAATCTCCACAGTGGCTGCCAGGAGAACAGAAATGCAATTAGTTAGGAACACACTGAATGCAAAGACTATATAAGCAGACAGCTTTCCATGTACACACACACAAATGCATTGAACTATGATAATTTCACCCACAGCAGTAAGTCTACTGATAAAAAAATGTCCTCAAGAAAGCCAACAGAATTGAACTCTCTTATGCTACACAAGCATCAAAAAATCTAAGATCATTTCAACAGAGCAGTGGCAGTCACCTGATAAGGCTGTAGAAAAGACAGCCTTTTTCTTCCCCTCCAGAATATGAGGAAGCTGAGGAGGCACCTCAGGCTGCTCCACTCCCTCCAAAACAGTATGGAGACTGGCACCATGTTAACAAATGCACTGGAGCTGGCAGGTAACAGAGAATACCTAACTGCACAGCAGAACGTGCTCTTCACAGCAGAAGGCAGGCTCTTCAATGTTCGATAGCTACCAAAGTCACTTATGAGCCTGAAAATTTCTCCAAAACAAAACAGGAAAACCACAAAAGCCCAACACAAGACACTAATTCCCATAGCAGATGCATACTAATCATCTTTTTCTTTACCGACATGTCCCTTTTATTGTCTGTACATAACAGCTAGAGCAACACCACCAAATATCACACAGACTGAATCTGTTCTTTGGGCGAGGCCAAGTAGCATAGATTGCCCATATCCACAACGCAGAGGACCTGGGTCTGGGTCTCCTCTGGCCCTTAGGCAGTGATCTTCCAACTTGAGACAACTATTCTTTAGCACACCATGCTTTTGGTTTACAGCAAAAAGATCCTGAAACTTGAAGGCTGTGTGGGCCCAGCAGCCCCATGTCTGCAGCCCAAAACCGAGGGCACGTTTCACACCTTTGGGTAAAGTGTGAGTGCACCAGGGCTTTATACAAACATCCACAGCCTTTCCAAACAGTGCAGGAACATCACAAAAGCAAAGGCAGGCAATAGCAGAGTGGCTTTGTCCATGTTGCCTTTATTTAGCTGTACAGCCACAGCCAGTGGGGAGTAAGGGGAGGTGCTGCGCAGAAAACCCAGATGTGCTTACCTTACTCAGGACCACAAACACAAAAATGCTTTAAATCAAATGCTCTTAATGTAAAACACAAGCACAGTGGTTTGGGTATTCTAATCACATTTTTATACTTTAGTATGACTAGATTTCCCAGGTTTACCCATAATTCTGCATATCCTTGGGTTTAGAGACAATTACAATATCAATATAACACTCAGTCATAATTACTGTTATTCAGCCATTCTAATACAGCTTGTGTCTGGGAATATACTGAACAACTCTTACAACAGTCTCTAATTATGTATTTGTTGAATATTTTTAAACCAATAGTTTAAAATAACACAAGCAATGAAAATGGTGAAAAACAGAAATAAAGGAGCAGGGAAAAGTAAAAGATTCTCAAATAAAGCTCTATGGATGGGAAAAATTCCAAGATGTAAGAAAGCCAAAATTTTAGAAAGCTCAACAGACCTCAACTCTGCTCAGAAGACTATACAGTTTGTTATTTTAAAGGACATGATCACTGCTAATTACTAATGCTATCCATTTCTGTTTCTAAAACCCCTTCCTGTTTGAAACATACCTCCTCCCTGATGTATCTAAAACATGCAAATGTTAGAGAATGTCACTCACTAATAAAACTCCGCACTTGCGAAAGTCAAATTGGTTTCACATTTCTCTCCTTCCTCCCTACTCACCCCAAAACAAACATCACCACGAAGTCTATTTTGAGCTACAGAGGTGTCAGTGTGACTAATTAGAAAAAGAAACACCCACAGAGAAGAGAGATGATTAAATATTGCTTTTCAACAGTAAAGTGTACCTCTATATTGTATTCTTCTCCATCAGTATTGATTCTTACTGTAAAGTCTTCATCCCCAATATGTGCCACAACCTTGGAATTATGCTCTCCTTTAATATAAGCAAGGAAAAATAAATTAATTTGGCTCTATTGGCATGCACTCCTTCACAGATCCTGGGTTTTTTTCTTAAATAGGCTTTAAACTTCAAGTCAAATTACCTTACTCAGACCACTATAGTGTCCAGTCTACAGAAAACAAAACAAAGCAAAAAAAATAATAAATGAACCAGCACTCTCCCTCAACTTTAACTTCCCAATTGTTATTATCATCAAGACTTAGATTTAATTGATAATTTTGCAGGAGTTTAGATGGTTGTGGGGATTAGTAATGGGACACAGAATACTTCTGTGAGCAAAAGCAGCTTGCATCTTACCACTATCAGACAGCAGTTTCATGGCGTCAGCCTGCATTCCAGTGGAAAAGACTTCCACCACATCACAAAGGCAACATAAAAATCAAAACAACTTGGCAGAAGCATTAGTGCTGGACTTAAGTGAAGCAAGATACCCCTTCTTTACAGAAAAGCAGTCTGCAAAGAACCATCTTAAAGACTTTTAATATAACAATCTGGGCAACGCCGTGTCATCCCTACCTGGGCTTTGTGTTCCAGGACAAGGAACACTTAAGTCCTACATTCCAGTTGTAATTAAAGCCACCTTCATCATTTTCAAAAAAATCACAAGCTGCTGCTTGAGTAAATTATACCTTTGTGTTCTGCCAAACCGAATAGAAGAGTCCTAATCTTAGAACCTTGCTGCAACAACTAAAAACAAACAAAAAAAACCAAACCCAAAACCCAAACCCACCAAAAAAAAAAAAACCCACAAAAAACAAAACCAGAAAACCCAAGGGGCATGAGAATTGAGTTCATTGTTCATCCTAATTGTATCTGATGAAAATGAGGGCAATGTATCATTTACTTTGGCCAAGAGACTTGTGCAAAGCTGTGCTTTCTCAGCACTGAAACGGTCCAGTCCATACTAACCAACGACATGTCCAGTGAAAAAGTCTTGCCATTGAACACGATACTCCTTTTCTTTGCCTTCACCATCCACAATTAATGCTTGAAATTTTTCTGAAAAGTGTTCAGCAGTTGCAGTTAAGTATAATTTAAAGTGCCTGTAAAAGAATTTACTTCCATTTATTTTTAAGCAGAGTACGCACACAACAGACACATCCAGCCTCCATTTTACTGAGGGTCCCAAAGAAGTTCAAAAGCATTAACTCTGATAAGCAGGCTACAAAAACATATACTGTGTAATTCTTAACTGTAAACGTTTTTAAAGTGTCAAAGATGTTTAATTAAAAATGAAAAAACAAATCCAAACCAAACAAAAAACAAAACCCCACACACCCTACTCCCCAAACAGGCATGGTTTGCTCATGATGGACCTTCTTCATATGCAGTGAAGCAAAACCAGTTACCAGTAACTATTAATAGAAAAACAGACTAAATAATTTGTTTATCTATTTGAAGTTAAATTGCCTTAAAGTTCTGATTTTCCAAAATAATATAGTCAGAAGAGTATAAACAGAAGTCCGAACTCTGTAGATTTTTATGACATAGTGTCAAAAAAACTCAAGGCTATCCCAAGAAGTGAGTAAAAGAACCTTCTCTGGCAGGAGTCACATGGGCCTTTGGTTTATGTGGGTTTTGGGTCAAAGATTTCTGTTACGTCCCTCTGCAATTATCATTGGCAGTATTGCAACCTCACCATAAACTCAGGGGGTGTGAGGCAGTGCCAGGCAGGGACAGCCAGACATTTGATGCCATTAACCTTTTATACTTGCTACCCCCTCCAAACATTTAGAGATTTAAAAATATACACAACAACTTGCATGACAGTTGTAGTTGTAGGTGACAGATGGGGAAGGTACACAAGAACACCGCAAACAAAGACATCAGATGAACAAAATCAACCTACACTTGTTAATACAAAGCGTTATTCTCACCCTGCTCTCCCATTTCAGATTCACAATTTCAGCACTTGGATAACTGTCAGGCGCTTTCCTGACACTCAGAACAGCATCCCTACAACCTTTGTGCTTGCTGTCTTCTACCTCTTTATTCCCCTTTCACCTGTGCTTCTATTTCCCTTGTTTCCCTTCATCTTGTTAAAAAACCAAAACAAAACCAAACTGTTTTATTGAATGGGAAATTTACACTCAGTAGGAAGAGGATTAAACCTCCATGAAACAAACAAACAAACAAAAAACCACCTCTTGGGCAACAGACCACATGCACTCCCCAAACTGAAGGCAGATATTTTGGAGAACCAGAGGACAGTCCAGAAGTATGATTATGTTGCCAAGATGGGTTGCTTCCCACTTCTACCTCCATCAGTGGAAGTAATCTACATAAAACTAAAGCTAAGAACAAAGCAAAAGAAATCTTAAAATCACTGCCACTTGAGCAAAGAGAACAATACAATGCAACTCACTTATTTTTCTGTTTCCTCCAAGCCTCTCTGAAGTCATATAACCATGCAGACCACTACCTTACAAGAACTGACCAGTCATGGCAGAAAACAAGACAACTATTTCTGGGTTTGGAACTGCATATTATTCATCATGAATAACTGAAATAATCAGCAACTATTTCACTGCTGGTGATTTAATTACCTTTGCAAGGCTGAAAAACTTAAGAGCCTCTCCACGTGCGTCTCAGGCTGGAGGTCCCTCTTTTTCAGTGAGTGTTGCTGGATGCTAGACTGAGAAAGGATGTCGTAGTCTGAAAGCATGGACTCAATCGTGTCTGGAAGAACAACAAGGGAAGGTTTAGTTTCAAGAGACTCTCTTTTTCACAAAGGCACACATAAAACAGCAGAACAGATTCTCATTTCAACAGCAAGATCACTGTTGCTCTAATTGAGGATAACTATTGCACATTTCTGTAAAGGTGCATTTTGTGCAGACAAGCAGAAATTGTTGTGCGAGACAAGACACAATCTGAGAGAGGCAAACAAAGAATTTAGTTTGGTTCTTATAGGAATTTTACAGCAACTAAGCCATCAGTTTTACTGCCACAGCTGTGGAGACGCCAATGCCCTCCCTGGCTGCCCTCTGGAAACTGGGGAGAACATCCCTACTGCTCTGGAGTGAATCATTCTTCTCCTTGCCTATGAGTCTAAGGAAGAAAATAATTTAACATTGGAAACTTCTACCAAATTCACTGCAGATCAGGACTGCATTTATTACTTTTCTATCTGACAGGAGCCAGAAAACAGATGGCTGCATAGCTCAATCAATCAGAAATAACTAATGAAGAACCTCATTTGAGGCACCTCCAGGTACCCCAGTTTCTCAGTCCCTTATCACACAAAACAGCTTTGACTTCCTTACTCAGAACATGAAAACCTGTTCAGAGGAGGGAGACCAAGGGCCCAAACACCTGTGGGGAGCAGCACACAAATTAGAAATTCAGGTCAATATTCTGCAGGTACTTCCACCATTAACAAGCGCACAAGACAGTTCCAGTGTTTACTCCTGCTGATAAAGCCTCCTGCTGCTTTCTAAAGCATCCCTTCACCAGAGCACCCACCCCCACACTCCTCCTCTCCAGAGCACCCACCCCCCAGTGAGACACCTAACAACCACCTTCGCTTCCACAAGCACTGATCGATTCATTTGCTGTTTACAGCCTTAATTAGAGGCCCTTATTCCCACATTACCATCTTCCTTCTCTGTCAGAGATGTTCACTCTTTTCACTGCACCTAACGAGGAGTCAGCTGTGTTTCACAAGAGGCAGAAGTGTTCATCCAGTCATTTTTCATTAAAAAAAAAAAATAAATCTTTTTTCCCCCCCATTTCCAGTTGTGCTTCTAAACCAGATATGACAGCTACCAAATTTTATTAAGGGAAGATGGCCTTCCAATTGTTTAGAGCCCCTCATCCCTATCTTGCACCACCCAGCAAAGCACCACCCAAACCTCATGTGTTTTATTGGACTTTTAAGTGAGTGGCATCACTAGGAAGCTGAGTTTTACTGGGTCTTGTGCAACAAGCAAAGATTGACAAATTGAAATCTAGGTTACTATAGCGCCTAAATTTTTTATTTTTTTTTTTGAACCTGACAATCAGTACCATCGTTTTCATTTATCCCCAAATACATGCCTCTAAAGCCCAAGAAAGCCTTTAAGAACAGGCACGCTCTTGAGGCCAAGGCAAGCACCTCGCTTTTTTCCTTTGCGAGGGGGAGGCTGAGAATTAACCACTAGTGTATGTGCACACACGTGCTTGTGTCCACCAGAGGTGAGGGAGCTGCAGACACAAAGATGACCCTCACAGCCCTTCACCAGACCTACTAGCAATGTGACAGAGTGGTGACACGGCTGCTTTCTCCTGCAGCAGAAGCCACTGAGCAGCGGTTCCCAGGCTTCTCCCACCCGGCTGCCCCTCCCCTGCCGTTGAGCAACACAGGAAGGGCAGTGCAGTTGTCATTTCCTGATTTCTGTTTACAACCCACAGGTTGAGAGCACCTGCAATCGATCACCATGCGTTTCGGTTATACGCAAAGGTTAAGTTTCCACCACCACCTTCGTGTTGTGGTTTTCTTCCCCTTCCGTGCCCTGTTGCTGCGTGTCAGGCAGCACCGTCATCGTTAGCTTGCCCCATGCTGCAGAGCAGGTTCACCAAAGCCACACAGTGAGCAAATACCTAAAAACCCCCAAAACATCCCTTTTCTTTAAGAAGCCCATTATAATTCATTGCTTATGGTCTGGCACCTGCCCTTACCCAGAACCACCTAGGAGGAGAGTAAGGACAGACAGGGAAATCAATTCTGAAAAACACCCTCATCAATTCTGAAAAACACCCTCATTAAACTGTCTAGTCCTAAACTTTTTTAATTGCAATTCTTTCAACACATTCAGCTAGAGCAGACCCCTCAATTAAAGCGAATGTTGATATATGGGATACCAAATGCTGGTTCACGATATAGAGCAAGCGTGTGGTATGTGGGCCATGAATCAAGAGAGGTGTGGTACCACTCCTGGGCTGCTTGAGGACTTACTGACACAGGGACTTGCCAAGCACAAGGTCTGCCCAAGAGGCACAATCCCAGCTGCAAAACACTACTCCTTCTGCCCCTTCCCACCTCTGCTTGCAAAATACTGCCCAGAACCCAGAGGAAGGTCATGCCAAAGAGCAAGATGCAGCTGCCATTACAGCCAGACAAGATGTCTCAGTTTCATGGCAAGAGGCCTGATAAGTCTGCTAAAGAAATTAGGTTCTTTTATTTGGTAGGCAAGGAGAACTTCAGAAGTCATGCTCTCCCTCACCACGCACAAACACCCTTCCAGAAATGCCTCACAGAGACATGGGAAGGGTAGCAAGAACAAGACCTACAGAGTTGATGAAGATGAGTAAGATGATTCTGTTAAAGTAACAAATGAAACACAGGACACTCCTAGTTCCTGTAACCCTGAAACAAGAATGCACTTGTTCGTATTTCCTCTTACTCTTCCTAAATTTGTTTGCTTTTAATTTGAGTTGCAACAGAAGTAAAGACTTAAGACATGCTGCTGCCAGACATAAATCTGTGAACTAATTCAAGTATCAGACAGATGTGGAAAAAATATACTGGTAACACACTCAAAACAAAATTTTTCTGCAAAATTTTCATACCATGAAAATGAATCCATGGTCACAGCTTGCTGAAAATAACAGATGAAGTGTCTTTATTTTAAAAAAAATACAGAACTGTAAAGAGTCCAACCATACAGCAGTCAGTGGATGGGAGCCACAGCAAGCATATACTTGACTACTTTTTATTTAAGTTTAATAATCTTTCTGGCATTCCTTCCTCATTATCTTCACTATGGTCCAACAGCCATTTCCCATGGGCTTCAACAGCACTGAGCTGACTCAGATCTTCCCAAACCACTTTCCTGTGGTTTCTTCCCTTCTGACCCCTCCTAGATTTCTGCATTCCTGTCTTTTTGGAGAAGACGACCTTAATTTCATCCTGATATCCCAAATATTTATTTATTTAAAACTGCCAGCCTTCACCTCATTGCACCTTCTCCCCTGGAGGAGGAGGGGGGACACGACCTTGCCAGAACATAACACATCTCAGGTTTGTAAGAGAAACAGGGAAGGAACATTGGTGACAAAGACGATAACCCCAAAATCCTCAAGAAGAAATCCACAGCAGTGACTTCACTTCTTCCCCCAGCTTTGAACTCACTGTTTCCTCCTTCCATCTCATTTCAAGGCTAAAAGCCTACTGCCACTAGACTTTGCAACTTACAAGACACAGGAAAGTATCTTTAAAGTAAATTATGGGCCAGTACACATTGCACCAATCTACTCCAGCAGCAAAGAGCTCAAGAATGTGCTGGGCAACAGCTCAGCTCACCGAGTTGGAGCCCACCGAATATTTTTTAAAATAGGAGGTTCCCCTTTCAGTGCTCAGCTACCAATTCAAATACCAATGGCATCCTTCTCCAACCAGCTCAGCTTTCATAAGCAGAACAGTAAATTCCCATGATCTCATGCCCAGTCTATTGCCCGGAAAGCAACATGTAAATGTGGCAAGTCGGCCATTTCATAAATACTCTTTTGAACTGTAGTATTTATAGAAAGGTTAGGCTTATCTGGAAGCATGAAGTTCTAACCCAGGAGATATTTTGAAAAACTCTATTCATATCTATCTGATAATAGAAAATGTCTCTACTTAAGACACAAGATCCAACAATATTTAAATATACTACTTTCAGGATTTAAAAGTGACCACAAGAGCATCAGAAGGATCTGCAGCAATGATTGAAGTTATTTTTCCAACCATCCCAAAGGCAGTAAAAGCAGAAATAAACCTCCTGTCAAAAAGCACTGGCATGGGATGACAAGCCCAGAGAGCAGGTCCAGAACAAGCAGAACAAACAGGCTTGGGGAGAAGTTTGCTGTGTGACTTAAATCAATTCAAGCCTGAAAAAAGGGCTCTAGCTGTATTTTGTGTTGCACTTGTTAACTACAATCCAGGTACTAATTTTGAGCTGATTTCCAATAGATATCAAATTCTTAACAAAAGCTTGTGAGCAGCTAACTAGTAATATTTTTTCTGATTTGGCCAGGCAGTGACTGAACAGTTGAAGGGCTCCATATTCTTTATTGTCTTTTTTTTTTTTTAATTCTTCAAATGATGGTGCTCTTTATGCATAAAAATATTCTAATTAAAGTAACCAAATACAGTCACTTCAAATATAATTCACAGCCTCAGTCACAATTTGGACCAGGAAACACATTCTGGAGTCTTTCCAACCTTAACCATAAGAGCTAAAGCAAGTTTCCATCACCCTACATAAAACAGCTGCCCCTGTGTTTGTGGTAACAGCCGGTTACTGGCCGCAATATAGAGGGATCATTTGACTGGAGCACCATTCCAGGGAGTGCTAATGGAGAAGGCCAATGTACTCATACCTCAGCTGGGCATATTCTTATCTCAACTGGGCACGCAAACGGTCTTCACCAGGCAGGCGGTGATGCAGTCACACCTAAATGTTTATGGGTACCTTCTCGTAACAGTTTACACTGCTTTGAGATGACTGTTGATGAAGAGGATGTGTTGAGAAGATCCATCTGTGGGAAAGCTGTTCCATAACAGCTCATTACACTCGCGTTACATCTTTCTCCGGTACATCTGGTACAGAGCCATTGCCAAAGACAGAAAACAAAGTAAACTGAAACGCTTATCCCCCGCGAAACAGCCCATGCTTTTAACAGTTTAGATAAATCACGTTTACTTGTTTCCACCAAAGAGCGGCTGCTGTTTTGCTCATCAAGTATACGTGAACAGAAGTTGTGTGAGAAACGGGCTGAAAGCAAGAACCAAACGTACATCAGGCTGCTTATAAACCCTAACAGGATAAAGCTTTACACTCCATTTAAACACATGTCTAGACAAACCTGTTAGTAAGAATGGCGAGCCACATCAGCATTGCTGAATGTTTTAAAAGGCATGTTTTAGACTTGATCCCAGCTGCACCAAACTTGCTGAACCACGTGAGAAAACAAGGTGACCGAATTCAGTTAGTCACCAGCGCAGACAAAGCCTCAGGGTACGGTTACACAGACCTCGCACTGGGAAGTAAAGGCAGGCTGATGATCTACCCTCTACCAGCTACTCCATGGTATACTTTTCCTGCAGTTACACGGGTAAAGTAGTCTGTACTTATCACACACTGAGAAGCACCCAGTGATAGACACCATGAAAACTTAACAACATACAAAACACCCTGTAGCTCATCTCAGGAAAAACTTGCTCATACAGCTGCACCCTTATACTACTCCAAAGATTTTCTCCCCGCTACAGTAAAATAGACATCTGTTGCCAAACAGCACAAATATTTCCTTAAGGGTGCAAATTCTGTTCAGCAGAACCTGTACAGATATTTAAACTATTATTTCTGGTGGTTTTGAATATAGAAGAATGCATCCAATGGCTTCTACGTGTTACCTCACATGCTTCCAACCTTGCAAATTTTCTCCTTCACTAAACACATCTTAAATAGGGACCAGTGAGGAACAAAATTTATTCTGTTTGATCTACTTGATTTAATAACTCAGTATGTCCTATTAGTGAAAGTAAAAAGCACTTTTTGAAAAATAAAATAATATGCAATATCCTGCTCAAATAATGACATTATAAAAAACATAAGGAAGCCCACTGAATTAACAACCTCATATTTAAAGTGAAACAAGGGCAATACAGCTGTCTCATCTTAAACGAGAACAGCATCATATGACTCAATACTCAAAAACAAACCAAAAAATCACATGCTTTCACATATCCTGCAGAAAAGAACAGCCAAGTCACAGGATGTAGTCTTCTCTGGAAACAGATCATTTGTCTGGCTCTCCAAAAACTGTCAGCCTCGTTACTTAGATGTGCTTAGATACCACACCACAAAATCCTGCTCTGTCACAAAGTAAGTCTGAGTAGAGCTGATTCTAGGTAGAGACTAATTACTCTCTGGGCTACACTTGTGAGACCAACCTCTTCTCCCCATCTGACTGCATCTCTTCTCCCTGTGGATATGACTATGGACTCACTCAGATAGGATCTTCCAAATTTCAAGGCACATCATGGGTACTGAGGGGCAGAACTTTAGGATTTCAGTAACAATCTAAAAAGGTGAGAAAGAAGACCAGGAAATGGAATGGACATCATGTTCTTGTTCAACAGCTCCGTAATTACAGATCAGCATCAGGTGGGTGGCAGCTACAGGTGCAGCTATAGGTGTCTCCCTGCCTAACAGAGTCCCTTTCCCTTCCTACCAACCAGTCCACATACCTACGCGGGTTAAAAATGCAAGTATCAAGGAAGGAAAAAAAAAAAAGTACAAATAATGCATATTAACAGCAGCACAGGAAGACAGGGATGGATATTGTGAAGAGATGCAGGGCACGAGTGACATAAATATGGGCTATAAAGCATACAAGCTGCAGGCTGGCAAGCAGTACAATTTCATACATCTGCAAGAACAAAAGACATGAGGAAGACCACCAGAACCATTGAGAGGATTGTCGGGTATCCCCAAAAGAAGCAAGTTTGAGTGTGGCATATGAAATCTGTAGAACAGGAGAGCAGGATGTACTGCTTTTTGCTAAAGAGGCCTGGCTCCTGGTTAACCTTTTATTACACACAGCAAAGGACTTCCTTTGATCAGCAAACTTGGACTCCTGCAGTTTATAAAAAAGCTGGGGCGAAAAAAGAATCAAGCTGTTTATAACAGAAGTTAAATATAAACTTCTATCTCAAAGATAAATCTCTACTGACTACTAAACACATAATTAAATCCTGCTGTAACGTTAGAGTGCAATCAGGAGAACCCTGCACTGAAGAGCTGGCGGGCTGTGCTTCCTCACTCAGCTCCTCTAGCCACAGAGCAGAAACCCACACTGAGGCTCCTGCACACACACGCAAAAAACTTCCAGAGTTACAGAAGTGTGAAACTGAGATGAGTCACTGCTGCTATCACCAACGAACAGCAGCAGTGAAGTTCTCAGCTTTTATGGTGGGGGGGAAAGAAAGACAAACCCACCCCAAATCTCAAAGGCAAACAAGAATTTTCCTTTTTGGCTGCTTAGAGGTCAAACCAAACCGACAGCACTGAAAACCAAACTCACACTGAGCGCTTGATTATGTTCTTAATAATTAGAATAATAATAATTAATAATTAGAATTTAATCTAGTGTTGACATTTTTCACTTTGTTGACTTTGAGTACTTTTCTCTTCTCTCAGGAATTACACTGTTATCATGTTTTCTTTTTTTTTTTTTCAGTTGGAAATAGCAACATGGACTGATTCACATGACCAAAAGAAAACAAACTCAAGAAAAGTACTTCAAAACTTTGATATTAAGTACCTCCAAAGAACAGATTGCCAATCCACAACACAAAAATCACACTGATAATTTGCAGTCAATGTACATCTACATGAAGAATTTGCTGCTTATATGGAGACAAAGTGAACAGAATACTGTATTTCACCTGCAATACCACCTATGGAAACACTTCATCTACAAATTCCTGCAGTGATTTTGAAATAATCCCGCAGCATCACAGGCAGGTATCACACTCTGCAACATACTGCTATTAGGCTGTGTCTTCTTGGATTCTCCTCCATGTGGTGCACGGTGAGATGCACACCCAGCCTTCAGCCTATGGAGTCAACCGCAAAACCAGCTCAATCCAAAACAGTCGTCTTGCTTAAGAGCATTTTAAAATGGAATAAGAAACAGTAACAAAACTGGCAGACTACAGTCGGGAAATTAGTCACTTGGCCCTTATCTAGGTCTTGCCTTAGCCTCTAACAGATGCTTCAGTCCAGAAGGACAAAATTTAATCTTGCATAAGGATTTTGTTGCTAATTATCTGACTGCACGCTCTTGACACTGCGCTAAACCTCCCTCCCCTTAACTCTTCAGCAGCTGGTTACGTTCCTGACCTTACAGACTTCCTGTGCTTTGTCACACCAAAGGGGAAGTAGAATTCAAAACTGACTGCGAATGATTTTATGCTGACCTCTGTGTCACTCAGCTCCCCCAGTTTATTCTCATCAACACCACTATCATTCATTTTTTTCACTCTACAACTCGTAAATTCTAGTCTTTTGATGTGTATTATGTAGGTTTGTACCAAACCATTTCTAATGGAGCATTTATTTTCTTCTTGAGTTCTGCGTGGTATTTGAGCAGTGGGGAGGAAAAACAATTCAGCTCCAGGTTACCTGCCTCAGATTTTATTAGTGCAATATAGCAGGTAGAAAGACCACCAGCGAGTGATTCAAAGAACATCATCTACCCAGGAGAGGAACAGCTGTCTTATTCCTTTTAGTTCCATGCCTAGCTTGTGATAAAAAGATCTCATTTGAAACAGGTAATAGTAGAGTAAGACACATTTTACATATCGACTCTTTTCTGGGCAATCCTGGATACATGCTGCTTAGTGGCAGTACACTACTAATACCACTCTGTTGTAAAACAGATTTTAGCAGCTTTTTAGAGATATTCAGCGATGTGTTCAACAGCAGTGAAGCTGAGTATTTGCACCACTATTCTTTTCAAGTACATTAAGTCTTGTTATCATTCAGGTAAGTCTGAGCTCCAAGACAAACAGTATTAATATTTAATAGTTATAAAAGGTTATATTCAGAGACAAACAGCAATGGAAAGAAAAATTTTAAAAGACTTGACATTAATTTTTCAGAGGCAAAACTATAACAACAGTCATTGTATTGACTAGAGTCGCACTTCTCCCAGAAATTAATCCCTGCTGACAACGTTATTAAAAAGAGCACCGCTTCCAGATCTTCTAAAGGCAACAAACTGAGGTGGATCCCATCCTGCCTTTATCCCTCACCTTGAGCACAACCCCTACCACCCCCCAACACACAGGGCAGGTACTTGGACAGTCACGCCATGCACTAGTCCAGGGAGTGGACTCCACAAACAGAAAACACCCAAATGCAGACACCCTACCCCTTACTGGAAAAAAAAAAAAAAAAAAGTGATTAGCTTCCAGGTGGCTTAGCTCCATGAATGTGCTCACAGGAATGGGGAAGGGATGAGAAAGCTAAGGCCAGGATTGTGGCAGTCCCAATTTAGATCAGTTTAGACTGCTAGAGCACCACACCCCAAGATTGCTTCAGCTGAAAAATGCTGGGAAATAACCCATGTCTTTATATCTACTTATTCTATTTTTTGTCAAATTCTATTTTTCACTGTACAATCATTTTTTTCCTTCCTGAAAAACTGAACTTTTAGAGAAACAAGCAAGAAAGTTCTTCATAGAAATCACAAAATGGTAATCCTTGAAACTTCCTTAAAGATACTGCTTGCCAGAAATCTGATTTCAGTTCAGAAAACTCAAGCTCTGTGGTTTAGAAGAGCTCTCAAAATAGCACAGTTGAAGTTATTAGAAGGGAAAGAAGATATTTTAGAAGACCAAGCTGTGTGCAAGATGAGGACAACGGAACTACAGCAAAAGATGAACATAAAAACACAGTACAGGCAAAGTTATTTGAAGGGCAGCTTGTAAACAGCATAAAGCTAATACCTGAAATAGCTTTTATTATATCAAAAGAAACCACCCAGCTAATAATCAAAGGGGCTTGTAAAACAAATAAGCTGCAAAGATGACAAAGAATGGATGCTAAAGACCAGTACCAGAAAGTAAGAGAGTAATTGACCTTAGTGTTCACTGCAGAGGAGACTAAAATGATGCTGGAGTGCTTGTCCTGATAGGATGAATCTGAAGACCTGCCTCCCAGACTCAAGAAAAGGGGCTTTAGAACAAGCCAATAAAACGAGCAAGAATGTAATAACCCAAGAGTTATAAAGCACTGAAAAAATTAAACTGGTCAACTACTCATGATGGTATGCAAGCCCTGTGCAACTGGGCTTGCTGCAGGTAGCCTGAAAGGTGGTAAGCACAGGACCAGTTTCCACTCCAGGTATCATCTAGGGTCCTAATCCCAAAAACACTCAATGTCCCTGCCTGACAAACAGGTAGTAATAACAACAAAGCATGAAGTACTAGACCTGTGGCTAAATAAGACACTAGGGAAGTAGTGCCTCATATATACTAACATTCTGAAAGAATGAAGCATGTGGATAAATGTAACACAATGGAGCACACCTAGATTTTTCAATCTCCCTCACAAAACACTTTTATATATTTCATTTACTGAATGACAGAACAAAGTGTTTGATGAAATTCAGCATGTGAATATGAGAAATAACATGAGAAAAAGAAATTCTCACTGTAAGTACACATCAAAGTATTTCAACATAGTTGTTACCACTCAAAAATAATAAAAAAAATAATAAAAGAGATCTTGGAGTGACTACTAAACAACAAAAAAGGTGGAAAAAACCACTCAGGAAGAAAACAAAACCAAAAGCATTCATCATTATAAATCAATGGTACCTTTGCATCACAAATACTGCCTTGAAGCCTTGGTCATACACCTCAAATAAAAATCCAATACAAACAGAAAGCGTATAGACAAAAGTAACAAAGAGCAATAAAGTCAGGATTTTTTTCCCATAGTAAGAATTGTTATATAGACTAAGATTTTGTCACTTAAAAAAAAAAAAAGAGACAAATTGCATAGGTCTGTAAAAGTCACTAAAGGTGTGAAGAAAATTAATAATTCTTCTATATTGGCCATTTCTGATAACAGAAATGGTCAAAGTTTAGAAACACAAGAAAGGAGCTTTTTCTCCAAGCAGTATTTCATAAAATGGAAGAGCTCACAGTCCAGGCATGATGGTAAGGAGGCCAAGAACGCAAAAGCTAATGGAGGAAGATTACACGAATTCATAGCAGACAGGTACTTTAGAAGACATAAAAATCTGACAGGCCAAGACACAACCTCTGTTTGAGGAGCTCCCTGACCTGCCTCACGTTGAAAGGACATGCTGTGTTTGTTCTGTTTCTGTTACATTTCCTGGAGCATCCACCACTAAGCCCTATTCCTTCACAGCTTCCTGCAGACACCAACTGCAGAGGTCTGCACAAAACCACAATTCAGGCGCAGGAGAGGGAGACAGAGGCACAGACTAGACACCTGTTGGGAAATCTACTGAGAGATCTAAGCAAAGAAAAGGGGACTTGAAGCAGTCACCACGGGCCACACCAACTGGAGACAGGACATCTGACTGGGTAAGACATGATTACTGCCTCTTGCAAGAGCTCATCTGCCATTTCACTAATAAGCTTTTGCTTATTGAACAGAAGTATGCAACTTCTTCACTCAGAAGTAAAAGTTCTGATCCAAAACTAAGTTTAGGGAAGTTAAACAAAGCAACGGTTCTCCTCTGTGTTAAACTTTCTAGAAGTCATATTCAGCTGCAATAGCTTCAGGCTCTCTCTGCAGCGGTGACTCTCCAACCAGAACTATGAAGGGAAGCCATTTATATGATTATCCTGCCCTAACATAAGGCAAACTCCCGCGAGGAAAACTCCTCAGCGGACCTCGGGTGTGAAGACAGAGTGGTCTCACCACCCCCGTGCGGAACATAGCGACCCCCAAACACACTGCCCACCGCCAGTGATGCCTTCAGCTGGTGGGGGACCACCGCCACAGCAGGAGAGGACGGGGCCTACACGGTCCCCAGGGCCCCCAGCGCTCTCCCGGCGCACACCCACCCGGAGGCAGGCCACAGGAGCAGGCCGCGGCCTTGCCCACGGCCACGGGCCGCCCTCCAGCCGGGCGCTCAGCCGCTCCACAGGCCCCCCCGCTCCTTCCCGCGCCCCACAGCGCCAACCATGCCCCGTACCCATCTCCCCACTGCCCCCCTAAGGAGAGATGGGGGTGCCC
>JAHREE010000215.1:5361608-5399953 GCA_033628505.1 Tringa tobata
GGAGGGGAGGCGAGGCCCGGCCCGGGGCCTGGCTCCTGCGGGGCGGCGGTGGGAACAGCCCGCCCTCGGTGTCACCGCGGCTGCTCTCCCCGGCGACGGCGGCGCTGTGAGGGCGTGAGATGCTGGGAGCGGCGTTCCTCACCCCAAGGGCTCTCTTGGGGCATCCTCGCCACGGCGCCCTTACCGGTCTCCCGGCAGGAGCACAGGCCTTCGGTCCGCCTTTGGAAAGGGAGGGGGCTCCGGGTTTTTGCTGCCCCTCTCTGGGGTGAGCTCGGGATGCAGGACCGCCTTGGGAGAAGTTACAGCCTTCTCATATCCCACATGCACAGCAACGTCTCACATAGTTATATTGGCAACTCGTAAAAGGTGGTTTCCTCTCAGTCCATGTGAGTGACTTGAGTCACACTTGTCCTGGGTTGAGCATTGCAGGACTTATTTCTAATGATTGGAAAAATTGAACTTTTAGAAGACTCTAGTGTCTGAATCCATGAACATATTTACTTTATAGCCAGCGAGGCTATAGCTGGTGAGATTCAAGGTCTCGCTGGTTTTGAGCATTGCCAGGTGCAGGGGTGAGGAGGAGTGAGACCTGGGCACTTGACCCAAGCTGTCAACAGGAGTATTTCATAACATGAATGTCAGATTCAATATAAATGAGAAAGTTTGCTGCGTAGTTTTCTCTCTCCCTTGATGATGGCAGTCCAGAGAACTTCTTGCCCCAGTGCTGGACTCCTGAACCCTTCCCTTCTGCCCGAAGCTGTAGTGCTTGCAGTGTCCGACATTTGCTCTCCTCTGCTGGGATTGCACAGCTTCCTGCTGAGAGAACGGGCTGAGTATAATCCTTGTATATTTTATGTTGGTATTGGGATCAGGATTGGTTCTTTAATGCTATTGTCAATTCTTTAATCTTACCCTATTAAATCAATTTATCCTTCAACCATTGTATTTCCTTGGTTTTCCCTGATTCCCCTTACCACACCTATCCAAGTGCTTGCTGACACCTTTGGAAAATTTCATACCAAGTTTATAAGGCAAGACTTCTCTTTTGCAAAAGCAGCATTGACAAAAACCATGTTGACCTTCCCCTAGTAAATCATATCTGTCCATGTATGCACTGATTCTAGTTGCTACTAATCAGGCTGATGATGCAAGTGTTCCAGCAGAGGAACACAGACATGGGAAGGTCTCTTAGGTTTTCCGCTATGGCCTTTTCACTTCCAAGTGCTGCTTTTATACCCAGTTCAGCTGGTGGGTTTCAGAATTTAGCAAGCTTCTGGCACTTGGTACACTAAGATGATTGAAATCCTCTCAAATCCTCTTTGACGCAAAAGATTTCTGTTACCACTTGAATTTCCCCACTGAATATGTTTGTTTCTTCCATTTACTTGTTATCTCATAAGGACACCTTAACAATAAAAGTTGATTGCTTGTAAATATTTTTAGGGTCATCGACTGTGATTTGTGTTCTAACAGAGCCCATCACAATGGAATTGTTAGACTAAAGTGTTTAGGCAATAGCAAAACAGTAAATAGTCATTAAGAAAAGGGTAATTGATTTAGCAATATTGTTTATTCCACGTTAATAACAAGAATTTATTTTTTATCAGCAGGTTAGTTTGATGGCATGTCTGGGTGATTTATTTATTTATACAAACATATCCTCTTGTGCCCAGTACAAGAACACTTTGGGAATGTGTTGACACTCAGTAACGGTAGGAATACATTCTTCTCTTCCCACATTAAGGAGTGAGAGCCATTTGATTATCATGATTAGGGCCTAAACAAGGATATGATAAATATATAACATATGATTAGGAAGGAATGGGAAACAGCATGTAGTGTGTTTTGGTTTGGAATATCACAAGTACAGCACATTGAATAAAAAAAGAAACAAAATAATTGAATGCATATATCTAGTAAAATGTGTTTTCCAGTGTGAATAGTAAAAGCTAGAGAGGTGCAGAGACAGCTGACTGGACAGCTAACTCTGTTCAGAAGAACAGATCCTTTAAGAACAAGTATTTGATAAAAGAGGTTAGCCCACTAACCAGAGTGATTCCTAAAATATACAGTTTAATAATTCAGTTAGGAAGGCAGATTTTGTGGCAGGCCCTGGAGGAGGATGAGGATTACCTTTGTTTTGTGAATATTTGAATAGTAAATGAAGCCCAGAGGAAAATGGCCTGATGTTGGTTCTGAGCTAAAGAGATAAGCAGAGCCCCACCCCACCCATGTGGGAGATGGGAGGCGGCATAAAGCTGCATATTTTCCCATGGGAATTACTGGATCCCCTGTTACTTGTGGCTTTTGAGTGTAAGTTGGGCGAAGTCCTGGGAAGTGTGGTGACTTATAAGGAGTGTTCTTCCTTTGGGAGGAGGATAGAATGAATAATTTCATAAGTCTCTTCCTCTTTCATGATCATCTGCAAAAAAAAAATAAAATAAAATTCCTTAAAAGCACTTGGGAGCTTCTCAAAGTAAAATAACTTCCAAAATATGGAGGTTTGTATAACATGTTTGTGTAACACAAGGAGGGTTTTGTGTTTATTTAATACCAGGAAACGTGGGACCTAATAGCAAGAACAGATCTGCGAGAGTTAACAGACAAGATAACTGGTATAGTTAGATCTTGATCGATAGGGTTAAGTCTTTCCTCTTTTGCTGATTGAGACTGTTCTGATAAATGAGATCTGGATTTCTGTGGCATACCAGTTCTGTACTGTTAAAAAAAATGCAGAAATTTCCAGAATCCCTTTCTTCCTCTTCCTTTTCTTTTTGTTTTCTCCTCTGGTTTATTTCATGACCATCTTTCACCAACTCGTCTGACTGTGTCTTCTCTCTTTTATCTCCTTAGATGTTTTTTCCCATACAGCATTTCATTACTCCAGAGGCCTCATCCTCTCTTACTGCTTTTTTACCCATTGTCACTTTTTAAATATATATAATAGCATCCCACATTAATGATCCAGCTGTTTACAGTATTAATAGTCTTTTCCCTCTATTTTCTTTACCTACTCAGCAAGACAAAAGCTTCACTACAACTCTTGAAATCTACATATTCCATTATTTTCTGACTATGGGGAATGTCTATGGCCTTCTATGGTCTTCCAGGACTATGCTAATACACTGCAACTGGGCTAACTTACCTGCTGTGCTGATTTCAAAATCTGCTATTACAACAATATATAGGAAAGCAGAGAAGCCAACATGAGAGAGCTTTTTAAATGCAGAAGGAACCTGAATTTGTTCTTTATAATTGTGAGTATGTGTTCTCCATAATTATAATAACACATAACGCTTTTCTTCCCTGAAGCATATCAAAGTTAATGTTCCCAGGCAGGGAATATACTCTTGTGAAGTTACTTCCTGCTACAGTCTTTTTAAAATCCACAAATTACTTGGCCCTACTTTCTAACACAAAGTGGTCCCTGTTTCTTTTATCTGCCAGGAGATGGTGCTGCCAGTCTTCCATCTATTCCTTTCCAGTTCTTGGGAAAGGTGGCACATGTTTATGTAGAATTACATGTAGTGATAATGAAGATACTTCCACCGTATGACTGGTGCACTTTTGTCTTAATAGTGACCCTAAAGGAAACAGAAAACACCTTTCTATATTTAAAGCTTGCTACTGTCTTAGAACTGCACATACATGTTTAGGATCCACCATATGTCAATGACAAAGCCATTCAGGAGTTTTCCAGAGTTTTCTAGTTCTCCATGACAGGATGATGAACATAAAACACTCATCTGTATGATTTGCTGGGTAGTTTCCACACCTGCCTTTCTCACCTTTACAGACATCTCTGGATGCGCCTTGGTGAGGTGGTTCCTGCTTTCCCAGGCATCCCAGCCCTCTAGAGAACCAGAGCTTTGACACTGCTTTAAATGGAAGCAGGAAGGGGTTTGAAATCACATCCTAAATCACTTAAAGCAATTTAGCCAATTCACATCAATGCTGATGTGAACAGGTCCTTCAGCCCCGGATTCCACTGTGCACACAAAATTTGCCCTGAAAAGACCTTGCAATATGTAATGTTTGATTATTGTGATAGCTTATTTGTAATAATTTTTAATCTACTGTCAGCACTGGAGTTACGTTTATAAATATGTATAACTGTCACAGAGCAACTTACTTCCTTTTAAGGTCAAAGGATGCATTTTTAACTCTCTTATTTACCAGATTTTCTATTCACCAGTGCAGTTGTTTGGTAACACTACTGGCTACAGTAAAAAAAAAAAAAAGAACTGGACCTAATTTCAAATCACTAGGTTTTGTTATGTTCTCCACAAAACAGCTGTCACAGACACTGGTAAAAGTTAACATCTCTGGTACCAATCTCCTGCTTTTCAGAGGACATAAGATATTTTTATTGGTTCTTTTCTCTCTCCTAAGAAAAAGCTTCTCTAATTTGAAATATAATAGAAGAAAAGAGAGTCTGAGTATTCCGTAGGATAAAATGTACTACTTCTGGGCAATATTTTTGATCAGGGTGACATATCTCTAGAAGGTATTATTAATGTACGGGCAGCTAATGTAGAGCTTTTGGGAAGTAATGAGACGTGGGCTAGTCTCCAGCTGTACTATTTTGATGTATGAGACACAGAGGGAACTGATTACCAGTATACTCCAACAACTCAAGCAAAACCTGGCAGCTGGACAACTGAACATCTACTGAACTGCAAAAAAAAAAAAAAAAAAGTAGAAATTTTAACTGATTAAATTTGCACACATTTGGATTTGGAAAGATCTGCTGGGAAGCTACCTTATGCCGAGTGCTTTAGCCATATATTGTGTGTATGTGCCTATGTCTATATATAAGTAGAAACAGTCCCTGTCTAGGCTTAGAACTGTACAGGAAGCTCTTTTGAACAAATTCTGAAATCGGTATTCAGTGGCTTCACAAGGGAGGTTCTCATGAGTGAGAGTTGCAAGGTGGAGCTCCTGTGCTGGTTGAGGTTTTTTTCTCACAAGCTACATTGGGAATATGGGATTTAAGTAAAAATGGAGACTTAAACATGCTATGAAAATGTAATGTATTGAATGCTGTACAATCTGCATTACAAAGAAACAGAAAAAGAGTGGGCTAGGAATAGGCTGTGCTGGACTGGATTAATGTCTTCTAGGATTTTTTGGCAAGATCTCAAATAAGAGCAATTAATGGAATACGTGGAAAGTAGCATTAGGCTTTGCGTGGTATTCCCCATTAGAGCTGTAGTAGACTGCTCTTGTGAATGTGGCATCGCTGAGAATTCCTTGAAAAGAGTCAAATGCCTCAGCCAAGTAAATAAGACCATGCATCTTCCTTGGGTACCACAGTGAAAACAGGAGCCCAGAGCCTCCTGCAGAATCACGTCCCTTTGAAAAAAATCTGTTGCGATTCTCCTCCTCTACAATGAGGAGTTATATGTCAGTCTCCTCTGGGTACTGTCTTGAAAGCCTCAATGGAGGGACAAGCCCAGGACAGGAAGAAGAAGACCTTCTGATCTCCTGTAATGACCTGGGGCCTTTACAGCAGGTGGCCAGGGCAGATTTACTGGGACTTTCACCACTGGCTGAATGAACCCATTCGCCCCAGAGCTGGAAGAATGCAGGCAGCTTTTTGCTGAGCCCCCAGTGTGAACAAGCTATCAACCTGTTCAGAATTTTCATGCTTCTTATTTATTTTTGACCCTGTCAAGTCATTAGTATCTGAGCAACATAAATGTGAATGATTACTGCTCCAGGCTAGCAAGTACTTCACACTCTGAATAGGTGTGACTGCACTGAGCAGGAAATCTGGATCCAGCTTCTCACAGTTCTTTCTCAGACAAAATAGTCCTGCTGACTATGTGAGCAAGACCAAGAGGATTTATTTTTGAGTCACTTCTTTTCAAAGAAAAGAAGTTCACCAAGTGCCTTGGGTCTATGAACACTATACCAAAATCTTTACATGACCAGAATCCACCTACGCCATCTATTTCCAAAGAGAAAAGGAAATCTCTGTGAGCAGGCTGCATCGGGGACACCAGTTCACCACTTCAAAAATGGGTCTGTGTGTGTGTTTGACCTGCAGACAGCCCACCGATGTCGGGTTCAGGAGCACCAGCTGGCTCCCGTCATCTCACAGCTGGGGTTCAGATTGCCCAAATCCTCACGGTGGAGCTTTGATGCAGGAGCTGCACTCGAACCGCTTAAGACCTACACGCAATTCAAGTCACCTGCCCAACAGCCGAGATTTCAGCCATTGTTTTTATATGTTTTTTTTATTTATGCCTTTGATACCTCATTTCCATGGTGCCTCATATCTATCCCCACTGCAGGCCTTTCAGTTCCATGTGCTGAAAATGTGACTCGTACAATCACCTCAGCCCTACCTGATTACACTCCTCTGTGATTTGCTCACCAGCTAGATCTGATATGGGACACACAAGAGGAAGACAAAGGGAAATGCACTTCCAAGGGACACTTCTGCCTCAGGAGAGTGCTGCTAGAAGGCATGTTCCCTTGCTACACCTGCACAGGTGCTCATCCTGCTCCCGGCCTGCCTGTACATCTGGAGGTTTGGTTGGAAGCATACCCTGCGTATAAAACCTTGAGAGATCTGCCCTCTGGATCAACAAATATGCCGCTGAGCTGGCTTATTCATTGAGCTGTGACTTAGATTGTGCTGGTAACGCTGTGCCATCCTAAGGCACCTGGGAGCACTTTGGTGATTCTGTAATCATAAATGGAAAACTAGGACAATAGCCTCCAAACAGTTTGGACCACTGGAGTGTAGTCAACTCTCAAAACTTACTGTACCCTTTTATTAAAATTCTACCTGAAAACGTGTTTTCATATGGTTCTGCAGAGACCATACCAGTGGCTCATGGGGCACAGTAGGGACACCAATGGCCAAAATACTTCTTCAGCTGTAAGTAACTTAAGGTACCTCCACAGAAGTGGGGAGACCGTTGGCTAAGGCTCTTCACCTTTCTGTGTGTGAATTAGTTTTCCAACAGTAGAGCATGGATATTGACATATGTTGACTACGCAGTGTAAGTGCCAAGTATTCATAGTTGCTGACCTAAAACACCAATTTAAAAGAACTGAGAAATAACCTGCAAATAAGCACAGTGCTTATTTTTAAGTTATTATCTTTGAGACAAGAGACAAGACACAATTTTCTTTATGAAAAGTGAGATTGATACTTGGAGCTCCTGTTTCTCACGTGACTGTGTACTGTTAATGCTGAAGAACTGGTAGGCAGGAAGTTTCTAAGGTCCCTAAAGCAGCAAGCACAGGCATGGAGTTTACTGCAAATCTAGGACAGAAACTCATACTCTGTTATCACTCTTTTAATGTTTTTGATCTCACAAGAATACTCCTTTATGTTTAACCAGGGATGTTAATATGGCTGTTGGTACATGAAAGTATTTTTGCACTTGAGGGAAAAGATAATAAAGGGAGTGTTTGAGTGAAGGTCTGTTCCGAGCAAATGCCTGTTAGTTAAGATAGTAGGTAAACAGCACGGTAATCAAAGGACTCACACTCTTTTGAAGTTGCTGAGGAAGTGTGTGACAAATATCATCAAGAATGCAGTTCAAAGGACACAGTTCATATCTCTAAGACAGACAGGGAAGGCCTGATTCTGATCTTATGCTACTTGTGTACCTGCCTTCAGCTGAATCAAACTTACTCCGCTGTCAGAACCCAGCAGTGGGTAAATGTCCCTGTTGCTCTGGGACACTGAGAAAAGCTGACCCCATTGGACCAGGGCAAAGAAGGACTCTGAAACAGCCTGTAAAGAGGGCCGTCAAAGATGACGAGGTCAATAAGATGTCCAAGAAAAAGTTTAAGAGAAGAAAAATTAAACTCTGTACTGCCATTAGAGCTTTTGCTCTTGAACTTGTTCCCTTGATACTTCCCTCTCCTCTGCCTTTCTTTTCCCCTTTGATCTTCATAAAAACTATTCCAGTTTGACCATTTAGACGGTGCTGAATATGGTTTGTCCTTGTATGTATTTGTAATTAAACTGCACTGAACTCTTAGGTACATCCATGGTTTATTTCATTGGCTGGTTGTTTTTTTTCACTTAATTGTGTTTTTCACAAGTATGGATAACAAAAAGGAGGGAAAGGTGTAAATAGTTATGCAGGGTCAAGGTCTACAGTTGTTCTAATTCCTGAGTTGTCTTGAAGACTCCCCAAAGACAGCTGACTGAGAAAAATAAGACACGGGTGATAACACTTGGCATGAAATACCATGGGCCTCCACTTGCCTTTTACATAGGGGCTGGTGTTCTCAAAACAACTCCTCGGGCAGCAGCATCTGCATCAGAAGGCTCCTAAACTCTTACAATGATGGTCATCCCTGTTGGGTGTCTTCAGCAGGATTACAGGCTGAGCAGATGTACAGCCAGCATCTTCCAGCTGTACTTGTGGAGGCCTTGCTGTAGGAATCATTTCCCAGTAGGAACTGGTAAGATCAGCAGACTGTCCCCTGTAAATTAAACCATCCTTTTGGTTCAAAAGCCAGTTCTTCTATGTCTTTTGATGATAAATGTTGCTGGAGCCAGTGTAAGCAAGGATGTGTTGCTACTTTTTTGAATAGAATTATACTGAGATTAAATAAAACATCACTTTTCAGGACCTTTTACAAACACTAAAGTGATTAGAACGAAATTAAACCAGTTGAATTTTAGCATTTTTCTGTTGGACACGTTTTCTCATTTACCACAGCTGATACAAATCCAGGTCGTTTTCCCTTAAGAATACAGAATATTGGCTTTTATTAGTATTTGTGTAATAATGGTCTAAAGCGTAATTCCCCAAGCCCCACTCTTCAGAGTGCAATGATGGTTCACCAAGAATAAACCCACCACCACTGACTTTTTGCAATAAGAGGTCTAAAATAAGATAGTATAAAAATTAAAGCAGTTAAGATCTTGAAAGAAAAACAGCTAAGCTGCTGTTTGTGTAAGATGAAGTAAGTATAGTGACTGAGTTTAAACACAGGCTAAGTCTAATGTATCTGTTGTTAGTGGCTTAGTGAGAACAACTGAGCATGTTAATATTTTTAATGCTATGTAGACTACTAGGGCTATTTAGAGTTGTGTTTCAAAGACAAGGCCCTGAGGAACCTGTAACTTTGAAGTTCTGAGAAGAGAGTTGAACCAGGTGATTTCCAGACATCCCTTCAGCCTTAATGATTTTATGACTCTAAAGCATTAGTGAAACTAGGCTGCTTTGTTAAAATATTTACCCTGATAGTGGCTGCCAACGTAGTCTAATGATAAGAGCAATGCAGGTGTGATGTTAAGCTATAAAAAGTTACAATCAGTAAAGTATAAAAACATAAACCAATGGCTGTATTTTATAAATGCATGTGCAATTTGTGCAATGCAGAGAAACAGTTTAAATATGAGATGTTTTTGTAAGATCTCTAAATGTATATTACTTGTCTTGCTCCTATTAATGCAAAGATATTGCATATATGATAGTAAGTAACCGTGAGCCGTTTTTTATATTGTTTGAGTTCATTAGACTTTTCAGTAGTTGTGTTTACTGTGCAAGACTCTAGCATTTCCTATAATAAGTTAAACATTGTTCAAATGAGCTATTTGAAAAGTTAAATTTAATTAAAGGATAGGTATTTCACTGGCTATTCTTATGCAAGTCTACAAGAACATACAGAAAATAGGAGTTTGTCTCTATCTTTAAGCATTTATACTTTTATTTCTGTTTTTCCAGATAACATGGCCAGTAATTATTGTGTCAAATGTGGTTTCTAAATAGTCTTCACCTAAAATGCCATAATGAAAGTGATGTATTTAGTGCAACATTTTAACTTTAACAACATTTTTCTGTTCCCGTTTGAGTCCAGAAATCTGAGTTCTGCAAAGGCATGAGTCGCTGGGAGGACTGCACGTTTACAGCTGATGATGTGCAGTAACTGGCAGGGGTTCAGCCTAGGTCCTTAGTAACCAAAAGTTGTTACCATCTGATTATAACTAATTTCCAAAATGAAATGAGTCAGTCTTCTGCAAGCAGACGTGGTCACCTCTCATAAATAAACAAATATATGCACACAAATACATATACAATATAATATTTATAAATAAAATATTTATTTTGGTACACACACACCAGCACAACTGAAACTAGTTGGCGTTCTACTTATTATTTTCTCACCCTTTTACTTCCCACAAATGTTGTGGATCTTTTAGGTTATAATTTTAAAGTGGGGATTCCAAATACTCTTGGCTTCCCAATTGAAATAAACAGGAGTCTTGGCCTAGTTTGTTTCATTTTAATCAGTTAAATTTTTTCAGTGAACTAATTTTCTGTGCATAATTATCAGATCATCTTTTTGTTGTACTAATCCCATATTCTCCCATTTCCTTAATTACAGGCATCAGTACCAGGACATTTCATTCTGGAACACTACAGAGACAGCCTCCCACACAAAGCGCAGAAAGACTGAAAACAAGGTTTGTCTTTCAATGCTTAAAATTAGTTTTTAACCCTAAACCCAACTGCAAAGGTAGGAAGACATTTGGATGGAAATGTCTGAGGGGAATACAGAGAAAATTTCTGAGCAGCCAGGGATCAGGTTAGGAAAGCTAAAGCCCAGATAGAGTTAAATCTGCCAGGGGCATCAAGGGCAACAAGAAAAGCTTCTGTAGGTATGTTGGTGACAAAAGGAAGACTAGGGAAAATGTGGGCCCTCTCTGAAAGGGGGGCCTCTCTGAACCAGGAGACCTGGTTACCCAGAATATGGAGAAGGCTGAGGTACTCTGTGACTTTTTTGCCTCAGTCTTCACTGGCAAGGGCTGTAGCCACTCTGCCCATGTCACAAAAGGCAAAGGCAGGGACTGGGAGAATGAGAACCTGCACACTGTAGGAGAAAACCAGGTTTGAGATCATCTGAAGAACTGGAAGGTGCACAAGTCCGTGGGCCCTGATGAGATACATCTGCTGGTCCTGAGGGAACTGGCAGATGAAGCTGTCAAGCCCCTATCCCCCATATTTGAGAAGTCGTGGCAGTCTGGTGAAGTTCCCGCTGACTAGAAAAGGGGAAACATAACCTCAATTTTTAAAAAGGGGGAAAAAGGAAGACCTGGGGAACTACAGATTGGTCAGTCTCACCTCTGTGCCTGGCAAGGTCGTGGAGCAGATCCTCCTGGAAACCATGTTAAGGCACTTGGAAAATGAGGTGATTGGTGACAGCCAGCATGACTTCACTAAGGGCAAATTGTGCCTGACAAATTTGGTGGGCCTTCTATGACGGTGTTATAGCGTTGGCGGATAAGGGAAGAGTAACTGACATCATCTACCTGGACTTGTGCAAAGCATTTTACACTGTCCCACACGACATTCTTGTCTCTAAATTGGACAGGCTTGGATTTGATGGACGGACCACTCAGTGGATAAGGAATTGGCTGGATGGTCACACTCAAAGGGTTGCGGTTGATGGCTCAAAGTCCAAGTGGTGACCACTGATGAGTGGTGTTCCTCAGGAGTTGGAACTGTGACCAGTGCTGTTGAACATCTTTGTCGGTGACGTGGACAGTGGAACTGAGTGCACCCTCAGCAAGTTTGCTGATGACACCAAGCTGTGTGGTGCAGTTGACATACTGGACAAAAGGGATGCCATCCAGAAGGTCCTGGACAGGCTTGAGAGGTGGGCCCCATGTGAACCTCATAAAGTTCAACAAGCCCAAGAGAATGATACATGAGGTGGGAATAAAGTTTCATGTACAAACTCTGCAGAATGAGGATATGTTAATAACACGTATTTCAAAGATATGTTCAATAATAATGTTGTGCACTATCTAAATACTGATTCCAAAATTCTTAGTACTCCAGATAAGATCTGACACTGTAAGACCACAGGCTCCCTGGCTGAGGGAGAGCAGTCGGTCAGCAAGAAGTGAGGGGAAAGGATAATTTGGCAAATGGTCAGGGAAGATTTTACTTGCCAACAACAACAAATTAAAAAAAATAAATCCTTTGGATCACAACGGCCAGGTCATGGCCAATTTACGAACAGCAGCAAAAAGCCATCTTAACACCAGTTTAACCAACTGAGCAGGCAGTGATTTCACACCTTGGTGTGAGTTGGCACAGCGAGCCCGTGTCATTTGTGTAGAAGGCATGATAATTTAGGAGTGGTCAGTAGAGTGCTGCACTTCCAGCATCTTGTTGTGGATGGGTTGTGAGGGATATTGTTAAAATAGGGAAAAGAGCGTATTACCCCTGCGAATTCTTGGAGCAGTTCTTCTCAAATCTTCCTTATATTCACCCAAGCAGCTGTCTCATGCAGCTGAGAAAGCAGTTGTGAATTCCAGGCAGAGCAGATGGCAAGTCAGTTCTGAAGGTTTCACCTAAAAGACCAGCATAAAGCTAGACAACTATACGGCGTTCAGTTAATCAGTGCTTGCAAGGTGATGGAATCTAGAACAGCAGGCTTTCTTTGTTACGCTGGGAGATGTGTTTTCCATATTTTCTTGTCCGTATTGTCAGTCATGTGCTTGCATGACTAGCTGGGGAATCAGAGACAGCTCTAATGGAAAAGAGAAATTAGGTCATCTGGTCCATCCTCACTGCCAGGGCATGACTGTTCCCTGCAGTGTATCACTTCCCACACACTTATCTTTCCAACCGTCTTTTGTAAGATGGAAATGCAATTCAGAGTCCCATTTGGCTATGACTACCGGAGCTTTTGAGGACTTATTATTTGGACAAAATGCTTAATGAGAGACTCAGAGCTAACAATTTTTAATATATTTCAACAACAAAAAAAACAAATCTCAGAATCTGATTCTCAGAAAAAACTGTACAATAGAAAAATGGTGCAATATTGAGGATAATCAGGGACACTGTTTTTATTCAGACAGGAAATAGTTTCTATGACTCAATTCTACAAATTAAACAATAGGTTTCCTGCTAAAGAGTCAAACAGCTAGTTCGGTAAGTAGTTTAGGAAGCAGCCAGTACTCGTGGTGCTCTGAGCAGACCCTCATCAGGAGACTCGGCACTAGTGCTGGCTGACTGCAGGTGTGCCAGGTTGCCATGAGACATTACTTTCAGTGCTTGGATCTCCATCCTTCAGCAGGACATCTCAATGTGCAAACACTCGGACTGCACAGAGCAAGACTGGTTTATTAAGGAAAAAAAATCGAACAAACACAAATGGAAAAACAGTGACAGAACTTACATGTAAGGAAATGGCAAACCACTTCCCCTTCAGCAGCTTTAGCGTTACTAGCTTCCATGCTGACCACAAATGAGAATAACCCCCATCTTTTACCCCTTGACTACATCACCACGCTCATCGAGTAAGTCCAATGGTTTGATTTACTAAGTGGCAGTCCAAATATTTTCCTATGGGTTGATCTCCTTTCCAAAAGGACCTGTTTGCTGGTGTTACCAGGAGGTGCCACCATGTAGTTTGGTTTAAGGATTCACTTTTCTAAATTGGGCAGGGATTCTCCAAACTCTACTCAGCTTTGCTATAGCATTCCCTTTTGCCACCAAGTTCTCAGCCTTCTCTGTCTTCACAGGCTCATCTACATCAGTTCTTGTAGTTTTTAGACCGTCAGCCTTTACTGGGGAATTTTGTTAACATTGCACCCTGCAGCATTTTTACTGAAGAGGACCCAAGAGCATTTAAGGAACTTCAGCTGAAATACAGCAGTTCAGAAACAAGCTCATCATGACAAAATGAGTAATTTCTTCTCTAGAACTTCTCTGGAAAGATCACAACCACTGCAACCTCAAATACAAGTGCATGTACACCTTTTTCCCTTCTCCAACAGAGGAAGAAAACTGCTCCCTTCTCAGGTGCTTCTGAGTTCAGGAATCGAACAGGTTATTCTCTACAGCTGTCTTATTAAATCTACAAATTAATCCACATAAGCTTTTCCTTCTGTCTCCAGCAAATTAGACTCACAACTACAAACAGATGACAAGGTTATTCCATCTCTATTATAAACCCAGAAGTCACTGTCAAGTTCTTACCTTATGCTATTTATCTTTTAAAGTGCATGAGAGCACTCTGCCTTTCATTTTTTTACATAAATAAAGCTTGACCTTGTGTTAATTTAAAAGAGGTTTAGGGCTTTACCCCCTGTTTTCAGGTAGTTTTTGAAGCACGAGGCCGGGTTACCAAAGATTGTCAACAAGTCATCAGCCGTGAAAGCAGGGGTAGCATTTCAGGTGTGGGCTCCTTGGGATGTGACTTTTCTGGATGGTTGTGTTTGTAATGCTCCCCACAGCAAGGCTGTACAGCTTTACTGTAATAAAAATAACAATTAAATCCATTCTGACATGACAATTTTTGTTGGTTTTCTTGAAGTAACAGGTTTCTGGACTCCACTCAATGACGAACCATGTGATTACTAACAGAAGAACACACTAAATGACAGTGCTTTTGTGGGTGTAGCAATTTCATACTGTAAGAGAAAAACAAAAACCATTCCAGTATTACAAATCCACTGAACAGTCAACTTATTTTATTTCATATTATTTTTCCTGCCACACTGTTTGATTCTAGTGATTTATTAATTAGTAATGGTGCCTGCCTAGTTGTCTTGACAACTGAAACTTAGAGTCAAGGAATAAAATTCCAGGATGCTGATATTGATTTTATATTTGCATCTGCCTGGAAAAAAAAAAAAGTTTGCTATGCTACATTTAAAAGGCTTGAGCATCTTTTAAAAACTGAAGCTCCTTTCACAAGAATGACCCACCCTTTCTTCTCTGGTTATAGTTGGACAAAGATAGCATTTGCAATTGACCCATCAATCAAGGCAGACAGAGAAGTAACATTTCCTGTCAATAACTATCAACTTCTATGTTTTACGACAATGAAGTAACAAGCAAGCTGCCTTTATCAAGAGCAGCAATTTGGAAAAAGAAAATAAAGTGTTTCTTTCTTCCAAATGTCAATGCCCATGCTGTTAAAGATCATTCTATTAGGCAACCAAAATGGGAATCTACAGATTCTTCCTTCCTCAGCTGCTTTTTCCCTTTGCAATATAGATTCTGTGCACGCACACCCCCCAAGACAAAATGCCCTCCTTGCCTACCAAATAATGATTAACAAAATACAAATCTAACTATTGCAGACCATCTATGAACAGAATCCCCACTAAAATCAGCAAAACTTTGAGCAAAAGGATGTGCAGTGTTAGGATCTGCCTCTGAAAACCAGTTTATGTTATAGATATCGTGAAGCTCTGCAATTCCTGCCATCCCTGCACACCCCAAAAGGTTCTTGGAGCACTGGGATCTATTAATCCAAGGTTTCTCTCTGTCCATCCCTCCTGACAGCTGAATGCTTGCTGGGTTTTAGCCAACAAGTAGCACTGACACAAAAACAAGTGGGGATAAACTGGCTAAGACTAAGCTTTTTATTTGGATTTCGAGCTCTCAGCAGGGTGAGGACCTGGAACAGGCTTTCAGTAGCAAAGGAAGAAAAGGAACTAAATATAAGGCTTGATAAACACGCTGTGTGGTGACTGTGATGGGACTGAGTGGGATGTGATGATCCAGGGGGTCTCCTCCACTCTTATTTTAAGTACATAAACCATGGCATACGTTGTCCCACTTTGAAGCAAAATTCTCTAATTGGTTAGGTTGGCACACTTATGGCTTTCTTCTCCACAGGAACCATTCATATTATTATTACTATAAATTCATATTTTTTGTTATTTATCAAAGCTGCTGGTTTTGAACCACATTCTGCAGCTCCAGAGGAACCCGTGCACTCTTGATACAGAACACCACATAGATGTATTGCCTCGTTACTTGTAGAAGAATGGAGCACCACATACACAGGGCTAATAAACATCTCCTCAGCCTTGACCAGAGGAGACCTTCATGCTTTTGCGTGTCTGTGCATCACTGGGTGTTTAAAATGACAAGATATTTTAAGTTCTTTCCACTTTAGAGGTAGTGTAGACTAGTAGAGACTCTCTTCCTTTTTTTATTCTCTTGCCTCACAGTGCCATCACCTAGCTGTATCTTCTCCCCTCCAGGATCCTGTACATCTCGCATCTGGGTGCAGAGACCATCCCCTCCTCTAAGTATTTTCAAGTTGCAAGATATTAGAAACATTCGTACCCTTCCAGAACAACATCTCTTTGCCAACCACACAGCCTGCCCAGCCCTCACCCCAGAGCCTTAGGAGGGGGTAGTGATGAAGGGCAAGGCCAAGGACAGCGGGAGCGGAGCAGGAGAGTGACCAGAACATTAGAAACACGTTTGTAGGAACAGAAGTTTTATGGAGGAGTAGTTCTGAACTCAGCTGGTAAGTAATTAAAGAGCGGGCCTAGCAAAAGCCATCATTTCGTCTCCCACTGAGTATTACTGAAATTCTCACAGATGGGATGAAAACTGAGGGAAGGGACAAGATGGAACAGTAAAGACGTGGAGCCAATTAAACTGCCTCTGGCTGTAGTAGCGTACACAAACTCCTCTAGCAATGCTGAGGTACCACTTGGGAAGTTCCTCCTGTCCCTCCCACTGATAAAAACATCAAAACTCAAGCACAAACTTAACAGCAACAAAGTGGCGTGAGAGGAACAGAGTTTCCACTTGACACAGCATTTACTGGGCACTAACATTTAATTAATGCATTTTGGCATAGCTACGTATTAACAAATATATATACTTTGAAGCCTCAGAATAAAAATAGATCTTGCGTGGGTCCCTCTAAAACTAATGCTAATACTGTTTGCATAAAATTCTACTGAAGACCTGATCTATGAAAACTGAGTTATTCTCAAGGTACTGTATTTAAATTGATTAATTCTAACATTGAAGGTGAATTAAGTGATGAAGTTCACCGACTACTGAAACCTTGTAAATCAGAGAGCAGGATCTTGTTCAGACCATTTACTCCCATCAAATTAGCAGTATAAATGGAATTTAAACCACCTATACATCGAAACCAATGGAAATTACGCTAACAGAGCCAAAGCAGCTTTTTATGGCAGTTTGGATTTTCCAGAAGGGATGAGAGCGCAGCAAAACCCTGATTCTGCCATGTTATAAACTAGCCCCGAAGCGTCCTGCTGCCTCCCAGCTCCCATTGGCACAGTGTGTTCAGGGAATAGAAACTTAAGCATTTCCCAATTTAAATTTAACTGGGCTGATTCCTGCATCCTGTACTACCCAGGCTGCTGGATCTCTCTCTCTCTCTCTCACACACACACACACAGAGTGTCTTTGGAAAACTGAGTTATGTGAAGAGTGCTGTAATGTACAGCTTCGTTCCTGCTGTCACTGCCGAGACCAAACTTTATCACTCCTTGGCTCTACGGCACCAGTTTTCCTTGGAGAATGCAATTTAAGTAACGTAGGGCACAGAAACAAACACCTCTTCTCCCTCTCCTTTTCCTGCCTCTCTTACGGGGCTGTAACAAGCCCCTTTTATTATTTCTAACAGATTTACAGCAAATCTGAAATACCCAGTGTCTCCCAAGCAATAACAAGATCAGCAGCCATTCGGAATGCGAAGCCAAAGCCTAAAAAAATCCCAAACAGGTTTTTAGAAACCACCCTTTTGTTTCCAGAAGTAGAGGGATTTTACAATTAGGATGATCACAACAGCAGGAATGAGGGTTTAACTAAGCGAAAAGATTGGACAACTGAGGATATAATTTGCAATAAAAAAAGCTTATGAGCCGCTTCCAATGGCATTTACAGAATCTCAGCTCGGGGATTCTTACCCTGATGTCAACTCACAGATCCTACGCTACAGACAAACTTCCCTTAAACAAGTTTGAAAAATACAGAAATTTAAGTTTTAAAACACTCAATTGCGTGGTTTGAGGCTGCATTTGGTTATCAGAGATGCACTCACGTCTGCTTATTGATTTAAGGATCCTGGCAGAAGACGACAAAGGCATTCCTCGGGCAAGCTGGAGTCTTTGCAGCGTAGTGGAAAATATCATGGCAGGGATCCAAAGCTGGTACTGACATTTCACCCTTCCCACACTGGTATTTTATTCATCTGAAAGCTGGCCAAGCTGTAATCGCCGGAGCTTTCGGCAGTCGCGTCATCTAGCTACGCTCGCACGGGAGAGGGCAGTTAGCTCTTGGGACAAATCTGGGATTTCAGCTGTAGAATTGGGATCTCAAGTGCACAGTCTTCCAGAACCACTGGGAATTAACTGCAAAGCTTGTCTTTCTCCCTACATATGATGATTTATTGGGCCAATTTACCCTCTTGGTTTGATATGGAAGATGAATTTAGGTGACATCAGACCATTTCTCAGACATATTTAGGACATGACTATTACTTTGGAAACCACACTAACATTTAAACCATCAGTATATTTTCCACGCTCATGTCAATTCTGGTTACCCCAATCAACATTTCTATTGGCTTGTTTTTGGTTAGTTGCTTGTTTGTTTGGGTTTTTTTGTGTATCTAATTTGAAAGCTTTCAAAGAATAATACCCCAAAACAAACAAACAAACAACCACCACCAAAACATCCCCACGACCCCAAACTTACTCTCATCTCCCTACACTGCTTCGTACCACATGGAAGTCAGGTGCAAAGTAGCAAGTGCTCTATTTGTTTTACAGAATCATAGAATAATTTGTCTCTTGCTATGAGCTGCCTGCTCTCACACCCAGAACACTGCAACTGGACTTAAAAGAGAAGGCAAGAGCCTGTTTGTGACAGTACTCATTTCAATGAAGATTCTGAGAAATGAGGTACAAAACTCCATGTTTTGCTGCTGAACCGAGTTATAACACAAATGCCTCAAAAAGGAAGAGGCTTAGCCTGAAGTACCAGCTCCACCACCATCACCCATCTGGCAGAAGAGTCAGAACTCCTTTTTCTTACTATTCTGAAAGTACTAAGAAGGAAGTTGGAGCAATCAATGCACTACTGTGAAACTGGTTGAAGAGGTTAAGACAGTAACTCTGCCCCCCAGGATTTCCTGCAGACAACCATATTCAGCACCCAAAAATCCCACCCTTAACCTAAGGAGACACTGTTGTCTTACTGAGGTGTCTGGGATTGCATTGTCAATGATATGTCTGGCCTGGATGCGAGGTGTTGGTCTGTCCAGTGTTTTTCCTAAGCTGTGGGGCAGGTCCTCCTGAGGTGGGGCAACACACAAGTAACTGCAAATTATCTCCTGGAGCTGGAAACCAAAATACCACATGAACACACCTAATTAGTCTGCGTATTGTACTAATAATGGAAATTTACCTGGGGGGAGGGAGGCGGAAAGACGCAACACATTAGGTAAAATAATTTAGGGAATTAAGGTCTATTCTTTTTTGGACCATCATCCTATTCCCCTGCACCTTTCATTCCCTCCCCCCTCCAAAACAATACATCTCTTTGGCCAAATTCTGGAAGTAACAGGAGTGAGGAAAGGCAATGCTGCACTCATTACTACTAAAGTTCAAGAGCTGATGTTGCAGTTTCAAGATTCAATTTTTGCACAAAGTGTAGAGGCAGTGAACAAGAGACAGCCAGAATCTCCCCAGCTTGACAGACATTAGAAAAAGCATTTAATAAATTAAGCTACAATCTAGCTACAGGGCCCAGATGCTGTTCCTGTAACGAAAACTGACAACCCTCTCGACAAGCTGCAAAAGGAAGGAAATAAGAGAACAGCGTTGGCTGACAGCATAGCGCAAGGCGAGACAGCACTCCAGAGGACAGCAGAGAAAGCAAACCCTCAAACAAGCAGATAAAGCCGACTGCTCACACACCAGGACCCAAACATCTTCACTAGAGAATGACAGCACTTAGGAGTTGAAAACTTTTATGAAACAAATAAAGGATCAATAAGAAATGCATGGGGGAGGGGAAGAAATTATGAAACCAAAACACCGATTAAGAAGCATATGAGTTTATGTAGAATCCTGCCACACAATACTTTGACAGCAATTCAAAGTGACTGCATGAAGAAAATGGAATTGATACAATTATTTTTTTTTTTTTAAAAAAGCAATGCATGTCAATTGAAGCACATAATCTGAACAGTTTTATTGTAGGAACACTCGTTGTGCACACCCAAAGAATGAACAAAAACATGGAAGGTGGAAGATGTACCATCAGAAGCCTGCAAGGACTAGTAATATGTCCCTTTTCATAATGTCATAATCCTGTCTAGCCAGGACACTAATAGAAGTTAAATATTTTCAAAAACCCACCAACATTGGAAACTAAGAGGTAGAGGCTTAGGAAAAAACTCTTAAGTGATCTAGGGGGAAGGGAAAAGGGGGAAGAGAAGGGGAAAAAAAAAAAAAGAGAAAGAAAAAGCAAAGCAATGTATTACTACAAAAGGCTCAAAAAAACCTGGGGGAAACAATAATACTAAAAGCAGTCTAAGAACAACAGAAAGCAGGTTATGATGTGGCAGCACACAAACTAATGTTCTAGAGCAGGACAAATTCCTCTGCATTTCTAAAAGTGTAGCTGGAATATTGTAATAATAATGATGACCATCAGAAAAAATACAATAGGAGGACAGATAGGAGAATTTCAAGATATTACAAAAAAAATTGTATAATTTAGATGAGAAGATTTGCAAACCAGAAATTGGCTATTTTTTCTTAGGTCATTATTAAGGTGAAGCCGTTAGCTCAAGTAGATTTAGTTATTAAGAAGTCCACATGTCAGGTTAACTATGAAAAGTTATGCAGATATTTTCATAAAATGCACATTGTTCAAATATGAAATGAGTTGATTTAAGAGCAGACTTTTTAAAAGTATGCACTAGATTTGTGAAATACACTTCTAGCACAAGATCCTTACATTTAAAGTTTAGCCCTTAAGCGATTACATGGAATTGTTACAAGTCAAAGGTAAGTGGTTTATAAAATGTAATTTTATTTAATGTTACTTTGCTGTTACAGAGGGCATAACATTTTCACAAGGCTTTTTTGGGACTACAATCAATGATTAGCAACACACAATAGTGGTCCAAACTCTCTAAATAACAATCACTGGACAAACTTGACACCTTCTCACATGTGCACAAACCTGCATGGAAAAGTACTAAATTTTATACTTGGACATGTGAACTTCAATTGGTTTTCCCATTCCAGTGTATTAAGAAAGGACATGCACTTTAGTCTGCCAAAAAGCACTGCCTGTACCCCGGCAGTAACATGCTGCTTCTAATACATAGTAAAGTGAATACCAGAACTACAAAGGCAGGAGTGTAAGTGAACTTTTATTGGGAAGGGATATCAACTTAAACAGCAGCAACTGAAGATTAAGAGAAGCCCCTGTTTTCGAATGCACAAGCTTCTGTATTACATGATACAGGAAGCAACTCAATTTGTCATTTTCCCAACTAGAAATGCTCAACCTGATCTGGCCCAATACTTCCATATTCCTACTGAAAAGAATACACAGTAGCATGTGAAAGTCAATTATGGAAAGGAAACCCTGCAGAATAAGAAGGGAATGTGGAGAATTAAAAAGCTATGTGGAACACTCTTTAGTTGCAATTAACTACATTTTCATCTTACTGTAATACAAAACACAGTCAACTGGCAGGAACTGGTTCAGATTTGTTTTTAAATACCAGGTACACTTTAGTCCGCTACATAAGTGTTTGGAAGTTACTTATGTTTATATGAAATGAAGCTATTAATACTTTTCTACAGCAGTAACCGCACACCAGGAAGGCCAGGACAAACACAAATCAAGGAATGGAGTTTTCCCAAAGCTGCAGTGTGAAAAGACTATAAATTGATTTCCATACACATGGATGGGTTTTCTTTGCTATAGGAAATCCAAGTGGAGCTATAAGGAATGGAGACGTGTAAAAAGGTTTCTTGAGAAGGAAAGGGAGAATGACGCCCCACGCGCAGTTTAGTTTTCTGCACCTTCTGCAGCATCACATTCTTCTCCTGCACTGTCTGATGTCCATAACTAGAAAGAAAAGAAAAACAGTGTCAGCTTTCGGAAGCGCAACTTTACTCCCCAAAAGGGACAACTATTGACTGTAGAGAAATGATAATGAACTAGATTAAAGGAGGTCTACAGAGGACCAATGCAGTGGAGCCGTACAACCCTGGTTTCCAGCCCTTGCTTGGCGAGAAGTAACTGGAAACAGTTCTCCACGCACAGAGCACCACTGGCTCTGCACCTCTGGTATCGGAGGCAGAACAGAGACTGTTCTAAACAGGGCCAGACTTTGTGCCATCCTACAGCATTCAGCAGCTCTTAACAGCAGCTTCACGAGGAACATTAATTTCAAAAGCAGCAGTCTGAATCTTGAGATGAAGACTACTATTTTGGTTATTGAAGCTAAGCTTTTTATAGCACTAATAAAAGACATTTCTACTGAAGGAGTATTGCAAAATAATAAATGTTGCTTTAACTTTAAATGCAGTGAATATCCAGAGAGGATATTCCCCCCAAAATTGTCTTAATTACATACTTTAATAGAACTTAGTGGTTCCATTAGGCACTCTTCTCCAACAGGTAATCATTATAATACATGCTTGAACATCAATTGATTCTATTCTTAACACATTGAAATTCTGGATATTTTCTTTTAAATGAAATCAGGAAAATGAATAAAGCAAGCTGCACTGGATGTATAACAGGAAAGACGTTTTATTTCTGAGGCAGTCATCAAAAGGTTTGAGTAAGAATCCCTGACAGATCATGGACTGCTATTTTTTAACTCCTTGGCCTATCTTGTTTATGTTAAGACAGCTGAATGCACCTTCTGCTCCTGCACTGAGAAGGCCAGCAAACACTGAAGAATATCAGCTACCCAAGCTGTTCTTGTAGATTACACAACATGAAGTTGTTGACATCAACTTACACTACATTAAAACTAAGTTATGAAAAGGTATAGTCAGGTAAACAGCCCGAACCAGTGCTATGTTTTGCACTAGAGCAAAATAAGGGTTTTGTTTCATCAGAAATTCAGTTTCTGACTAATTCAGTTTCAACTAAGCAAATGCACAGAACCAGATAGCACATAAAAAGGCAACTTACTGTTAGGTTGTCTCTAAGCAACTGCATGATGAGAGTACTGTCTTTGTATGAGTCTTCGTTCAGTGTATCAAGTTCTGCAATAGCCTCATCAAACGCCTAGAATAATTAAGCCATCATTAGTCCTTCTATTAACTGATCATTAAACAACTAGAAGCTAAACCCATGAGTAAAAGTAGCTTAAAAAGAAAAAAAAAAAAGAGGCAACATTAGAAGTTGGGAAGTTAGTGACCTGAATGGCTCTATTTTGAAATAGAAATGTAATAAAGGCATAATAAGAGCTTGCTGCGCTGCTGAAAATTTAAGTCATGTTGTAAATAGAGCCTGCTTGTACCCCTTTAATCCCACTAACAATAGAAGTTTGGAAACCAGATACATTAAATAGGATAATTTCCTGCATAAACTCTAGGACATAATCATTCATATTATTTTAAGTATAAACTCTCTTCTACTGTCCCTGCAGCCATACAGGTGAAAAAAGTAACTTACCGTCTTTGCCAGTGTGCAGGCAAGCTCAGGATTGTTGAGAATCTCATAATAAAATACAGAGAAGTTAAGAGCTAGACCCAGGCGAATTGGATGTGTTGGCTGCATCTCCTTCTTGCTGATATCAAATGCCTCCTGATAAGCTCCCTGTGAGTTTTCTATTGTTTCTGTTAAAAGAATGAGAAACATTAAGGGTTTTTTTTGTTTGTTTGCTGTTTTTTCAAAAGATATGACTATTTAAAGCACTCAATTAGTAGGAGACTGAACAAACCTCTATTTAAGCCCACTCTTAGCAAAACACTGCACTTACATTAATCAAGGTAATTATTTTAAACCCATTTTAAGTACAGCTGCCACATCGACAAAATACAGAGAGCAAATTAAGCTACTCCAGACCACAGGTATTCAAGAGACAGATAAACGCACAGACGTTAATAAATACAAACATCCAAGATTACTATATTACCACAACGGCCTTTGATACTTTAGGTACAAAAAACCTCCCAAATCCCACAACAAAAAAGTGTGCATTGCTTTTCCCCCAGAGCTCCTGCTTCATTCCTTGAACAGGATGGACATGCTGGCACGAGTCGGGTGTGCGAAGGCGGCTACTGTCTGCATGGCCCTATTTCTTCCTGAGAAAGTTCAGAAGGCATGTACTGCATGTTCCTGAAAAACTGAGAGTCTGCCTCCAAAAACTGGGTGTAGACAGGTCAAGATAAAAAAAAAACCAAGGTCGTGCCCAAAATAACTGGGAGAAATACCACAGAGAAAAGAGGTTACCAGGCCAGAGTGATTACTTTAAGAGTGCTACATAGAGTCTATTCCAGATTCTCTTCCGATAGACAATCAAAGGGCCAACAGCCATCCTAACCACACCTGCAGAATGGAAGGAGACTGCAGGAAAAGAAAGGCCATTGTCAGAGCCCAAAATACAGCTCTCTGAGGGAGCTAATACCATAATTGCTCTAGAAAGTGCTGGGAAAAAAACAAAAAGAGTTTGGTAACTGTTAAGTATTCAAGTCACAACACAGACTTGGGGTTTTCAGTATTCACTTAAGAACAGGTGAAAAGAGGCAAAAATCCTAGCAATGCAGGAAATAAATTAGCTTATAACTACATAAAATATATTTGAAGCTGAGAAAATAAACAGATACTTAGAGGTGGAACATCAGAAAAGCTTCAAGTAAAGCTCCTAGAAGTTTGTGAGAAGTCAGGCCCAAGCTGTAGGCACAGTGGTGCATTTAAGCGGTGACCTCCCAGCAGACACCCAACATCTGCTAATAAGGCCACCAATCAGTCCCTCTTCTACAGTAAGCACCACCTCAGCATGCGTATCATTTTAAATGCAGCCTTTTTAGCCAAGATAAGCTGGTATTTTTCTGCTCAGATTTGTAATTGTTGCTTGATACAAAATAGGAATCAGATTATCTTTGTGAAAGCCAAAGACAAGTGGACTCTGCTACGCTTGGACCTGCTGCTGTCATTTGAATCAGGCAGAGGAAGAGTTTCTGAATGGAGTAAAACTCCGTGAGTTGCATTTTGCACATTTTCATCTTTCAACTTAAATGATCTTACAATACAAGGAGACTTACAAAGCCTTTATTTAAGTGACATCAGCTCTGTCCTCCCACTTTGCAATCCAATCAGTTTAAACCGGCCGACACTGTCAGATGCCAACCATGCCCAACCCAAAGGGACAGTCACTTCAGCACCCTGCCCACTCCAACAGTCCGTCTCCTTTCTGTGTCATGGCACCACTCCAGGACTAATTTTAGTTTGTTATGTAGAAATGTATCACTAGCTTATGCCACACCAGGAGTTTTTAACATCACACCAGTATCCGGGCACCTTGAAAGGCATTTCTAATACTTAATTCAGTACAACCCCTGAATAGAGAGTTAAAATCCTCCCCAGAAGATCTCTCAGGATGAGGTAATTACAACCACCTTTGCACATGTTCTAACTTCTAGGAATGTTCTACATTCTCAGGATGCCCAGTATCAAGTGACAATACCAGCTGCAAAGTTTCCCAGACCTTTTCTGCTGGATCCAAAAGGGCAAACGAAAAATCACAGGGAGAGTATTATCCCTGTAAACTTCAGCTATTTCAGAGTGGAGCTCACGCTTCCTTGGATCATGTACTGACCTAGTAATTTTGTTGCTCCTTTATAAACTTCGGTGACTAAAATGAAGTCTGCTTCATACTGAAACAGTTAAAACTTCAAGATCAATAGGACTCCATCATGGAGTAAAAAATGTTGCAGAGATCTCTTTACCCTTCCTCACCAACTTAATTTTAGTGAAGAAATACAAATACCCAACATTAAATACGTTAGCAGACCTTCACCTAAATTGTTTTCCAGAAGGTCTGAGTAAGCATTATGGAACAGCTATCCAAAAATTTAGG
The DNA here is from genome assembly GCA_033628505.1 of Tringa tobata. NCBI lineage: Eukaryota > Metazoa > Chordata > Aves > Charadriiformes > Scolopacidae > Tringa > Tringa tobata. The sequence continues at coordinate 5,387,469 of JAHREE010000215.1, forward strand.
GTAGATGACAAGAACAGCAGATAAAATTACCTGACATACTATGCTTAAGATCTATTCAGAATTTTACTCTCTGCCTGTATGAACACTACAGATATTTCCAACTGCAATGTACTTGTTCCCACTCAGCTAACTCACATGAATCCAGAGTCAGATACTGGCAGAGGTACTTCATTTACGGTTCCCTCCCCTATGGCCCCAAACTGAAGTTTGTTAGCTATTAAAGAACCGAAGATTACAAGGTACTTACGTTTTCTGTCATCACCACAGGCAACTTCAGCAAGGTATCGGAAGTAGTCTCCCTTCATCTTCAGGTAGAATACCTTGCTCTCTGGATTAGTTGCATTAGCTATTAAATATTTGTCCAACAGCTCCTGAAACAACAAAGACCAAAAAAAAGACATTGGCATATTACACACACCATTGCAACCAAGTTCAATCGATTTTACTTCTCTCCAGAAAGTTTGGATGGACTCAAATGTTTGCTACAAGGCAAAAAAATATGAGTTATAAGGGCATTTTAAATAGATGCACACTTATTTAAACAAACGGTGGAAAGTCACAAAGCTAAAGATGACATTAAAATGATCAGCCAGCCATCTGATCAGACTGCAGAGAAAGTAACTTCTACGAAAAGGTTTACTGCCGTATAGTTTTAGGACCAAGTTTAGTTTCAGGATATGAACTTCTCATTTCAAAAATGTTACTGCAAGTGAGTAAGCTTTTACTGGAAGAATGAAACACTATGCAGGAAGTTTCAAAGCTACTTATAAATAAGAATTTATTCCCACTTTACAGGAAAAAAAACACAGTAAGAAAAACAACTCTGCTATTTTTTTGTATAAATTGTGTTCATTAGACTTGTGATAACGAATCTCCAGCCTACCTACCAGAGAGTGCCAAGGATTTGAACCCATCTAGTCAGTGGCCAGGCTCACCAAACCATACCAGCTCATTGTAAGGCTGTAAAGTAACACCTACCCCAGCATAGCAAAAGCCATCGTTGGTGTCTGCCTGCCACTCCCAGCAGCGTGAAGAGCCACACAGTGCTCTCCAGCACACCCTGAGCCCTGCTAGCAGCTCTCCTGCCCAATAACCAGAGGGACAGGGAAAGGTTTACAAGCCTCCAGCTAGAAGAGATAAGTCTCTCTCCAAAGCCGCAAGGCCTCCTAACCGTTCCAAGATAGGGATGAAGGTGAAGGAGAAAAGAGGTACAAGATTTTCACCCAAAGGGGGGTACCTAAGAGAACCACCAAGGAGAGCCAGCAGCTCCTGCCTGACCTCATTGTCCCTGAGCACTGGAGATTTTACCCAACTTATTACCACAACTGACCCACGTTCTCTGGAGTTGACCAAAGATGTGAATAAGCTCCAGTAGACTCAAGGAAACCTCACAACACCCAGAGCAACTTTACACTAAGAAGTGATAAAGATCTGCATTCAGTTACTTGGAAAATAAACAGGTCATAAAAGCAGCAGAAAGTTTCCACAAAGCTTGCAAACTGTGGCTAGTTAAGTAAGGTATTTTTTTACAGCAACATGTACCCAAATTCATGAAGCAGCTACAAAGAACATGTTTGAGGAACTGTAAGCTTCCAGGGCAAATATCCTTAGCNGCAGCTACAAAGAACATGTTTGAGGAACTGTAAGCTTCCAGGGCAAATATCCTTAGCATTTTAATTAGTAACTCTATCACTATAATCAAAATGAGCTAATTTTAGACACAAACCTACTCCCTGCGCATACCACCATACCATTATTACTTCCTTTAATAATCAACAGCAGCAGAGCAATCCAGCTGAAAGTGTTTACGCATTCCAAGTCCATTTGAAGTGTTGGGAATTATTTCAAACCAACACTTGCACAGTACTTCCAATTGGGTGAAAAAAGCGTTTTTGCATCCACGCAGTGCGCTTACCATGGATGTAATATTGCATACAGCACCACAGACAAGCTGCCTTCAGAGATACTCCTACCAAGGCATTAAAAACCAATAAAGAGTTACAAGTGCTCTTATTACCACCCCAGAGAAAGCAGCAAGAGGGGATGATACCAAGCCTGACAAACCCTTTCACTTACCAAATCAGAAACAGACATCTTTAGGACTTTCTGTAAGGGTAGAAAACCACTGACAAAGACTAGACACTGGCTAGTATGGCACAGGGACAAGTGGGGAGTTTGTGTAACAGTTTAACACAGTGAAGTATGCAAGGGCTTGAACAAGTATATTCAACAGGGCATCTCACTGCTGTTATGGAAAAAGCAGCAAAACCTTAGGTATGTTTCAAAACAGGAGTTAAGGCATAGTAGGCAGATGGGTAACACAACCCCCATATTAATACTGCTATTTTACATGAGTCATTCCCATATTAGAATGGGTTATTCCCACTCTGTAGTTTTCTGCAATGAGGAAAAACTTCACATTTTGGCTTGATGTTTTACTGATGCTCTCCTATGACAGATGTCAACGCCAGCCATAAAAGCACACCACCACGTAAACCAGTTTCAGTGTCTCAGAGACAACAATGCAGAAACCTCAGATTTAACACAGAAGTTTAATTTTACAAGAAACTGCCCAGAATCAAGAAAGTTGACACATAATACACCTACACTTAGAAAGGTTCCTTGAATCGGTCACGATCAAAGAGTAACTAGCAACCTCTAAAGGCCATTCTCAGGTTAGGACTGCACTGAGCAGCAGAGATGGGATCCATCCATGTGCTCAAATCAGACGTGAAAAACTGCGCCATGGTCTAAGGAGCACTGATCAGACAACCAAGAATGGCTTGTACAGGATTTTGAACCAGGTATTTGACAAAACTGTATCTTTGATTTCTCTTTTAAATGCTGAAATAAAATTTTTCAAGATGTTACAACTACAACAAAAAGGGAACAATCAGACATTTTTCTTTTATAAGTTTTTCAAAGCCTAAAGATTGTAGAATCACAGAGGTTGGAAAAGACCTTTAAGATCATGAAGTCCAACTGTTAACCCAGCATTGCCAAGTCCACCACTAAACCATGTCCTTGAGCACCACATCTATGCATCTTTGAAATACCCCCAGGGATGGTGACCTCACCACTTCCCTGGGCAGCCTGTTCCAATGTCTGACAACCCTTTCAGTAAAGAAGTTTCTCCTAATATCCAATCTAAACCTCCCCTGGCTGTTTCAGGGGAGGCTGTTTCCTCTTGTCCTATCACTTGTTACCTGGAAGAAGAGACCAACCACCACCTCACTACATCCTCCTTTCAGGTAGCTGTAGAGAGCAATAAGGTCTCATCTCAGCTTCCTTTTCTCCAGGCTAAAAAACCCCAGCTCCCTCAGCCACTCCTCACAAGAACTGTAGCTCTTGTACTCAAAAAATATTACTCATCTTATTACAGAGTTCTGTCTTTGCAGATAGCTCTAGCAGTAGAGTACCATGCATAATTGATGTGGCTTGGTTACTAACATTTGGGAACCTAGTGCACAATAAACGACGTTTATAGGAGAGCTTTAACTTGTCTAATTTAAGATGATCCTCAATCCTACATTCTCTAGACCATTAATGGCCACTTCATTTCGAGGCCCTAATCCTCACCACAGCACATGATAAGGGAGAGATCTGTGCCTCCATCAGCCAGAGAGGAACATCCTCATTCTGGACTTTATGTATCCGGTTTTGGGTTTTTAATAGCTTTAAAATGGAACAAGATCTCATTTATGAATCAGGTGGGATAAATCAGAATACAAACAGACTTTATCTATACAGACATCTATCAAATCAGTAACATATTTGGTACACTTAGAGAGCCATTCACCTCAGAACATCATCATTTTTTCTTGGAAGGCATCTTACCCTCTGACAGACAAAATGTTGGCAAGGCAGTGAGAACAGACAGCACAAGAAGCTCAATGATTTACTTTACACTGTTGTGAGTCAGTAATAGCCAGCAAAACTCAAGATTTCCTACATCTGTTCTCTGTCTTGCCCCACTCGGGCCTTTCCATCAGAAAGCAATCAGCCAGGAATGCTCATTTTAAACATCAGCTGATAGTAAGTAAAATGAATACAGGCAGCCTGAGCAATGAAGCAGACCCCAGCCAACCTCAAAATGTACTATAAATTTAGGTAGAGACAGGCACTGCCACAGGTATGATTCTGTGATGAAGTCAGCCAATATAGCAGACTGCCATCCATGTTCACATACAGCAAATACGCCCAATCACTTTTTTTTTTTGGGGGTGTGTGTGTGTGTCAGAGAAAGTTATGTATCAAAATAGAGCTGCCAATGTCGTTAAGAACTGTGACTGTCTTACCACCTTCTAAAACAAGACCTGAACAACCAGCAATTACGTGCTCTACAATGTCAAACATGCCTCAGATGCTGCCAAGAAAAGCCAAGCAGTGTTCGAGCTGCTGGCCTGCCCTGCTGGTGGGTGACTCTCAGAACCACAAGCAGTATAAAGATGCAGGAATCAAAACTCTGTCCTCAAGCCAGAGCCTTCATGTGCTGGTGCAGTTGCTTTAGAACAGGTTTGCACTGAGCCTGAGGCTGGTCTGGGCAGCCTCCCCCACACCGATGCATTATTCTCAAGCACTGGTCCTCCTGTAGTGTGACAGGATTTCCCACCCCACTTCTCATTAGTGTGGTTCATCCATCTCAATTTATTTCTACCCTCACAGCATGCTAACACCCTTGCCATCCTAATAGCATTGTATTCTCATATATGATATTCTTTTCCCCTCCTACAGAAGTCAGGCTTACTTATTTATCTGTTAAAGAGATGCCAGCAACAAAGGGCTACTGGTCCCTGGAAGAGATCCCCAGCTGCCTGGAGGAGCCAGGGGGCAGGTTGGGAGCCTGGCAGCAATCCGCTTCTTCCCCCTTTAAAGCTGAAATGTATTTATTTATTTTAAATTTTTCTCTCCATTGGCAGACTTATTCCTTTACATGCCAAGAAAAAGTTACATTTCAATTGCCTTTTTGGATACTTCTCCAGTTCTACTTTTGTTCTTTCCCAACTGAGTAACCATCCTTTCTTAGTCTCTCTTCCTCTCTGCAGGAACAAGGGTTGAACATGTGGTTGTAGTATCAGACCACCGCAATTAACCTGAGCCAGAAATATTAAGTTTAATTCATTTCCTCATCACTTTCCCATTATTTCAGCTTTATGAAAAGCAAGCCCTGAAGGAATACGTCAGCTGTATCTTTACTTGAAGCGCACCATACAGACAAAGAAGCTTCCCTGAAGACACAGCTCTGTCATAATTATTTGTTGAGCATGCAGCCAGCCAGCTGCTCCTCACATGCACCACACACACATCCCCTGTACTTCATGCACCACTCCCACCCCACATATGCTTTCTGTTACCTGTTTTCAGGACATGCCCTTCCTTTTAAAAGCTGACATCGAAACAGGAAGTCCCACCAACCTCCCCCCATGTAACCCTATTTTAAAAAACAAGCCTGACTGAAACATCAAGTTCAACCACGGTGTACACTAAATACTTTCTGTACAATTTGACTGTGGTAAGTTCAAGTGGCAGAAAAACACCATCACTACCTGATCTGTGCTGCTCTCTCTTCCCACATATTCAACTATAAAGGATCTTGACAGCAAATATGAATTAAAGAAAATATCTTGAATACTAAATTGACCTTTGAGCCGCCTTTGGCACTTGCACTGTTTGGAATTGGACTTCAATAAGAAAAGCATATACATGAGTGTAAGTGTCTGCATATATTCCAATACCCTTAGCTAATAGATACACTCTTCACACTTATCCTTTCAGTACCAGAGGATGAACATGAACCAGGTCGGTTCCAGAGATTATCTACTGATCACAAGTAGTTTAAGGTCAACTTTCAAAGCAAGCTAAAGATATCATGTGCTTAGGTACCAAGATAAGTTCTCAATGTGGTAAACTGAAGTAACTCAAAATATTTAAAATGCCACCATCACTCAGATGTCAACACCTTTGACATGTTTGGGTCACATCACCAGCACCAAGTTATTTAATGTTATGCTATTAAAAAAGACTGATCTACATTGCCATTTGCATTTCTCACCAACTTAGTATAGTGTATCTTTACTTTCGCTTCACTGAGGGAAAAAAAGTCAATGTAAAAGCAGCAATGCTTTCCAAAAGTTTGCCCCTATAAATATGAACTGGTTAAACTGCCACATGATTATAGTGAGGACGATTGTGCCGACATTCAAAATTGCTGACATAGAGTTTTGTGAATAAAGTCTATATAAAGTTTGATTTTCCAGACAAACTGTTTCAGCAATATTCTTGAGCCAAATGCCCATATATTATACTTGTTGTTTCGAACACCTTATTCCAACACCATATTTATCTGTTTGGAATATGATTCTAAATGCTATTCTTAAAAATCCAATATAATAAAAAAAAAAAAGACCAGCTTGAACTTCAAATCAGCTCCTGAGAAGCTCTCTGCTGTTCAAGTGCTCATCAGACCTGCCAACAGAGGAGGTGCTACCATTCCACCAGGTACTGATTTTCGCAGGTCTTACAGAGACCAGACTGAGTTTTATTGCCATTTCCTAGGTGTTCCTCCCCTTCCTGAGCTGACACTGAATGTTCCCCATTTTGAGCTTTTAAGTGCCCTTTTTGGGTTTTAAAGGAGTATTGAAGGTAGCCACCAGAACAGATGGGTGATAGCGAGCAACTCTGATTCGTTAACATTGTACTTGCCTATAACAGCATACACTGTCTGGCCAAACCTCACAACCAAATGCTCACATGCAAGTGAAAAAACTGTTTTGAAATTAAACTATTTTAAGACAAGGTTTGTTAAAAATAATGCATGGGCACAGAGTACATGTCAACACCACTTTTTTTAGCAAGTTAACTTATCACCCTGAACACAGATTCAGCATCACAGTCCCATCTAGAAGACGAGCAGCTCGCATCCAAAAGGCACACTACGCAAAGTGTGTGACACTACATAAATTCAGTCAGGGCTGCAGCGTGCTAAATTCTTGGAAAAATTCTTCAGTCTCCAGTATTTCTGATGGTCCATCCAGCTCCAATACGAAAAAAAACACCTACAAGCAGCATGCAGGGAACTGGTTTCCACTTTAATTGCAGTCAAAAAGTAAAGCTAAGAAGTTGGTGAGACAGCTCAGACCAATATATTCGCTTACTGTAACTGTTAAGGGCAAATTTAAACACATTAAATGTTCCACAGTGTTTGACAGCACAGATGATCAGTGTAGGCTCAGACCTTTCAATAGGGCTTGTGCTCGCAAACGACTGCCTGTTTTAATCATTTAGTAAATTGGTATTAAGACTTCTCGACTATTTCAAGTATAATCAGTCATTCCAAAATCCACACTGTGACTCACTGCAACCTAGGTGTGTTTTAACATTCAGCGGTTGTTTTCTTGACAGGAAAGGGAGAGTCCCCTGCTGCAACAGTTAAGATCACTTTACTTTCAAAAGTGTAATTCAGCAGAAGTGAGCTCTTCTTCCTTCTGGATTCAAACTCTACACATCAATTCCTTTTGGGAGAACATTAAATAGTTTTCATACAGACCTCCTAAGTCCATTAGTATTTCAGCTTCTATATTGAAGAAAATAGGTGTACGCCTTTCCAGTAATGGCATGGCCTTAAGATGACCTGCAAAGCACCAAAGGCAGTGACAAATGTACCTGGCACAGAAATGGGAAGGGTGACCTAATTCGTCTTTTCCATTCAGTTCTGAGTCTTTGTCTACATAGTTTTAAAAACTGGCAATAAATATTTAGGATTGGCCCTGGATGAAGTATCTGGAATCCCACTTACCAGATGCATTGGAAGAATGAGCTGCAGCACGCCTGCCCACACTATTCCCACCTGGGGTTGAGATTAATTTCATCTAGAATTTACATTCACTGCTTACATTTCTTCTAAAACAAGAAGTTAGAAAGTTCTGTGGTCCCTAAAGAACTGTGTAAGTCAGGAACTAGAAGTGTGTGGAAATGCAAGTTCTCCTTTCTATAGATTTTCATCAGACAAAACCAACAATCCAGTGAAAGTCAAAGAATTATTCAAGTTTTTATGGAAGAGTCTAAAGTTTTCCAGTTTCCCCCTGCCAAATGTAGAAATGACTCTTCAAAAAAATGTCATGCCTTTTCAATAATTACAAATTTTTGCTGAAGTAATGGCCATACAACACAGCCAAAAGCTTTCAGGAAAATTTTCTTAGTATCAGACAGATTTCTCTCATATTGATTCTAACATATTTTCGTGATTGCTTTTTCCATATTTCTAATTCCTCAAAATACTTCAAGTGTTACTTTTCCCTTAGTAAACATGTATTACTGACATAAAATTCTTCCTTTAAAATCCCGACTACCTAAAAGTATACTGCAGCATCCTCTATTTGTGATCTTCCACAATATGACAGAATCAAACACAGAAACCTAAATTTGCATTTAAAGATATTTCTATCCTCTGCGGCTACAGAAGCCCTGAAGGCATGACCAAACGATTGACTTAGATATATCTAGACTAACAATAATCAAAACGAACATGCAGGAGCTACATGGGTTTAAGGTGTGCTGCCCTTGTGCAGATAACTGATTTTAAAAGTCAGCTTCTCATGCGAATAAACAAACTCTGGAGGGCCTAGAAGTTCTACTCGCTTCAGTTCTGCTCTGTTTGGGAGCCCCAGATCGGAGGTTTGTGGTCACTGAAATCCAGAAATAACAAAACAGATGCACTTTCTTCCCATTGCTTAGTGCAGCTAAAAGTGGTTTTTGCATTGTCCAACTTGAGCTTGAAGAAAACCCGGCAGTGTATTACTGCATTCGGTGTATTAGGAGTGTGCCAGTAATTTGTTATTCCCCAAATGAGACAACCTACAACAATGAAATCTAACCTTTAAGTTACAAAAACTAGAAACGAACATTTCAGATAACCTTGCTATAACAATTTCTCATAGCTGGTGAACCTTGACTTTCTTGCCAAGGCCCTGCCCACCTACTTCCATCTATAACAATTTCTGCCTACAAGACTTTAGCAAAATGTACTCAACTTCAGAACAGAATTTCCTGAAGAAGTTGAGGCTGTCACTCTGATAAGAGTGTACATAGTGCATTCAGAAAATTTATTATCAGAGCGGAAGAGGAGCAAAAATTTATTATCAGAGCAGAGAGGAAAGTTCTCTGTTTCCAGAGCTTAACATGACTCCTATATCCAACTCCTTCAGTGAATGGACAAATTAAAGGACAGAATAAAGATTGCTAGAGCAAGGAATAAACCTTTATCTATGTCAGAAACTGGTAAATCAAACGCTTGATTCCTTTAACAAATTAAGAGAAAGGCACAAGCAAAGTCACAGCTAATTCAGGACTTCCTAGTTCATAGGTCTTTAAATCTGGTATGTTTCGGTGGCTGCACAGAACCACAGGACATGAAAATCAGCACTTACAACATAGTGCACAGTAAAAATAATTTAAGTATCCAGTTCACATGAACTGTTATTCAGATGTACAGAGTGACAAATTACAAGCTTACAAATCAGCTGGAGCATTCCAATATTGATTCTGGCATCCTAGGAAGCAGAAAAGATGAGGAGAAACCTGTAAGCATCAGGCCAAAGAACTCAGTAGAGCTACATGGAGAAGCAGCAACATCTAGGGGCACTAGGCCCAACATTCTAAAAGACCAAGAGCATATAACTAAAAAAAGGGCAACATCCACATAAACAGGAAAACATTGATTAATGAAGCACACCTTCACGTACCAAACTTTCAAAGAAAGTATATAAATCACTTTTACCAGCCCTCCCCACCCATTTTTATCACTGTCTTCCTCTGAATATCAGGTATCCCTCACTACTGAAAACAGAATGCCAAGTTTCTGCACCCATAAACAAACAGGTACAATCTACTGCTTTAATAACACGCTAAACAACCCCGATTTATGCCTTCATAAAGAAATCACCTGCTAGTAACCTTCAAACTCAGGCGTGTTCTTTCCTTTCCCCTCTGATATATAGCCTTCCACGTTTTATTTCAAAGAGGCATCTGTCATATTAGTATCTAATATACCAGAAATGCCTGCATGACAACTGTCTCGCTTGCAAGGATGACAGTGATTTACAAAAATCTGCTAAAAGTCTCACTGCATTAGCAGAAAAACAGAAATTGTGTCTTTGTGGTCCAGTTCTATCTAGTGAGCACATCCTACCTTCTCAAGGCCACCAAACCAGTATATGTCTTCTAGGAAATTTAATAGTTCTAGATCATGGAATGGTTCAGGTTGGAAGGGACCTAAAGACCACTGAGTTCCAATCCCCCTGCCATGGGCAGGGACACCTCCCACTAGACCAGGTTGCTCAAAGCCCCATCCAGCCTGGCTTTGAACACTTCCAGGGATGGGGCATCCACAGCTTCCCTGGGAAATCTGTTCCAGTACCTCATCTCCCTTACAGTAATAAATTTCTTCCTAATATCTTATCTAAATCTACTCTCAATTTAAAATTGTTATACTTTATCCTATCACTACACTCCCTGATAAAGAGTCCCTCTACATGTCTCCTGTAGGCCCCCTTTTAGCTACTGGAAGGGGCTATAAGGTCTCCTCAGAGCCTTCTCTTCTCCAGGCTAAACAACCCCAACTCTCAGCCTGTCCTCACAGGAGAGGTGCTCCAGCCCTCTGATCATCTTTGTGGACCTCCTGTACACATGGACTGAGGTATAGTCTAGGCAAAGCTTTAATAGCCTTGACTACAACCAGGCTAGTTAATCTATAGCCTACCTTCAATAAAAAATGGTTTTGACACCGGAGATGGATGAGGCTTTGGCTGCTCCATTCTCAACAGCTGGTCACCTGCATTGGTATTACCATTTCCTATTTTTGATTACTCCACACCCCACTTTTTACAGGATGTTATCAATCAGGACAGGCCTTTCAGAGCAGTTAGGAGCTGTTACAAGTGGAATTCTTTGGTGGTCATTTCTTAAACTTTTAAGAACGGACAAAGCACTGACCTTCAGGTTTTTCTGCTTTCAACAGATATAAATTAACCCTATTCTCAGCTTTACCTCAAGATGGAGATATCCATGCAAATCAAAGGAAACGACACTGCACACACAAATAACACAATGGTGCAAGTTTTGAGAACCTCAGACATAATACCTTGCTGCCGTTTACCTTGTATCCTTCACTAGCTTGCTTGCCTGTTTTAGAAATTCAGTATCCAGTTGCAGGGGGAAGGGGCAGCAAACAATGACTGCAGGGGAGGGGGGCTTCCTCTACCATCAGAATTCCTTCAACGAATTTTAGTTGGGCTTTTAACACTTTTCAGCTGCTTCAAGAACCTCAGTGCATTCCAGCCATTTCCTCTTCAAGTCTCAGTCCTTTCACAGAAATGGATTCAGTTTTCCTTGCACAGAAGTGCAGTACTCCAGAAGTGGATTCTAACAGAGGGCAAAAGCTGACTTAAGAGAAGGTACAACTATGAGTAAGTCAAGTTCAAATCATGAAATTTAAGATTCGAGCATACTGAACTAGAAAAGATTCATGCATTAAGTTCCACAATCCTTACCACAAATGCGTTTCCTAGAAGTTGTGCTAAGAACACCCAAGAGAATCAACTCTCCCCCCACATGTGATCTTCCATCAAAAAAGATGACTGTTATTCCAAATTACTTGGCAAATCCAGAATTGAGGGGAATGCTTTAATGTTCCCAACCTAAGGTCTGGCTTTGAGTCATGAAGTAGCTAGTCCTTTTTGTGAGTAACTTAAAAAGGATGAGTCAATAGCATTTGCTTTAATTTACAAAAGGCAAAAAAGTAATACTTGAAACACTGTTCCAACTGCTATCGGGACAGCTAATTCAAGTCCTAAAGTAGTCTTAAGTGATTAGCATGCCCAACCTTCAGAATAAAATTGCATCCTACACATAGTTCACAGCGTCAGAAGATTGTAATATCCTTTTACTTGGATCCCAGTGTTTCACCACTGCAACACTCTGTATTTCTATAGAAACTCTGCCAGTTCACCAAAAATAGGAAAACAGAGAAAAAGGATTCACAAGACATGAAACTAGTAAATTGTTCATACAGCAGCATCAAGCTGATACTTACTGAATCTGCCAGATTTCTGCACATATAATAAAGATTTCACTTTTCTGTAAGCCAGGGGTAACAGTAGGGGAAAAAAAAAAAATGGTTATGGTCAAAGCTTATTTGTCATCTGACATCAGATATTTTAGCTGACATGAGGAATCATTTTGCTGCTGCAAGAGAACACCAACTTCATTTTCAATGAAGCTCAGAATTGGTGCTGTTGAAAAAACTGCTTTGAACATTACCTTCTAACATGGGGATTTTTGTTTTAAGCTATTAACTTTAGAAGTAGATCTACAAAATGGGTAAAAATCAGAAGTGGACATAGATTTTTGCCCTTGTTTTTATTAGCATTTATTGTTTCTCGATTAAACAAAGCAGAAGTAGTAACAACATTGCAACCTTCGGGGGGGGG
>JAHREE010000215.1:5400011-5484323 GCA_033628505.1 Tringa tobata
AACCTTCGGGGGGGGGGGGGGGGAGGGGAGAGGAAGGAAGGAAGGAAGGAAGGAAAGGGGAGCTGGCAAGAGCACCACACTAATACATGCTTTCAACAATTAACACTGCAATCTCACAGAAGATCAAACATTTACAAGCATCCTCTCAACCTTAAGACAGTAAAAATTGAAATAAGCTACACCTTATAGCTCAAGACTATTTCATTGCAGGCACTGCCACAGGGCACAGGAAACGACAAACAGCACAAATAATGTTACTGTTGGTCCATTTCTAAAAGCTCATGACGCCCTCGCTCATTTCTAGAAAAACTGGCCAATGTGGGCCTGACACAATGCAATGTAAAACTGCTTACAGGACACCATAAAAACAGATGCAACTTTTCTATGAAAAGAACTTAGAAGTATATTAAAATAAACTTTTTAAGTTTCAGCTAGAGACAGATGAGAAAGTAACCATCAAGATACAGTTGTTTTCAAGCTTTAATGATTTTAGCCATTGCATCTTCATCAAGTTTTAAACTGTGGGCAAGTAGTCATCAAACCTCATCTCTATTGCTCTACAAAAAGCTCCAATATCAGGACCTAGAAATTTAACACATGCAGAACTCCACACATAAGAAAACCCTCATCTTGCAGGTGGAGAATGAACTCCTTCCAGGCAAGGTCTGATGTCCTTCCTTCCTTTACACTAGTTCTCTCTAAAGAATGAAGGAGCTTGAATGCAACGTGGGTTACCACTATGTAAAGGGACTGAAGCTTTCAGCAAACCCAGTAGGTTTCATCTGCTTCCCCAAAAACTTCCAACCCAGAAGTTTTTTGAAAACCTGAAGTCACTAAACAGCAGTGTGTATATACAATAAAGCATCAGTACTATCATACATTCCATCTGCAGAGTTTCACGTTATTTCACTATGTGAAAGTTGCTGTTGCACCCATCCCCTCTATGTTACCTGTCTCTGCCTTGAAATCACTCAGAGAATATAAACAAACATGAACTTTGTGCTCAGAAAGTATCTGAAACAATATAGTTCAACTTTATCTTGGAAAAAAAAAAAATTGCCAACCTGTTATTATGAATCATAAGGGATGATTCAACATTAATTCTCTAAATTACCAAAGAACTAGTCAATCAATAGAGGGACTTCTATAAAACCTGCTAATGTACCTTTCAAATAAAACATTTGTGCAAGTTGTTTGACAAAGTCACACCGTTTCTTCATTAAAAATCCACTCTCACCTGAAAGACCAGTCATAAAATTAACAGTTTAAAATCTTCTTCTACTTGCAAGACAGGTAGTTAAAGCAATGTCTTCACTGTTTGGCATGAGAGGGACTATCTTGCTGTGACCACTGTTGGTGGTTATAAATTAGTTAGTATACATTTTATTTTTATAGATGTATATATTTAGGTATCTCAACACAATTTTTGATGTTTATATTCTAGGGGTGATGAAATTTGAAGTTTCTTATCAAACCATGCCCTAAAAGAATGCCTTACCTAGCTGGCTTGAGGCATTCTTCACAGGAATAATAATAAAAAAAAAAAGTAACTGCAGATTCAGTGTTGCTACATTTTTAATAAAAAAGTAGAAATACTTGTGCTAGCATTATAAAATACTGCGAAGTGAACGTTTCTACAAAGGCAGCTACATTTCATTTTGAAAAGCTGTGCCATACCAGTAATAAAATGAAAGCCTTTTGAAAAAAAAACGTTAGTAGTATGACTAACAGCAGTTGCACTCCACCCAACACATCCACCCTTGCTAAATCCAAATACTCCAGATGACAAGCAACCTTTCCATACTACTTGCCAGCAGTTGTTTCAGTTTAGTGGCCTTCCGAGAATTAAAAAAGCATCTCTGAGATTCAACTTAAGAGATCTAAAAAAGCTACAAGCATTTACCATAGTATTAGTAAAAAAGAAATTATCATTCAAAGGAGGAGGAGGAGGAGTAGTCAAAACCACTTTGTGGCTCAGCTTTAGAAAACCCATCCTTTGTAGTGCCTGCACATTGTGAGTTCCAGCCTCTCGGATGCTGACTCATGGATCATGGGAGTGGTAGATGGAGGAGGAAAGAGGGAGAAGTAAAACGGAACGTAACACCACATGGTCCTCAGAGGAAAAGTAAAAATCAGAAGGCTTGCAGCAGATCGCTGACATCTCCCCCCACCAAAAGAAGGCACACCTTTGCCAAAAGGGTAGCACAGGAAAAGCTTGCACAGCTGTAGGTTTCGGTCTTCACTACTTCCTGCCGCCTTCCAGGAGAGAAGGGAAGGAGAGAGTTGCCAACCAGACTGTCCCTGAGAACAGAGAAAGACTAGAACACAGGGAAAAGTTTGGCTAGCACAGGAAAAGCTTGCTTCCCCTACACCAGAGGTTTGTGTTAGCACGGCTACCAGACTACCTGGTGTCCACCATTTGATGCAACTGGACTAATTTCAGTATAGACACTGCTTGAAATGGCTTACCACCTTTATCAAAAACATTCCATCTCCCTATGGAAGCACGAGTTCTTTGTTAAGGTGGCACAGCCACCAGTATGAGATTTCATGCATAACCTTCTCTTAGGAGTTAGATTTGGTAGCAGGACAGAGGGAGATTAAGAATTCTGAAGAGTGAGCTGATTTCTGTTGGAGTCCCAAGAAGTCAGTTCTGAAGTGGAGCACTGAGGAGAGGAGGTCGAGAGGAGTGACAACAGCACAAATAGTAGCACCTCATCACAAAGGTTCCAGTGAAACTTACAGGAAACAGGAATCAGTGCCCTACACAAGTCATGTCATTTTCACAAAGGTGAAAGTTTTACAACTTAACTATGCCTGAAACTGTAGAAACAGCTTCTTTGGAAGACATAAAACTCTGAAACGTATTAGCTTAATGAATCAGTTAATTCCTTAACACATTTCCAAATGATTTTCAAGCAAAGGTAACTCATTTTGACCAATTCAGAAAAAAAAACCCAACACGCAAAAATCTAGGTGGCAGCATGCATGAAGCATACAGGTATTGTCAGCACAACCCAAAGAAGCACTCCCTTGTATGTGAGCCAGAACGCTTAATCAAGAAGCAAATTCAGGTACTTCCAAACCAGCCAGCTTTAAATTCAGGTCTCCTAAACCAAACTAGCATACATTTACCTCAAAAATCGTTTATTTCCTTATAGGCTTGCCTCTTCCTGCTCTCATGTTCACAATACTACATGCCAAAAACAAGAAAGTACCAAAGATAAGCAAATAAACCTCTGAAGATTATCTGCCACACAATTACTACTGCATTACACACACGCAGCTTCCTGCAGCCACAACTCCCTGGTCACAGAGAACAGGATCCAGCAGCCTCCACGCTGCTGACGAGCGTCTCGTCAGCTCCCACTACAGTGCAGTACGGTTCCACTATCGATGGCATCTGGAATTCTGCGGCTTGTACAGAGATGTACTCCTGTGCTTTGAAGCATACTCAAGGTGTCATGGCAGTCTTCAAAACTTAGTTTTACATTATTCCAGAATTACTGAAAATTCGTCTTAAAGATTGCCCTGAGAAGTCAGTTTGAATCTGACAAAGCCAATATCTACACGACCTTATTTCGTGTCTTCAATATAGGTGTCTTACCTCATAAAATNGGCCACGGGGTTTCCTCCAATTAGATCCAGGGTGAGATGACGTCACTGTCGCCACGGTGATGCTGCCGCCCTCGGCCCGCCTCTCCCCTTAGCCGCCGGCGGGCGGGAGCTCCCGCAGGAGCGGGGTGCGGGCACGGCCCGGCCCGGCCCGGTGTCCCTGAGGTGGCTTGGGCGGGGCCGGTGTGGCCGGCGAGGGCCTGTTTGCCTGTCCCGGAGTGGCTGTACCGGGACAAAGTCCGCCTTCCCGCGGCTGGGGAGGAGAAGGGCTCGGCGCGGCCTGCCGCCCCTCCCTGCTCCTGCCCCGTCCCCGGGTGGGGGCGGCGGGGATTTCATAGACACTCTGCGCCTGACACGGTTTTTTGTGGTTTTTTTTGGTTTTGTTTTTTTTTTATTTCCCAGTGGCATGTTCTCAAAAGCCATTTTCAAATGAGGGTGGCTATGCCCGGTCCCTGGGAGAAGGGTGACGGGCAGGTGTTCCTGAAGAGTTTGTATCCCTGGGGCCCCATGCAGGGGGAGGCAAGCCTTTCACATCAGCAACAATGGATATATTTGCTTTTTTTCCCCATCCTGATTTCAGATTCTCGAGGTCAGAGGTGCAAAGGCTAGAGACTGGAATTTTAGGTCCGTGCTATGACATACGAATAACAAAATGCTATCCATCCGTGAGTGGACAAATGTGAGGTACCTACAGCTGTGTGTGTATCTGGAACGCTGGCTGATCGGAGGCATGATTTTGTCTGCACTTGCGCTGCCTGAGTGTGAGAGGATGTGGTAAGGACACGGTGTGTTTGTGCCGTTTGTCCCGGCATTCAGCGTACAAAGTCCACAGCACGGATCGAACACATCTGGTCTGTCAGGGCTCTGGCGAGTTGAGGTTCACCTATGTCTTTGTGCAGCGCCCAGTGTCTGCGGGAAGGGATGAGATTTCTCACCTTTAGTTCCAGCATCACCAAATATAGTCATGCCGAGGAACTTCAGCATCCAGATGGGATGATGAATTCTCTGAATCAACCCCAGGATGTTATTGTCTCAACTCGTAAAGCTCTTCATCTGTGTTTGGACTGGGACTGGGATTATGTACGTGGAAATTGGATCTGTGCTGTAAACAAGCCACTCTCTTTGTCATTTGAGTTGAGGAAGCATTTATGTTATAAAAAAGGACCTATCAACAGTGCCTTTTTCAAAGTTAATAAAGCTCTTTCAGAAAGCATTTTGGAAATGTATTATTCTACCGCAGAAACTACTGTCCTGGCAACTTGCTACTGTTCTAGGTTGCCTTTTTATTTTCCCTTGTTGGTAGGATATGCTCTCATTTTCACCAAAGTCCCTAATGATTATCTCCATTTACACATGAAGCAAAGACCAAAATCGACCAATTTTGCAACAAAACCTTTTTCGAATAATTTCATGTCTCCATCAAAGATAAAACTAACCATTTCACCTATATGGCGCGCGTGAGTGCTGGGTTTTATTTGAGGAAGGATAGCTGACCTAATCAAGACCCTTCACTAATTTCCCTCAAAAATGGGGAATATATTAGAATTAGCCTCATGTAAATTAGCCCATGCCCCTCTCCCACCTCCTGAGAGGTTGCACTCTTAAGTGCAATAAGCTCGTTTCCCCAGAGGAACCCTATTGCTAAGTATGATGTTCTTTTGGGGAGCTTTTGTGAGAGGAGGCTCAAAGAATTTGTTGTGTTTGGTTTAGCAAAATAAAGGTGAAGAGGAGACCTGATGTTGTCTCGAAAGGACAGTGAGCAACATGGAGGTAGAATTGTTATTTAAATGGCAGTCAAATGTGTATAAAATTGACATTAATGAATTTAGGCTGTGAATTAGAAAATTTGGAATTTTCAGAGCATTGAAACTGTGGAACAACTTCCCTGTGCTGAGGCAGGAAGCCCATGCCCTTTGAAAGTGGACCTTGATTAATTTATAAAAGTCCTTATGTGACGTAGCTGCTTGAGACAGCAGGAGACTAAATTCCAGAAGCTTTCACATTCTGTGTTTCTTTTTAATGTTTCTTTTGTTGATTATTCCATGTATACTTTAATGTACAGTTTACTGCGTAACACTATTCTTCATTGAATAAAAAAAATTAATTAATTTCCGTTAGAGCATTTCAGGCGTGCTATCATCCTGCTAACCATTAATGACTTTACCCTTGTCACACCATTATGAAATGGTTGGCGTTATCTTATGTCCAGGAAGTGAAAAATATCAACACTTCTGGATACCTATTTGGACAAATATAAGACCTTAATTTCCAGAGTGGTAAATCAAAGACCTTCATTTCCAGGGTGGTAAACACTTTACGCTGCTTGGCACGTACTGAAGGTCCACCTACCACTGGCTTCAGGCGCACCTACTCACACTCAGAATCTTAGCAGCTCACACCACAAATTACTCAGTTGGGGTGTGGGAGAAAAATGAGGAATATATATCATGCAAATTCCTTGGACTTACATGTGAACTTTAAAAGAATTAGAATCCCGTTTTCTAGAGGCTCAGTCATTTGCCATAACTATTAAGACTCTATTTTTCCCCGCAGAACCAGCCCCCTCCATCACATGCTTTTTCTTCATCTCTGTAGCAAATGAGGTAGAGGTGGCACAGACAGCAGCTTCCTTCCCTGCACTGTGGACAACGGGTACATGGCATCTCATGAAGCAAATACATAGCACAGTGAATTAAGGTAAACACACAAACGAAGGACCCCCAAAAGCAGATTTCTGTCATGGGATTTGCACAGGCTGCCACAGAACATCAGTGTGACTGAGCTCTTTGGATCCACAGCTCACTCCTGTCTATCCGAAATAGCCCCGTCGTGGGTAGCGGTAGAAAAACTTACTCATTTTGTGTCCTGCCTTGAGTGGGATGGAGATTCTTTACAACTAGTCTCATGTCTCTTCGCTTAGTAGCAAGAGAATGTATTTCGTGTTTATAAAGGCCCTGTGTTCTGGTGGTCAAGGACTTTTCTCTTTTGCTCCCGTGCCACTTCCTGTCATCTCCTTTGCCTCATTATCTGCTTCTAATTTGCATTGTTATCCCATCTCCTCCCCTCCTGATTGCTGCCTTCTGCTCAGCTCCTGCCCGTACACTCCCCATCTCACTCTCCTTGCTGTCAGTCTTTCTGTAGCTGTAACCTTCTACCCTTCTTTTCTTGCTCCAACTTCTAGTAAAACTTCTGGGCAGAGAAGAGGACTTGCTTAGCAGCACAGGACGTTCAGCAGTGAGAGCTGGAGTCTGAAGAAAATTCTGCTGGCAAATTTTAAGATGTCAACTGAGCATACTAAAATTGAGTTTTCTCATTAGGTTTTCTATGTTTGAGTAGTTTTCCCTGAAACCAGCAAAAGATTTCACTTCCAACCGGCCAACTTCTTGACGTGTTTAAAGGAGCCACTCTGGTGGTTGTAGGTGTTGGAGTTCTTCAATAAAAACTTACATTAAAAATAAAAAGTCACACATGTAGAGGCTAAAGCATCATCAGTGTCCAGTAAGTAACAGGTAAACGCAAGCTAGTGGGATCAAGCTCTTTAAGCATTATTTAGCCCAATTCTGTGTTGTATCTGCATTCTGCTGTGAGGAAGGCCACAGGACTCCTTAAATTTTCAAAATACTTGCACGGCTTGTTCATTACCGGGATAAGCTAATTGCTTCAGGGAGGACAAGCCTCTGAAGGAAGTTGTTGAGTGTGTAGCTAATGGTGGGTACTGTTTTATGCAAACCATTTTCTTGCGGTGGGAGAAGAGGAGTCAAGGAACACTTGGGTTAGGAAGGTGACTGTCAGCGTGGGAGGGTGGTACCGTACCTTGGTTTTGCTGCTGAGTGCCATTTGTCTGGTTAAACTGGCTGCAGGGTAAGCATATCTCCATACTGGGAGTAGTTTGGTCTTTGCTGATGAAGGATGATATTGATGAATATTGATATCTGCTGCGGGGTAAATGCTGCTATAGTCTGATACACTGAAGCAGCTACTGATAATGGTTGGTAGTAACATCTCAGCCGTTGTCTGACTCTTTTTCTTCCCACCTACCACTGCAGTAGTTGATGTTAAATTCCACTCCTCTTTCTGGGGGTTTGTTGCACGTAACTGTTTTTCTGCACCTTTTCCTTCAAAGACATGTGGCACTGAAGAGTGGGAAAGGCTCGGGGGAGCAGAGTCAAACCTATGTTACCTCAGACCCACCTCAGACAGCTTTCCTTTCCTCCTCTTGCCCAGTGAGGGAGGGAGGATGCTGGCTAAACAGGACCATTCCCTTCTTTGGGCAGTTGGCATAAAAAATACAGGTCTAGTGAACCTCTTGTGAAGTGGCTCCAAAGCCCTGGGGCCTCACTGGGCTGCAACTGTGAAGAGCCACTGGTGGAGGAGTTCCCATGCGATGTTCCTCTCCAGGAGTACCCCGTGCCTCCCCAGTCCAGTTGGACCCAAAGCTTTTGCAGATCTCCCTGGGGCCTGTCTCTGTCCCAGCCATTGTGACTTCCAAGTGGGAGGACAGAGGAACCAGCTGGGGCTCAACAGCATCCCTGAAAGTTGAGGTGTATCTTTTTTTTTATGGAAATGAAACAAATAGTGGTTTAATGGCTTTTGTTCAGTAAAATGCAACTTGTTCTGCCAAAACATGATAAAGGGCCCTCTTTTGCATGAACGAACAGGAGTGGCGACAGTCACCGAGGTTGTCAAGTAAATTTTATCCTCCTGAAGCTTAAGGTATCAGGAGGCAACAGTAGGGCCCTAGAATTAAGATTAATGCAGCTAATTTCCCTTTAATGGTGATTTGATTATTCTTTCATTACAAGTAACTAGTTCCCTTTTCTAATTATATAGCTTGCTTTTATCCAAGAAAAATTACCCAATTTATGGGAGTGGACCATTAAATTCACTCATCCATGAAAAGTTTGTTGTGGTGCTATGAGATTGCTGTTTTCAGAAAATGTCTATATTGCAATAGATATGTATAGATGTTTGGCTCTTCTGCTTTTTTGCCAATGGTCATGACAAATGAGAAAGCAGGTAGGGGCAATGGATGTGCAAGGCAAAAATGAAATGCAGAGGGCAGAGAGCGTAAGCCCTGCACACATTACTGTGTCTTTAGGGGAATGAGAGGTATTGGAGGGGAAGGGGGCACGAGGAAACAAGACCAAAATGCATAAAGGTGCACTGGTACTTGGAAAGGCTTCATGGGTTGTTTAATAAATTCAGGGAGAGCTCTGTCTGTTACCCCTTTGATCTCTGCACTTTTTGCTTTTTATCTCCCTCTTCTTCTCCTTTCCCTGCAGCTGCCAGACGAGCGTGTTACCCGCACAGGAGAAGGGACATCGGTGAAGGAGATCAGCCAGCAGGGGCTGGAGAAGGGGTGCTGGAGGTGTCCTTAGGAGCACGGTGAGGTTGTGAGACAGCCTCAGGTCCCTGCAGGCCACTCTTGTTTGTTTGGTTATCTGAACTGGTGTAGCTGTGATGGGCTAGGGGTGTCAGCAGGCAAAGCCGGTGCAGAGAGGTAATATCTCTTACTTGGTCAATTAACAGTTGGAAAAATAAACAAGCATCTGATCTGAAAGCACCCAATGTAGTTTCTCTGTATAGTCTAAACATACCTTCTTGTTCTATGCCATATAATATCAAGGGTGATGGATGTTTGAAAGTCAGGTGTTCATCTGTAGGGGGAAATTGACTGGTAAAGGAATCCTGAGTAATTATACCTGTACACTGTAGGGTACTTCCTAGGGTACTTCCCCACATGGAAACTCCGTTCTAGAAAGAAAGCCACTTTTGTTCTGAAATACAGTGCCCGCTAAGGGAGCAATAACAACAAACTGTAATTGTTAGATTATTCCCAGTGTGGACAAACCAAAGGAAGGAAAGGGAGAGGACAGAAAAGATGGAGATGGAAAGAAGATAGTCAAGCAGTTAACCAGAGATACCTGCGGGAAGATGTGATATAACTATCCTTTCTCATGTGAACTTATCTCTAACTGGTTGTGATTATGTACCTGGTAAGCCATTAATAATGACATATGTATAAAGAATGAAATAATCCTTCAGTGGAAGAAGGGGATGGCATATGCACATATATACATACATATATACATATTTTAGGCTGAAATGCTCTT
Source organism: Tringa tobata (assembly GCA_033628505.1). NCBI lineage: Eukaryota > Metazoa > Chordata > Aves > Charadriiformes > Scolopacidae > Tringa > Tringa tobata. The sequence goes on from JAHREE010000215.1 coordinate 5,409,740, forward strand.
TGACAAGCCAAGAACAGGACACTATACATACATCTTTAGTAACTGAATTCATTTTGGCAGTTAACTTACTGCGTCTTTGCTTTACTGAAAAATTTTATTATTGTTGTACTTATCTGCCATCACTATAAGTAAGCTGCCTAATGATGGCCTGTGCTAATGCAAATTGTTTTACTTAATTACTTATGTTAATGTTGTAGGAAGCCTCAGACCCATAGGATGAGCATCCATAGAGCTACAAGAAGGGAAAAAAAGCCTCAGGCTAGTGAAAAAGGTGTCAAGGTTTTGGGTTGCCTCTTACATTAGTGGGTGAGCTTGCCAATGGGAGGTTTTGGCTTCTGGGGGAACCGATATGAGAGAGACATCTCCCCTTTCCCTCTTTTCATGTTCTGCTGCTGCTGAGGGAGTAGAGCTTTCTGTTGAGGTAAAAGAGCTGTGCTTACAACAAATGCCCCCAAAAATAGCAAGTCAATACACTGTCATTTGCTATGTTGGTATGTAAAGCCATTTGTGCAGTGGGAGATACTTCCAAATAAAGAGGTTCACATGTGGTCCTGATCCGTGGCTGAGGAGTTTAGTCTGAGGGTGCTAGATGTTAAACAGTGATGCTGGAAGGAGTTTTTAGATCTAATTTCCATGTATTTGAACACTGGAAACTTTCAAACAGAACACAGAAAAGCTGTAATTAAATCCCAGTATTTATTTCATTCTGATTGTTTATGGGATTCCTCCCTGGGCAGCTAAATGGTTTCTGTTCTTCTCAAATTATTCTTGTTTGTGTAACCTTCAGCAAAGCGTTTTTGAAAGGGTAGATATTATTGTTATGTGGTTAGCATTGCTCCCCTTCTTAAGAACAGCCAATTTTATGAATTGATCTAATTTATGTAAATTTAAATACAATGTTTCTATAAATGTTTGCCTGTGCTGAAAAGCTATGCATGGATCATTAAAATCATAAAGGTGATTGGATTGGAGATTCTTTAGAATTGGCAGGTTATTATTACTGAGGGCAGAAAAATCTTAAATGAAAAAGGTTGTGTCCATAGGATAGTATTGTAACTGATATGTTCTTGTCTGGCTAAGATTTAGGCATGATGGGGCAAACATGGTCTGTATAGTAGTTATGTGAAATAACAAAGACTATCTACAGTGAGAAATCATTTGAGAAGTAATTACTTCTCTGGATTTATTATAAGTTTACAGGGGAATCAAGAACCCCTTGGAGTCTTATGGAGCAGTTTAATTGAATAATTAAAACTACTCTATTGGCTATTTAGCAAATATGTATTTATGCTTGTAGAATCATACAATGATAGAATGGGTTGTGTTGGAAGGGATGTTTAAAGATCATCTTGTTCCAACCTCCCTGATATGGGCAGGGACGCTTCCCACTAGACCAGGTTGCTCAAAGCCCCATCCAGCCTGGTCTTGAACACTTTCAGGGATGGGGCAGCCACAAATTCCTCTGGCAACCTGTTCCAGTGCCTCACCACCCTCATTGTAAAAAGTTTCTTCCTTATGTCCAATGTAAATCTACCCTCTTTCAGTTTAAAGTCATTGCCCCTTGTCCTGTCACTACAGGTCCTGGTAAAAAGTCCTTCTCCATCTTTCTTATAAGCCCCATTTACATATTGAAAGGCTGCAGCGAGGTCTCCCTTACAGATTAATAGAAGGGTGTATCCTGGAAATATCAAGTCTGTTTCCCAAGACTTTGTTAGGACACTTTACAGAGAGAGATGCGGATTTCTCTCTTGTAGGCTTAATTCCAAGTTGCTGAATTGTTGAGCATAATAGTCCTAGCATCCCTTTGTAGCCTGGGGGAAGCATTTCCAGGGGACAATTTTTCCCATCTCACTGAGCCTCTGGAGGTGTCTCTTTCCAGATCCTTAAGCAACTAAATAAAATTCCATAGGTTGAACATAAGCCAAAGTCTACAAATATAAGACCAATTTGATGAATATTTATAATGGCTGAAGTTTACTCCTAAAAGACCAATAGAAAGACTATATATTAATTATGTGCAGGTTATGTTCACTCAGGAGGCACATATGCAGTCATCAGGTCTGTACTAAATTTCATATGGTTAAAAGCATCATTTTTTAAGGGTCTGAATTCTCTAGATTTTCCCCTTTTATATTATACTTATATACTTTCATTCAAAGTCATACATTTCTTCAGGCGGGGAAGAATATTCTGTATTGCTGATGCAATTGGTTTTATTGTTATTCTTGGGACACAGCCATTTAATTGGTTTGAACGAACAGTAGTTGCAGGGCCTGATAAGTAGGATGATTGTCATCAAAAGTCATTTAGTGCTTTACTTTCACAGAGCACAAACTCCCTTTGATTCACATTAAAAGGATAAGGCCAGATTTTTGTCTGGTGTAAATCGGAGAAGAATGCTGCCTGTTGTGAATGTGTGTCTTTTGTATTTAATTAATTGCTTGAAGATTTTTCTTGTAAGCCCATTGTGGGATTTGTACAATCTCATTTAGTCCATCCTTGCTTCTGAAATTCTTCTATTATACCTCTGTGGACACTTTCTGTTCCTCGTATATCTTTGTGATGGGAGACTTAGAACTGAACACTGCTTGCAAGGTGAAACTATATTGACTGAGACAGCGGGTTAAAGCTTTCAGGACTTTTCTCAGTCCAGTGCTTCCCCAGTCCGCTGCTTCCTCATATTCTGTCAGCTTTTTGGAGTGATGCTGAACATTGTGTAAATGTTCTTATTTTGCTGACCACATCAATATTTAAGTGATTTCTTTCAAGACTGTACTCAATAACATGGAGTTTCCTCTGTTTTGTGTTGCCCATTCAACCAGCAGTTGTCAGGTCTGTATGCAGTTTTTTCACAACCTTATCTCAAACTACTGTTTTGACTGTCAAATAACATTGTGTCACTTGAAAACTTGCCCTGCTCATTCTCTTTTCTAGATCATTAGTCAAGACATAGAGCAGTAGCCTGCACCTTTAGGCACTGTGCAGTTAATCTTTGGCCTGAGTGAAAAGTAAAACCGGTATTCCCACTTTTTTTGCCTGCATCAGTGACAACAGCGGAACCTCAGGCAGCTGAGATGGTGACTAAAAAAAAAATCTTCTTTTTCCTGTAGACTTTAGCGTTGGTTGAAATTTGAACCAGTTTGGATAAAAAATTACGCTGTGAACAACGGTGGTGGCATCAGAATCTCAGGGTGGTTCCAAGAAACCTGTTGGAGTTGCAGGTGTGGAGCACAGGGATGAATGTTTCCTGCGGTGTACAGAGCCAGGCACTTGCTATCTGGACTCTATCCACCCCAGACAGCCCCTGGTCAGCAGCTGACCGCTTGGGTGGCAGGAGAAGTGGTAGTGAAGGCAATGGGTGCATGTTCTCCTCTCTACAGTACGCATAAGCCTGGCTGGTGGGCTGGAGATCGTACACTGCAGGCTCGATTGCGCTGGGATCAGGGTATGGCTCTCTACTTTTTTTTTCTCTTTCTTCCATCAGTCTTTCCAGTCATTACCAGAAAGGGGTATTTCTGCACGTAGCGTGTCATCACCGTGGCTCATTCAGCAAGCATGAGGTAATATGGAAGTCCACAGCCCCTGGAAACTCTGCTTTCTTTGCTATGTTATATTCCCACAACTTCAGCATAGGATGACTAAATCCTGGCATCTTTTACGTTCCCAAATGATCGCCTGGCTCCTAGTCAGCTATGGGCTTTCCACTCTCCTCATGCTGCTGAAATATTGATGCTGCTTCATTGCAAAAGAGCTACTTAATGCCCATGTTTAAGTACCAGAGCCTGATGTGAGACATTCCCTTCTGTAGTTCATCTCATCTCTCAGGTGCATGTGGGCAGCTTGCGGAGGGAATGGATTGGGGTCGGGGGGGAGATAATGTGTGAGCAGATGGGGAAAAATGGGATCAGATATCAAAACACCAGGATAGAAGTCCCAGCTGAGGAATCTGAACAAAAAGAAGCGTTTCATTAGTTGGAAGGAGATGGTTATGTCTAGTCCAATTTGGCAGGGGGGATCCACTTACTTTTCAACATTTCGCTAGGGCAGCTTCTGAGGGAGTCATTCCTGCAGGCCTGTCTCCCCTCTCAGGTTTGTCTTTAGTTATGAAGAGTAGAAGTACGCTGGGGGTACCCTTGGGGAGGCGGTGCGAGGGATGCTGGAAGGCTCTGTGCTTGTTCACTGAAGCACGAGAGCAAATTCCGTGCACGTTTCAAGGCAGGAGCATGCCTGGTTGGCTGCGTCTGCCTCAGACACTGCAGTCCTACCTTACAATTCACTCACTGCCTGCATGAGCCTAGCCTAAACCCTCTGTATCATAGCCCCTTTGCAGCTCCCTCCTCCCCTCCAACCACCAAAGCAGCCTCAGCACCTCTCGAGCCTGGGTTTGTTGTTGTTCAAACCCAAAAGCCCAGTGTCTTAGAGCATCCAAGTGAGATCCCGGTAGGACTTTCAGTGCTAGCACGTTCACTGGTGAAAATGAATCTTCTGATACCTCTTGGCATCACACTTTGGTTTCTCAGCCTGCATCACATTACCAAGGGGTTGTCAGATTGTGCTTAGCTAGAAATAATGGGTGCTCCTATTTTGCTGCTAAATTTTGGGCTTCTACATTTATAGCAGAAATTCTGATGTTAATCCCTAAATACATGACTTTATACTCCATGAGCTTCAGTTTTATCCTGCCTGTTTTACTCTTAGCCCACCTGTATAATACTCTAATCTTCCTCTGCACTGACACAGCCTTTGAATCTTGTGATATGCTCGAGTTTCATTAGCATGTTTTCATTTTCTTGTGCCAAGGTCGTTAATGAAAGTATTAAATACGATCAGTTCCAAGGTCCCAAGCTTGAAGAAGCCTTAATTGGTTGTGCAGGGTACATTTTGTAGATAAACAAAGGACGCAGCACAGATCCTCATGGGAGCAAATCAGCCTAATCCCGGTGACTTCTGTAGAGTTATTCTGGTTATTCAGAGGATGCTGTTTCATTCCAGTCTTTTGTCCTGCGCACTGAGAGCAAAACGGTCCCTTGTTCTATGGCCCGAGCAGCTTTATCCGGACAAAGAAATATGGTTTGGAAGTAGCATGGTTGGATGGATAACACTGATGTTGAGGTGGAGGCAGGACAGAAATCCTAGCGTCTTGCTGCTGAGTGCATTTTGCAGCGACTCTGTAAGGGGGGAAAAAAAAAAAAGAGCAAGAGGGTGTTGTGCAGATGTGGGAAGAGGCGGTGGATACATGAGCCGAATCCCCTGAATAGCCAGATAAGGAGCCTCACAGAAATGCTGTACGTTCTCGGGGGCATAGAGTCAGAAATGCATTGTGCTCCTGGCGTGACTCAAACAGCCACTTGTGAAAAACAGATATGTCTTTGTTTAAAGCATTAGTCAAGCTTATTGCATGTCTTCTGGTGTATGGAATACTATTACCATGATTCATGTGTACCTTTTACCTTATTTTATGCGCAGACTTAATCGCACTTCCTGTGGAATGGGAAGATATTTTCAATGATTTTTTAAATAAATAGCAAGGAGTACACAGAGCTAAACATTGAGCAAAATAGAAACATTATTAAGCATCTGAAAAGCAGTTAAGAGTATTAAAGCCCATGGGTTGTAGGAGGGTTATCTGCCCCTCTGTGGTCCCCAAGAGCTGTTGTGCTGGCGTGTATCAGCCCTTTTCCTGCCCTTTTCTGTCTCTCTTCTCTTTATTGTACTGAAGCTCTGGGGAAACACAAAGGAGAAGAGCAAGCAGTTACTTTCCAACTTGCAGGCATTAACCCAGTGCAGATGTCCTTTTGCCTTCTCCTCAGGTTTGGATCTTCATTCTCGCAAACTCTTTCCAGACCTAAATAAATCTGAAGTTACAAGGATTTCATCTTCCCGAATTTTTGCTGGTCCCCTGGGTCTGTTGTATAAAGGCAGTGCTTTTCTGGTAACTCAAGGAGAAGTTTATTAAACACAGCATGGATTTTTAGATATCCAGGGAAGGAGCAGGAGGGTAGAGGGCTGTTAACTGGAGAGAGGCTTCAGGGGGTGTGTATGTCCCTGTTAGGAGAGCTGATGTCTGCTTTTGGTATGGGGTGGCAAAGTACATGAGAAGCAAATCAGTAAGTGGGCACCTTTAGGGCTGTCCTCACTTCGAAGGACATGACTGTCAAACTTGCTGCCAGCAGGCAGGATCAGCTTTTTTAAAAGAGGGTAAGGACAGAGGAGGAAAAATACATCCTATTCCTCTAGAATACTGACCCCAGAGTAGACACAAGCACACTCCCTCCCAGTATGAGCACCACCGGAGAGCTGTGTTGATGCACAGTCTCCATGCTAAGGGACAGCACTACTTTTGGCATAAGTTCATTTAAGTCCAGTAGGCCAGCATGAAGTACATTACAAAATGACAGGAAAGCTGCAGAGAATTCCCTATAGCAACTGTCAGAATTGCTTTCCTTTGGCAAGTGTCTACATAGCCTGAGCTTAGCAATTTCCTTCATAATAATAATTTATGCTGGCTCAAAGCTGAGGGCATTAATTAAACTGTAAGCCAGCAACATGTCTCTAGCAGTTTTTCCCGTTGTTCACTAGGCAGTGTTAGAATAAAATAACTTTTCCTTCCAACTGATGTGGTTTTCCTTTACCAGTGGATTTCTTTGACTGATGTAAGGCCCTGACATCTGGGCAATCTGCTCAGTGGAGGAGGAGGCAACAAACTTTGTGATGGACGTGGAGGGGTGTTCTGAGGGGATGTGGCAGATTTCTTGCTGTCTGTGACCTTATTAGCTTTGAAGAGAGGTATTTTTACTGTCTCTCAACATTTGCAGCATCATGTGTCATCTGACATTCTTTGGAACGGTCCCTTCCCCAGTCTATGAGGTAGAGCAACGCTCCAGCTGGGATTCAGAGAGAACCAGAGCAGTTAGGTCTTCAGTAATACTATGCAGCAGTATGTTTTACTTTTTCTTGATGCCCTGGTACCATTCCTGCAGCCTAGCTCTATTTTCTTTATTTTTATCACAGTGAGGGTCCTAACTAGCATTGTATCCCTCATCGGTTTTATTTTTCCTGCGCTAAGCACTTGCTAGTGAAGTGGCCAAGAGGCAGCCTTCTCAAAAGGTCATAAGCTCCAGAGTTCAGTACAGGATCGTGGTGGGAAATCAGCTTGCCACCAGCTAGGCTACTGAAGACCAGCACTGGGCTGTTTGCCAGAGTGCAGGAAGGCAGGTAATGGCCACAGCAAAACCAGGCAGCTGGCAGATCTCTCTCTCTTGGTTCGGAAGGCCAGAAGGAAGGAGGTGGAAAAGCTTGTACCTCCTTGACCTGAGCTGCATCTGAATGTGCAGTATTGCCCTTTGTTATTCCTATATTCATGTTTCAGCTGTAGTTCCACTGTTGTACTGGAGATGGAAGTGCCACTCCCAGATGGACATGGTTATTATTGTTTATTGTGTATTGACTGCTCATTTCAATGCTCTGAAACTCAGAGCAAGTTTGTGAAATGCCCTGTAAGTAACTCCTATCCCCCTCACATCCATCCAGCTGGAGTTAAGCACAGAAAGGGAAAGACAAAAAGCCTTCTCCTGGCTCTCCCTTACTGTGGGAGATCACTTTTGTTCCATTTCCCCACATTCTTTGCATTCTTTCACAGTCAGGGCTGGGTCTGGAGCGAGAACCAGCCAGACCATGAGCCTCCTGCGAAGCCACTGGCCTGAGGCACAAGGATGAACCTTAGTGAATGTTCACCTTCAGGAGAAGGGTGTGTGTGCCTTGTGGAGCATCTCCCTCTTTCCACTGAAGGATTAAGGATCTGTATCTGCAAAGGGGAGACAAATATTTTATTTTTCAAATCTACTCCCTTTCAATGATAGGTTTCCTCTCCCTGGTGAAAAAGGCAGGGCAAGCAGTAAATGTCCTTGACTCAGGACATCATGTTACCTACCTTTCCATGTGAATTTTACCATTCGTGTTCCCCCAGATCTGGGCAGAAGCTTCCTAGCACACTTCCAGGAGGATGTGACACGCATTTTAAGGTATACTACAACCAGTATGCCTCGTATGTGCAGTAATGGGCTCACTCCCATTTTGGTTGCAGGCTTTCACTGCAAAATATTTGGGAGTAGCATAGTTCCTATGGTAATGCAGGTATACATCTGCCAGGATAGACCTGCTCTGAATGATGTTTGCTTTCTCCCAGCATTTATTCTTCAAAGCATTTGCCTAAAGGAGAAATTTCCTTTGTAATGCCCAGCAAAGGACAGCCTGAGAAATCACAGCAACATGCTTCAAGACAGCTTCTGAGCTGAAAGGAGGAATATGGCCAAAACACTGCATCCCATCATTAGGTAAAATAAAGCTGGGAATGTTGCTTTTATCCTGCTCAAAGAAAGCAAAGTAAAACAGGAGCCTCACAGCCTGTTGTATCAACCGAATTGGAAAGAAAAATGAAGGACATTTAGCAATCTGGATTTTATAGCCGAAATTTAATCTCTGTCAAAGCATTTCAAGGATGTGCATCGTGCCTGTTAAAAGCATTATAATCCTGGTAACAGAACTCACACGCTACTTTGTGCTGCCCTTGCCACAGAGTATCCTGGTGATTTTACTTCTGTCTTCATTCTGCATCGTGAGGGAGGCTGAACCCATGTTAAAGCAACTCGCAGTCCGGTGGTGCAAGTGTGCCTGCCTCACCCAGACGTGTCAGCTGGCTGTTAAGAGGCTATCAGCAATTTAAAGGCAATAATGTGAGGTGGAGTCGTGTGTGTTTTCAAGCACTGCTGTGCAACAGGCAGGGATGCCCTGCCCACGGTATCTTTGGGAAGCTCCTATCACTTTGTCATCGTGACTGTACCGGCGCATCAGAGGGAGTATCCCTGTGGGTATGCCATTACTGCTGTATGTGATTATTTAGCCCCTTCCACGTCTCCATCTCAGCCCTTCCCAGAGTTACAGAAGCTGGGGAGGACCTTAGGATCTTTCCAATGAAGAAATGTTTGGAGCATAATACAGGGCTGCATTTGTGCACACAGGAAAGCTTTGCTCAACCCCGAGTAGCTGCAGACACAGGAGGCTGTTGGACACAGCCCCTGCTCTCATCAGCTTCCACTGCAGGGATGTCACTTATGTGCTGCTGGTGACCTCTGGCCCTAGGAGGTATCACATTTCTCTCATGGAGTTTCTCAGGCTTTGTCTGAATCATGAATTAGATTTAACCCCTGCTTTAAGCACTGCTCGAGAGCTTGTTAAAACCGAACATGAAACATCTAAGTTCTATTCCAACACCTCATTTAACTTCTTTCCTTTGGCACTTAATGCAGCATCTAGCTTTTGTTTAAGGTCTGCTTCCTTGCCTGGTTTTTTGGTGTATGCCCTCACAATATTTAAATGATTGAGATTGCAGTGTGACAGATATTTAAAATATTTAAATTGCAATGTTTATTAAATCATTTTAGCTGAAATCATTAGGAACCCTGAAGCACCGGTTGAGCCTTAGGCCTGAAACGCTGCTCAGCTCCTTCTCAAGTTTCAGAAGTTCAGCTTTCGCCCACAGATCTAAAGTTCCTAAATGTTACCACTGCCTCGGTTTATGAAAAAAAATGGCGACTGTGTTAACAGATGTGATGCAGTTTAGACTCTTAATTCCTTGTTAGATACCGCAAAAGCATCATTAAAGTCTGTGGGAGCCAGGCACTCAGGTGCACTGGCTGATGGACTCTGACACTAGGAGGGAAAGGCAAGCCAAGCCAAGCTGCAAGCGAAGCACATTTCACTGTGTGAGTATTGGTTTGTGGTTGGTTTGTTTTTGTTGGGATTTTTTTTGTTTGTTTTTTTTTTGGGGGGGTGGTGTGGAGTGTGTTTTTTTGTGTGGTTGGACTCGGTGATCTCAAAGGTCCCTTCCAACCATGAATATTCTGTGATTCTGTGAAATCCTTTTAGCACGTCCTTTCCTAGGGCACAATTTGTTGTTTACAACAAAGGAAATATTACAACTAAAACACAGTCCCCAGGGGGCACTTCCCTGTCTCCATTAACCGGAGGAAATAAGACACACCTTCCATGTGACCTGAGAAACTGCTTTCTAACGTGCCACATGGACATGAGGTAGGCAGAGATGCCAAAATCATCCCTAGGCTGCTCATCTGTCTTGTAAAAAGCTGCAGCATCTGTTAATGCATGGGAGCTCCTGGACATAGAGATGTAGAAAAGCAATGCATTGCTTTTGAAGATCCCACCAGGCCCCTTGTCCTATCCAAAGGTCACGTATTGCTATAACAAGTCTTGAAATAAGAAAGGCAATCCTTCCTCCTGATGAGTTGAAAGCAGTGCTCCACACTGATACGGATACACTGCCCTGTTTATAATGTGGATCCTTTCCCATCAGTTGCAAACTAGAGCTCCACTTCGTGGAGATGCTGCACAAGCCCCTAAAGCACTTTGGCTTCCGTGGCAGCTGGGGCTGTTATCATCTTGTGAAGAATTCTCAGAAGTTTGCAGGAGCAGTTTTCAATGGGACAGCAGGTCTCTCTGTTCCTCCAGTTTATAAATTGTCCTTAGGTTAGTCTCCTTATTCAGAACTGTGTTACCGAAAAGGTCAATATTTTATCAACATAGCTGTCTGCATCTCAATTTTGAGGACAACTAGTATTTCAGAAGTGCTGAACATCCGTGATTCCTGGGCTTCTGGCAGCTTAGTTCTGACTTTCAATATATGTATTTTACTATGATATTCATCCTGCATTTGTTATGCAAGCCACGAAACATTTTTTCAGTAAAGTTCTTTTGTTAACAATAGGTCAAATTGCAGTGCCTTTTACACCTAATATTTTATTCAGAACTTGCTTTTTAGTAAATGCTAAAGCCTTTGAAGGAAGGAAACATCTTCCATCCCTTCCAAGATCATCTCCATGCTGTCAGGCTTATAAGTAGACTACATGGGAATCCTGCACCTTGACTCCTGGAGGCTGCCACATCCCACTGCCTGCAGCGAGGTTCTGAGATGCTCAGGGCAGGCCAGGCCACAGCAACAGAACCCTCACCTAAACAAAGCATCAAAAATATACCAGTTAAAACTGTTTGCAGAATGGTGCCCAGCTCTAAGCAGCAGAGACAAGCAAAACAACAGGAAAAACCGGGAAAAGCCTGAGAAGGGTTCTCCAAAGGTGGTGGTTTTGAAATCTGCCCTTATATAACTTGTTGAAGTCACCGAAGATGAACCAAGTCCAGCAAACTCATTCAATTTTTTATTCTATAAATAGTTTCCTCTCTCCAGCGGCAGGAGTTTAAGGCTTAATAGTGGTTTGGCAGTTTGCAGGGAAAAACCGGAACAGTCTGCCAGTTTGCTGTGAGGGAGGAGCAGAGGGATGGTGAAACACCCGGCCACTCATTCCCACCGGAGACTACTGACTGAAGGCTTGAACTTAACCCCTTTGTGGGACTCAACGTGTCCGATTATTTGGAAAAAAAAGCCTGAACCTCGGGGGAGGCTGCCTTCCCCAGCGCCCTGCCTGCCCGGCGTGACTCAGAGCCGGAGCCTCCCCGCTCTCCCCGCGGGGCTTCAGCTCCTCCGCGGGAGATCCCCGCCGCTTTACGCACACCGATTCCTGCATAGTTTTTTTCAAACAGGGGAAAAGCACCAAAAACGTTTGGGAGGTTTTTTTTTTTTTTTTTAAATGATTATCCCTTTTATGACTTGCTTTCCCAGCTCGGTTCTGTGGCGCCAACTGGCAATGCAGAGTTAAAGGAGGCAGCGCCGGAGTTACTGGAGAAGCCAGGCAGGAAAGAGAAAACAATGGCTTGGATAAAAACCATTCCCCTGGACAGAAATGGATAACCAGGCTGAGAGGGGTGAAGAGGGATCCCTAAGCTCTGGCTGAGAGGGTGCTTTGGGAATGCTGGCGAGAGGCGGGCGAGCTGAACTGTGAGCGTAGGAGCCCGGCAGCAAGGGAGGGAGCCGGGGGCTGCTGGGGAGTGCCGGGGGGAAGCTGGAGATGGAGGGAGGGAGCTGTGAGTGATGCCGGCTGCTCCTGTGATTCCCGAGGATGAGCAAACGGGACTTGCCTGTGCTGGGAACAGAGAGGATACACGTAGGTAAGGGAATGTGCTGGGAGAAGCATGTATGTGCCTGGGGGGGTTATACCTTGGCCGTGTGACCCTTCGATTTTCAGGGATGGGGATGATGAGGGGAAGTTGCAGATTCATAGCAACTGACTGGCAGAAAGCAAACCCTTTTTTGGGGGAGCTGAAGTAGCTGAAGTAGTTGGTCACAGCTGAGTGTGAGCTTTGGCAAACGCCCCGGGAAAGGAGGGACATGAGCCCCTCTGCTCACTGAGCATCCCTGCTGAGACTCCAGGAGGGGGGACATTGTCTGTGGCCCAGCTGTCATGACAGGACCAAATTCTCATTTGTTGCTTACTGTTGTTGGTCTTCAGTTCAAAAATCACACAGACACATCAGAGTCATCCCTGCCTCCGCTCGGAGGAGGCCCTGGAGGGAGGTCCTTGGAGGGCAGTGGACCAGCTCAGGTTGCAGACCTGCTTTGTGTCACTGACACAACTGTCTGTGCAAAGCCAGTACTCCTTCCCACCACCTTCATAGGTGCAGCACGCCTTTTCCTTTTGGGAGTATACCCTCCTCAGACAGAAAAGGGAGGAATACTCTCTCCAGGAGACACCCGAAAGGATCAAACTAGGAGAAAGAAACCTCTCAAGATTCTTCTGATGGGAGTTTTTCATGGGTGACCCTGCCATGACAGGAGCAGGATTCACTCCTCAGTAAGTCACAGCACTGATGTTCATCTTTTGCGGTTCTGCCTGGGTCCGCCTGTGTCCTCATGTACTAACATGTCCCAGGTGATCCACACAGCACGCCAGTTGTTCCTTGTTCCAAAAGTGTTTTGCTGTTGAGTTTCAGTCCTCCTGTGTTTTTGCCTTAAGATCTCCCCTTAGTAGTGTTTTCTACTCCAGGGCAGGGCATCATTATGGTCATCTAGTATTCAGGTCTCCATCCATCTTGTGGGGCCCTTGTATGATGCCTGTGGAAACGGGATTCATTGGCATCTCAGCTGGCCCAGGTTTTTCCTGTTGCCTCTTGCCTGCCATGGATGCTCTGTATGACCCACGTGTAAGGCTGGACAGGGAGAAAAGATGTTCTCCAAAGACAGCATCCTGCATTGCTGGTGTGCAACCCCTGGCCAGGCATTTCCACCTCATGCAGAAAGTGGAAGCCCTGCTCTTAAATATCTTCAAAGTGAGGTGTTTTCCATTCATAAAAATTACTGAGATCCTTCACCATTGGCCTTTTCTCATTTTCATTCATTGTGCAGAGAAGAATGTGTTTGGTTTTTTTAAGAAGATAAGGAGGATGTAGGTTGTTAATTAACAAAGGTATTAAATATTTCATCAAGGAAAGTGTTTTAACAGGCACTCCTGGTTTCATGCACTATTTACTTACAATAGCTTAGGTGAAAAGTGTTGCTTGAGGGAAAACATGATATTCCTATGCCAAGACAAAATGTCTTCCAGTCCAAGTCATTACATTTACTTGGCTGTGACCTTGATCAGAAGAGTGGTGAAACTAGTTCATAAATTGAGTTTTATATCAATGGCCTGATGAAAGACTGGAGTCTACAGACTTTAAAGATTGTGCATAGCACTATATTGCAGAAGATGTGCTGTTGATTTTAATATCCTGGCCAAATTTTTATGCAAAAAATTAAAAGTTGCCATATGGACTGTCTCCTGCATGTGGAAGGAAACCTGGTCCTACCAAAGGCAATGCTGAACTTCACAAACATTTGGAGTTAAATTCTTATTTGGCGTAAATTGCTTTTGATACATTGACATCATTGTGCCTGTTTTGGGCATGTCTACGTGGAAGTTAATGGTGGTTTGGGCTGTGTTTAGACACTTACATACGACTTACCTTGTGCTATTTACCTAGAGTACATTCTATAAGAATACAGTATGCTCTTTGTAGTCTGATAAATTGCCAGAGCTGGCAGGTCTGATGCAATGTACCTGTGATCAGGGATAGCTGAATCAAGGAGTGAAAATGAGCTGTCAGAGATGTCATGAAAGCAGGCTCAGCCTACAGTGCCAGCTCATCTCACCTTTGGCTGCGGGGGAAGAGGCAGGGACACATTCTCCCTTCTCCCAGGATTTAGTATCTAAAACAACTGCATTAGTGCCTGAAAACTGAGAAATAAACCCCAGTCTGTTTCTGTATTCTGTTTCAGCCATTAATCTACTAGTATTTTGTGAGGACATGAGTCCTATAGAGTAAGTGGTTTGACATCAAATAGTTCTGTTGGAAGTTGTGCAGTTAAAAGGGGAGAAAGGAAATTTCTATTCTTTCTTCTTTACCAAAAATTGTTGTCCTCCTTCTTGGCCATGCAGAGAGGATAATTCAGACATAACGGTCCTGTTCCCCTCTCACACACAGCAGCACAATCAATAACTCTACCAGACTTGGGACTCATCTGCATGGGAACTCAGACCACTGTAATTATAGATGTATTGCTGCAGTCGTGCCGTATAATCTCCCATGTGGATCCTCTTATTACAGGATAAAGAGTGACTTTTTTTCAGCTTAAGCTACCTCTTAAGTAACATCAATTGTGTTGAAAATTGCCATGGTTCATATTGGAGGAGAAATGCTCACATGGGGAATTATGGTGCCAGCATGATTAATTAAATTCACACCTTCCTTTATACTGGTGTTAATTCCCCTTATCCATGGTTAGTGTCAGGTTCAAGGCAGTGTTAATCCTTCTCGCAACCTTTTTAAACTTTTGTTGAGAGCCTGCTGCTAATGAGCCGTCCAAACAGAGAACCTTATTTCTGACATTTTAACAGGAAGGTCTTTCTGCCGCTGCTGCATTGTGGCTGGGCAGAGGCAGAAGTCCCTGGTGTAATCATCTCAAAGCCATTGACAGTGTCCAGTAGATGTTATTGTTCCCAGTTCTACATCCTTTTTTATTCATATTTGGCACAAAAAATGAAATCTTGGCCCCGCTGATGCCAATGGCAGAAATCAGAGAGGATCGGAGTGGGCCAGCTTCTTGCCCAGAGACGGCAGCGCAGTTCTTCAGGAATTACCTTTGTCTCAGTTCCCAGCCCTGGGCTCACTCCATCAAGCAATGGTTTTCTTCTAAAAGAATTAGTGAATTCAATAAATATTTCCTCATGAGACAGGTTAGTTTTATCAGCTCCCATGGGATGTGACCGTATACTCAGGAACTTGCTCAAGTCTCTGCATGGAAGCTGAGCTAGGGCTGGTAATAAGGACTGATTTTTAGCCCCAGGGCCATTTCTCCTGGTTGTTTGTCATGACCTGCTACGCCTTAGAAACCAGAATGATCTCCCTTCCATTTCTCAATCTGACTGGCAAAAAAGGTACCATATTGGCAAATATTATAGTCAGCAGTCTCGGTGCCAGAAGAGCTGTTTGCTCTTCAGGAGATCCCTCTTGGCTGGCAGGACACCCCACGCCGTGCCATCGGGGGTCACCTGCCCCGGGGACAGAGCAGTGCGGAGAGCCCGCTGTCGGCTGTTGGTAGTCCTTGGCTTTTGGGTGAGTCGATGCCTTTTTGTTCCGCTTAAAGGAAAACAGAAATAAAATGTATAGTCTTCATGTGTTTATTAAATATACACGTTCCTGGTTTTATTCTATCAAGGAAATGAAATCCTGTGGGTTTGCTTTAGTGTATGCAAACCTTTGAAAACCTAGGTTAGAAAGAAGTGTGAAATGTCTTAAAGCCACTTAAAACACTGTGACTAAAGATGAACCAAAAACTATCTTCTGCCTCCCAACTTGGTTATATGAAGGTTCAACAGGTAAAATCTGAGGCCAGAAAACTGCCTCCTGCATCCAGGGTTCTGGTAAGTTTAAATCAGAGATAAGATGATGTCTGTTGTTGAAGAGGAGAGCTGTATTATTTCTTACTTTTTTTTTTTTAAGGGAAAGTTTAAGTTATACTGTCACTGAACTAGTTTTGATCAGTGCCTTATTATACATAAAAAATACTAAAACCTGCTGCGCAGGGATGACTCCAGCTTAGAAACTGCCAGACATGCAGATCAGAGACCAGTGGGGCACTGACATGTAGAGTCAGGGGTGGTTTTTGTCCCTCTCCTGACACAGCTTTCTCTCACATGAAGCTGTGAGGCAAGATGGAGTATATTCCTTGCATCACTCTCAAAGCACAGCTCCACATTTTTCATGTCTGTAGCTACAGAATAGTTACAAGAAGAAGATACTATTCCAGGAAGATACCATTCCAGCTTGCATCCAGACCAGAAGGGTTTCTGTGGTCAGACTTGCTCCTCTTTCTCAGCCTCCAGCAAGCTTACAACCCCATAACTCTGCAAGTAGACCCCAAAGGTTTTGCTACATGAGAGCTGATCTGTAAACTCGATGATGCATATTTGTGGTGCAATATGGGTTCTTTCCCTAGCTGCGATTTTTCAGGGACTAGCTCGACATTGTGCAACCAGCTCTACAAGCCCTTAGGAGTGTGTCCCTTTCTGCTCCAAACTCAGATGAACTTCTTTGACCCTGCCTTCACCGATAACAGCACACAGCAGGGATGGGGAAGATGCACACCTGAGGCATGAATATGCCACACTCTTCCTGGAGAGAAGGAAGAACATCACAGCTGATGGATGTCGATCACCTCTGCGTGTTACTACAGGGATGGATGGAGTGCAGGAATGTGGAATAATGTGCCTTTCCCTACAGCCTGTGTCGTTCCTTTTCCCTTGAGGAGTTCTTACATACTAGACCTGCTTCCTCGAGACTCTGAAACAATTGTATTGCCCTGGTAGGTTGGCAGGCAGAGGTGGTACTGCTGGTCTGAGTCGCTGCGGTGGGATGAGGTAACGCTGCTGACGGCTTCCCCAGGCGCTGGGGCGGCGGCGGCTGCTCCCCCCGTAGGAGCGGGGATCCAGAGATGGTGCAGCTTAGCGTGGGGGGCTCTCCCTCACTCCTGTAGGAGGCTACTACACTTTCCTATTCTTCATTAAATTGATTAACCCCATTTATTCGGGTTTTCTTTACCTTTTCTTCCCTGTACATCCTCTGGGCAGACACCAAGCCTGGCTCTGATGGTTATTGGGGACACAGATTAGTAAATCGAAGTTTTCTTCTTACACTGTGTGTGAGCACCTCCCCTGGGTGACAGGTCCTCCTTGCCCTCTCTGCAGGGTGAGAGTTCCCACCATGCACTAGGAGCAAGCCTTCACCAGTGGCACCTCCACCTGACACACTGCTCCGTGCCAGCGGGGTGTCCCTTTTCCCTTGGGGGTGTCCGTGCTGCCTCTGCTTCCTGCAAGGACCTGCCTCCTCCTGCCTATGCCTGCATCCCTCTGGATCCCCCTGTATCCTTCTGCATCCCTCTGTGCCCCCCTGCACATCTGGGTGGCCAGAGTGAGGTGTGGGGCCAGCCAACAGCCTCTCGGTCCTCCATCTCCCCTCACTGGGGAGCAGGCAAACCTGATGGAGCAAGGCTTGCTGGAGGCTGTGCCCGCTCTGTTTACTCAGAGGCTGTTCGTGCTGTGTGCCCTATATATATAATCTTTTTTTTTAATTATTCTGCCCCTGGCTCAAGTGCCATTCACCTGGAACAGGCAGGTTTTCCTCCAGCACAGCAGTGAAATTACAGCTCTGCTAGAGCTGGCCCAGAGAGCATGCATTGAAGCATTAAGTTTTATTTATTTTTTAAATGTATATTTCGTATTGTGTTGTATATTTTATAAAATACATTTATATTTTATAAAATACATTTATATTTTATATTGCTCCCAGCCCTTCTCCCCTCTGGCTGGGAGCAATCCTCTCTGGCCCCACCAGCAGGATCTGCAGGGGATGCCCCTGTCCCAGGNTATTGTGTTGTATATTTTATAAAATACATTTATATTTTATAAAATACATTTATATTTTATATTGCTCCCAGCCCTTCTCCCCTCTGGCTGGGAGCAATCCTCTCTGGCCCCACCAGCAGGATCTGCAGGGGATGCCCCTGTCCCAGGGACTGCGGAGCACTCGGGGGATCTCGTGGCCAATCATTTCTTATCTGCTCTCCCAAAGCTGACAAAAGCAGGCATGAAGCTATAAAGCGAGCATAAACTCAGCATTATCTGATCCTACTAATCCTATAGGACTGTAATTACATGTTGGAGTCTCATCTATACATACCAGTGGTTTATCTCTTACTGCACAAGTCTGACGCTGATGATCAGGTAACTGCAGCCGCAAGTTCTCATAAAGAAATGGTCTTCACCAGGTCTGATGGCTACAGGAGATGGTGCCAATGCTGTTCTGTGATATGACAGTCAACTAAGAGAAGGGTATAACTTCTGGCACCTCAGGGGACCGAATGAGTTTTTCAGAAGTTTCCCATCACTGCAAACAGTAATTTATCTCTATGAGCACTGCCACCACTGCATCCCTCATGTTCGGCTGCCATTTGCCACCACTGCTTTCAAAAGAGATTGATATGATACAGATTTGTGAAGATGCATGTTCCAATAGACGTAAGTCTTCCAGCGCATAAACAAGGCAGGAGTGTTTTGAAGACGGTGCCTCTTTGAATGAAATAGGTAGTGTCGTGGGCTCATGGAAGATGCAGTCATGGGGTGCAAGCGATCTACAAATAACTATACCTTCTCCAGACTGGTCAGAAATCACCTACTAGATTTTATCAGAACACTAAAGAAGTTGAAGCAACACTCACTAGCGTTTAAACCTCTGATTTAAGGGGAGAGGTGTACTGGAAAGGCTGTGAAATTCCACACCTAGCTTTATAATAGAAACACCCACATTCACTCGAGAGCAGTGGTACTTGCTTGTCTGAAGTCTTCGGATTTCTTATGCGTGCTGTGACATTTCCCTTCCACTGAATGGCATTAATCCTACGCCGGGATTGCCTTGGCTTGTTGCTGGGACGCTCTTCTGCCCGGCCTTTTGCTATAGTTGGACAAATGAACACTTTGTGGTATGAAAAACTTGCCATTTGGGTATCATTCTTGCTACGTGCTTTTTTCTTAAATCCCAGGACCGCTCTTCTCTCGCTCCCTCTCTTTTGTGTGTTACTTTCTGTGTAGCGCGAGCCCATCTGCATTTAGTTGGATGAGTGGGAACTGTGGGCACGCAACAGTATATGATCCCTTCTATTACATAATTAAATTGCCATAATGTATATGACTTAGGAATATGTCTGAACAAGTTGCTATGAATCATACATTTTTCAGCCTGAAACTGCCCTATTTAGCTTTTGTTAATCATTTCACTGTTCCTACATTTTGAAGGAAAGCTTCCCTTTGCTTCAACTCCGAAGGCAAAAGGATGGGAAGGGTGAAGCACGTTTCCATCTCAGTTATTCTAGTGAAAGATGAACATAAGGTAAGTTACACCACGTGCAGCTGAGATCAGAATCTGGCACAGTGTCTCTGTGCCCCGTGATAAGAAGTTTCTGCAGTCCCAACCTGCTGAACTATCAGTATCAGTAAGCAAGTAGATGGGCAATTGTTGTATGTCAACATCTCAAATACTTTTTGGGCACAGATCTGCAGGGCAAGTAGATGCTTTTTAAAAAATTGGTCCTTA
Organism: Tringa tobata; assembly: GCA_033628505.1. Classification (NCBI taxonomy): domain Eukaryota; kingdom Metazoa; phylum Chordata; class Aves; order Charadriiformes; family Scolopacidae; genus Tringa; species Tringa tobata. The sequence continues at coordinate 5,429,330 of JAHREE010000215.1, forward strand.
AATCTCTCATTTTCTTCTACCACTTGATCAAAATAAAAAAAAATAATAATCCTGTTCTGAACAAATCTCTCCTTGTCTTTGGCAGGATCCTGCTCTGAGCAAAATCCATCTTGTCTTTATCAGGAGCTCTGTCTGATCAGAGAGCAAGGATCCTGCCAAATTGGCTAGAAAGAGATGCAAGAAGTCAGTAATAAAGGGAAAAAAGGCCAACGTCTGCTTATTTACTCTGTGTGAAGCTTTGTCTTCACTGGAGTTAATTTGGCTTTCACCATGAAGCTCAGAGCAGAGCTTGGCACTCGGGGTTTTCCAATCTGGTTTGAGTTTAGGGTAAGTAGATGGGGGAGCGGAACTGGTGCATCTGGGGAGCAGGAGCACGCGTGAGCTCAAAGTGACACATACTGCTCCATTAAAGAAACCTGCCTGGTTCGGAGTCCCTGCTGAGCACCGGCATCCTCTGGGGAGGCAGCAGGTTAGATGGGCTTTGGGTGCTTCCCCAGGGGGCAGCCGGGGAGCTGCCCTGCCCCTGCCACCGTCTGCGGGCAGGGGCTTGTGTCTGGAGGTTGGCACCAGCCAGTAGATCGCCCGGTGGGATCACCTACCCCGCGGGTCCCGGTGGGGGTCTCGCTGGTTCTCCCCCAGAAGGTGAGCATCAACAGGCAACCCGCGCGTCAGGCTGGAGACTGGCTTTACTGTGGATTTTGGTGATTCACACTCTGTCCTTTGTTTCTGCGCTATTTCTGCTGTGTCAACCGCAGCACGGCGGTTGCATCTGAGGGACATCTTATTACCATGCAGAATTTTGTACAGAATGAATAATCAGACCTCTGCAATGGATTTTAGAACCAGGCTCGTGAAATCTCTGGTGTAGTGAAGGAACTCCCCGCTGTACAAAGGAAACACAGAGTCCAGATCTGCCCTGCACCGGGGCAAGGCATTGAATACACACGTTTTGATGAGAATTTAGTGTTCTGTGTCTTGCAAAACGTGGTCATGGCACTGCCTTCATGGGTCCAGCCTCTTTTTTTCCACATTGCAGCACAGAGACTGCATGAAGTGAATAGCGAATGCCATGTTATTTCTCATGGTTTCACAAAGCAGAAAGAACTAGCAGTTTGGAAGGGGAGGGAAGTCTTTGTCATGCAGATTAAGGTGCTTGCATTCATACAGGCAGAGACTTTCTTGGCACAGTCTGCAATCTTTCTGCAGCTTTTCTTCATTGATTCGAAGATTCAACAACGTTATTTCTATTCCCTTCTTAGTATAGGTGTCTAGCACGAGCTTACATTTCATTCAGAAACTACATTAACTGCACAATGGTTCTATTTATAAACGATTTACTAGAGAGCACGATTAGAAAAATATAGGTGTTGTGAAAAAGAGCGATCATCCTTTGCTCTCAGTGGTTATGACAATATTTGCCTCTTGCACAGCATACGGTTGTGATCCCAGGGTTGTAGGGCACCTTGTAAACATTAAGTACTAATGTAATGTCCTGACTTTTAGACTGTCTTTAGAGGATAATAAAAATAGAAAATGTTCTTACTTTGCATAGCGAACACAAGCTGTCCACCTGTGTGTAAAATGCTAATGGCAATAACGCAGGGTGGTACCCACCCTGGGATAGTTAATGTAAGGAAATCCCTGCTGGAAGCTGGTGGGGGGAATGGCCTTCTTCAACACCACAGAAGTAAATGTGACCTGTATCTTGCCTCCCAGGGATTTTCCATTTTAACATAGCTGTGTGGATATACATGCTGCAAGATATGTTGACGCTCATTGACTTTAGCCAAACCTGAGGGTGCTCATCACTCTTGAACCCATCATGCTCTGGAGAGCAAAATTTGGGAGGTGGTCAAACATCCTAAAGGTTAAGTACCTCGAGGATGCTAAGTACTACAGAAAAACTGGCAGAATTCGACCCTGCAGGCCTCCTACACAAGCAGGAGGACAACCCTGGAGGTCGGTCCTGCTTCCCAGTCCCACGCTCAGCCCATGCACCAGCTCCATTGCTTGGTCTCCCACATCAATAGTGATCGTTTAGATATTTACTCCATACGACAATGTTCCCTGAGGATTTTAACACGTGAAAAATACAGGGGCGGTTGTTCAAGTTGTTTTTTCTGTACAGCTTTTTCAAGCTATTCAAAAAACAAGTCCTTGATGTAATTCCAAATGTATATAAAGTCACACAAACTGCTGTGATACAAGACTGACCCTGTATGAAGGATGCCCATATGCACCCTATTGTTTGAACATAAGGATCTGTTACAGGTTTGTCTTTGTGGGTGCAAAAATAAAAAAACCCAACTTACTAGCGCCTTTTCTTGCCAAATACTATTTAATTATTTTTATTAATATTATCCTATAACTTCTCCAATGGAAATGATGCAAATGCCTGTCAAGGAGTGCTCCGGGTCTGCAGAGCTTATGAAGTACTTTAAAAAACAAAAACATCCAGCACCTTTGCTTTGAATCCCACTACAAATTTTTCACCCTGATAGGCCAGATACTAGCTTTCTGGGTGACGCCTAAACCAATTTTTTAAAGGAAATTCATTAATTTCCATCTCACAATAGTCTCTCAAGTTAGTCCTCATCTTAGAACAAGGAGTACTGAGCAAAGAAATCATGCTTTACTTTTTGCAGAGATGAAGATTCACACGATAATGTCACATTTTCTTTATTATAGTGCAAACCACTATGTAACTCTTTAGAAGAGGATGCTTCTGCAGTTATCTGTATCTTTGCAGCTTCTGAGCAGCTCAGAGGGGGAATAAATGAGAAGAAACTATAGAAACTAGGATCCATGATTTTCCCTAGTGCATATTTTTCATTTTTAGAGCACTGAATCACCTACTGAAAAAGGATTTGAACAAGTTGTGCAAGTACGTGCAGCTGAAAAATGATGGCACCTATTTAAGTGCCATGCCCTGAAGTCAGATAGTTACTCTCAAATGCAGCACCTGGATTCTGTAGTCTATAATAGGAGAGAACCCAACTAATCAGCCAAGGACCCCAACATCAGAAAACTGGTCCAGATCATTGTCAACTCCAAATCTCTTCTCAGAAGTCAAAATTATACTCATTCAGAAGGCCTTTGTAGTCAACATTTTATTCCAGTCAAATGTTTCTTTAATTATTTCAAAGCATGTCTTTCTATTTTTATCACTACTGATCAACCAAAAAAAATCAATTTGGTTGTTAAATTAAAGAACTTCCCATTGAATCGAATTAGTTTTTAGCGAGACTCATTTTTAACTCCCAGTACAGCTAAAACACCGGCCTTGTAGCAGATAATAATTCCTTTTGCTTAATATGCACAGATGTCCTGGAATACAATAGGATAAGGATTTTGGGGTTTTCATCTTGTAGGTTCAAATAAAAGTTCTTTTACTGGGTGTTTGTGGTTGTTTTTAAATAATAGAAAGAAAGGTAAGACGAGAGAGCATTATTTTGGTGGGGGATCTAATCCAAACGCCATGAAATGCAGAGTTTTTTCCTCTGTGTGGGATGATCCAGTCTGTTCACTGCAAAATGCAGCATTTTGTCAAGGCAGTCCTGACCCCGCAGCCTGATTTGGTGCTGGAGCTGCCTGATGGATCGATACCCCAAACTGTTCTGCTGACGATATCTCCCTGTGGATGGGGATCACGATCATAGAATCACAGAATGGTTTGGGTTGGAAGGGACATTAAAGATCTAATTCCACCCCCCCTGCCATGGCAAGGACACCTCCCACCAGACCAGGTTGCTCAAAGCCCCATCCAGCCTGGCCTTGAACACCTCCAGGGATGGGGCAGCCACAGCTTCTCTGGGCAACCTGTTCCAGTGTCTCACCACCCTCATAGTGAAAAATTTGTTCCTGATATCTAATCTAATCTACCCTCTTCCAGCTTGAAGCCTTTACCCCTCATCCTATTGTTACATGCTCTTGTAAAAAGTCCCTTTCCAGCTTCCTTGTAGGCAATCTTTAGGTACTGGAAGGCTGCTATAAGGTATCCCTGGAGTTTTCTCTTCTTCAGGCTGAACAATCCCAACTCTCCCAGCCTGTCTTCATAGGAGAAGTTCCGCAGCCCTCTGATCAGATTGGTGGCCCTCCTCTGGATTCGCTCCATCAGGTCCATGATCCTGTTGCCATTTGCATTTCCAGGCTGTGGTTGGGAACTGCTGGCTCGAGTTGGGAGATCTGGGATAGTAGTGGGCATCTTTCCCCATAGGGACCAGTGCCTGCAATGCGGTGATGCAGAGGGCTGGGGCAGGCAGAGGAACCCTGCTAGTGCTCCAGGGATGTCGCCCTAAGGACGTGGGCATTCTCGGCAGGCATCACACAGCAGGTCTGAGACCTAAACAAATGGACAATTGTGCAGTTTCATGTGTTTTCAAGGTATATTCTTCCATGTAAATTTTTTAATAACCTAATTTACTTACTTGAATTGACTTGCTAACAGCCATAAACCGTCTTTAAAAACAGTATGAATTTTGTGCTGCTGAAAGGCAGCCCTGGTGACTGAAGTGACTGAAGTTATTGCTCCTGCTTCAGGGAATGATCAGCAAAAACCTTCCCTGGGCACTGCTGGCAGCCTGCCTCATCCCTGGCCAGCAGGAATTGCTGCCTTTGAAGTATGAGGCCAAGTTACTTGGAAAAAGTGTGAAGCTCCTTGGAGTCTCATCTCACCCCGGGTTTGCTGCACAGGCAGTGGACTGGAAGGACTGTTAGCACCGACTGGATGTGCTGGGATTGGAGTGGATTATCTGCAGGCTCTGAGGACTGTTTGCACCGTGCCGGTGCAGGTCCTTGCTCTGTGCTGTGTTACCTTTGCTAGAGCGAAGCTTGTTACCTAGAAAAGGAAATTTATTAAACCTAAAGCTGATCATAGTTTAGTCTGAAGAAAGGCTTCCACCCCCCAGATTGTGAAGATCTCTCTGGCACATTCAGTCTATAACGAGTTGTCTCCTGCGGACTGCATGCTTACAAGTGATCATTAGATCCACAGCTTTCACTCTACTCCAAAGAGCAGACCCTGAAAAAGGCTTACAAGTAGGTGTGAACCAGCGCAGGAATGCCAGGCGTGGGGGTGGCTCTGTCCTGCCTCTGCTCTGACACTGGGACTTCTGGCGAAATGTGTCCAAGAGCAAAGATGCTCTTGTTTGGGTCACCTGCAGGCTGCAAATCTGGGAGTTTCTTGTGAGTAAATGGTGGAGTAAATCCACAGAGAGACCCTTACATGTGGTCTGACCTTGAGACAGGACTCATAAAGCATTAATAATTCACTGTACAGCTCTTCTGGAGGGCCACGGTTTCCTCTACAGTGGTGCAAAGCCTTTCCCGCTGCAGCTTCCCCTGTCAGCTCCTGCAGCTGGGGCTGCGGGCTGGTGCTCTCGTGACTCCCTTTTCTAGCATTTCAGTTATTTTATCTGCTCAATGAGGAAGTGATGTCTGCCTCTCCCTCCTTATCAGGGACCACGAAATGCGCGTGAGTATGGAGAGCTGGGCTCGGAGCGCCAGACAGCCGGTCTGTAAGCAGGGAGCCCTCAATTATCTGCCCCGGAGGAGATGGGCTCTCCACCTGCACCGGCCGAGGAAGGCAGGACACGTGTGAGTCTGCACAGTGATGCTCAAGGGGCTGAACTCCCTCACTGTTAGTGTTCTGGGGTGATAGCAGTGGTATCTAAGGAGATGCAGAATGTGATTAAATCTTGTGTCTGACATTGCAAAATAATGTCCATGTGCAAAATTGAAAGCAAAGACAACCTTTCTTGAGACTGTCTAGTCGTAATTATCTTTGGAACAGCAGCAAGGCAAGAAAAATCATGCTGTTGTTTTTTTTCTTTAATGAATGTCCTCTGTTGAAGGACATTATCACAACAGTTATTTGGCAGTGGAGGCGAGTTGAAGCTGAAAGACCAGATGCTCAGGTGGTGTAAAACAGCTTTAGCTTTGTGGAAATCAGTGGAGCTTCATTGCTTTACCCTTTATGATCTGATTCATAAGCGCCAACACCTCGTCTCCAGTTTCTAACTGCTAAAATCACTTTTTCTCTTAAATAACACTTTTAGGGTGTTATAAAAGAACTTTCACTAAATTAAACAAACAGAAAATTAAAACCTTGTGAACTAATAGATTTAACGCTCTGACTTATCCTAATTCAGTCTTTGGGTGTTTTTCTCTGACAAAATGTTATGACACAAAACCAGGGGAGAGGATTTTAAATAAAAACCCAGCTGGATCACATAACTAGACTTTTCTTACTTAAAAAAATACCCCACCACTTTTGTTTTTAAAAGTAATTATGTGATATGAACTCTTCTCATTTGCTGGTATCTCAGAGCCAACTGAGATAAAGGCTTACCTGATGCCTTTGGGTTTTTTCCCAGACCGTGTCTGTCACATCCCATCAGTGCTGTGAGGTTCTTCCCGTCCCCTTCTCCGCCTGGTTCTGCAGTAGTTGGTGGCTGATGGTGGTGGAGGTGGAAGCTCTCTAAGCCTGGCAGCTCTGTGCCTTGCTTGCTGCTGGTCCCTTATGCAATTGCCATGACATCTTCTCCCTTGTTCTTGTCATCACGGAGTCTGGCGTTCCTGTAGGTTATTCCCCTCTGTCTTGTGTTTGCTTGATATTTTTCCTCAGTATCTCAGGTGAGGTTAGATAGGCTGTAACAGTCCTCGGCGCTGCCCACATCACAGGTAGGAGAGCCCATCACACGGAGCGGGTCAGTCTCTCTCATGCTCTGTGCTATCACCCCAAGCACAACTCTGCTGTCAGCTTGCTTGTCTCACCCCCTTGCCCCCAGACAATCCTCACCTTCAGCAGAAATTGGCTGGGGTGCGGTGCTGTCCCAGAGCATACCTTCAAAATGCACTTTGAAAAAAAACATAACCAAAAGAGACAAATAGATTTCATACCCCATTTTTTCCTAAAGATTTAGTAAGCAAAGCTAGACTCGAGGGTCTCAGCGTACCTTGCACAGTTTGGGGTGGATGTAATAACACAAATAATAATTGTGCAAGTGCGGACAGCTACTTTTGGACCAGGTGACACCCAGAGGCCCCTTCCAACCTCAACCGTTCTGCAAACCTGCACTGAGAGTCTGGTGCCATGCAGCTGCAGAAATGCAATCGTAACCTCCAGGCAGCATGTGCTGGCAGAGGGCTTAATCCTCCATCAGCATAAATAAGGGGGCTCTGCTGAGGAAGGGGCACAGTCTCTGCAGCAGGTAGGGCCCCAATCTGTGGTGGTGCTGCATGGGAAGCTGGCACCCACCCTGCCTCGCACAGAAATTTCAGTTTCCTCTTCCCTGGTCTGAGATATTCAGGATTATTTTTTTCCTCCCCGCGTACGGATGACGTCATTGAAGTCACCATGACATCATCTTCCGGGAGAGCTGCTGAGGTGGAGGGCAGAGAGGAGTGAGGCTTGCTTCTGCTGCAGCTGCCCAGGCGCGTTGGCTGCTGGCAAGCCTTGGGAGCGCTGACGGGGAGGGAAAGTGTCAGCAGCCCTCATAAAAATCTGATATCGCAGTTTTCGTACTTCACCATCCTGAAAGCAAAGATCAAAAAGGAATTGAACCCGCCAGCGGATGAAACGATAAGGCTGGAGCGAACCGAATTTGAGCACTGTCAGATTTATTTCTATGGTGTTTTCAATTGAAGACTAAGTACGTAAGTAAATAAATAAATAAGATTTCATGTAATTGCTGGCCAATATTAAAAAAAATCCTGGCTCTCGGCCCTGGGAAACCATCTGTCTTATACCTAGCAGGAGTTTGCACCTAAGTAATCTTTTTCTTTTTTTTTTCTTTTTTGTCTGCTTGTAGTACGAGTTATCCTTTACCATGGATTTCTTCCATCTCTGCCTCTTGTCAGGCTGAGCCAGTCGCATATGTCAGGTTTCAGCAGGCAGCAGGCTGCCTGCCCAGGTAGCAGATTTAATGAAAATTCTCTCTTTTCCCATCCAAGACAACCAGTTATCATCCTGTGTGCAGGCAGGAAAGGTGCAGTCAGTCTCCCAGTCTGTCTGATCAGTGACAGACCCTGGGCAAAGAGTCGCCAGGGACAGTGTCCGTGAGTGTCCTGTCCTGTCCTGCCTGCATCCTGAGGTTTTTCTGTGCTTGCTGAGACCTTTATGAATGTCCCCTTCATTTCTATTTCCTACCCCAATATACTGTCATTGCTGTCACACAAAAGGAGCCAAGCTGTTAGTACCACAACTGAACTGTAAACTGCACCTATGTATATATGTGTATACAGCTAGAATTGTTTGATGCAAGGGTGGTGGCATTCCCTGTGGCAGCCTGACAAAGGGTGACTCCAACGTGTATGTTGTCCAGGTCAGTCCCACTGTAGCATTTCTAATTCTTTTAGCCCAATTAAAAACATTAGGCACTGAAGGCACAGTCCAGCCATAGCAAAGCTCAGGCAGCTGGCTCATAAAACTGCAGTTCGGAGGTCAGAAAGACTCAACAGAAATAAATTAAGGGCATGAGAAGAAAGAGATAGAAGGGGAGAAGGAAATTTAACAATGAAATGCAAAATGCAAGAATATTTTCCATTTTCTACAAGGCTTTCAAGTGGGGCAAGGATGCTGTGGTACCAGCAAGAGGAACCTCTGCAGAGCAACTAGTTGGGAAGGATCACCCAGGGCTGTGTTCTGTCAAGTTCTGAGTATCTCCAAGGATGGAGACTCCACAAACCAGGCAACCTGTTCCAGTGTTCAACTCTCTTTAAAGTAAAAAAAGACTTTTTCTTATGTTTAAACAGGATTTCCAGTGTTCCAGTTTGTGCCCATCTCCTCTGTCACTGAGCACAACAGAGAAGCGTTTGGCTCCATTTTCTTTACTCCCAACCCATGAGGTATTTAAAGATATTGATTAGGATCCCACTGAGCCTTCTGTTCTCCAGGCTGAAGAGTCTCTCAGCCTCTCCTCGTATGGCAGGTGCTCCAGTCCCTTCATCACCTTTGTGGCCCTCACTCGACTTGATCCAGTATGTCCATGTCTCCCTTGTACTGGAGACACTCTCAGCTTCCAGTTTCTATAACAGCCTGTAGGGTTGGGTTTTTTGCCTCACAAATCCTTTACATGCTATCAAATTATAAAATAACCATTGCTTAATGTGGTAATTTTTGAAAGAAATTATTTCAAAGGCAAGACCATTTTAGGCTTAAATTTAACTTCTGCATGGGAGTGGAAGGATGACTGGGCAATGGCAGCACCGGGATATGCAGGTTCATATAGATGCTTCATGGTTTTGTTGACTGCACATCTGTACACAAAGCACTAATAACGTGTGAAGGGGACGGAGGCCATTTGGAAACCTGTACAATTTTGATGGAGCATAGAGCAGAGACTTTTTTTTTCCCTGGCCATGTGCTTCATCACACTAGCCCATTTCAGTTACCCTTGAATAGACTTTGATCTTTTAAAGTTGTACTTAATATTGAAATTATTTGGCCAGCGGTTGAGTAAATACATTTCCTCCTAGTCTTTGCTCATGTTCCCCAAGATAATCCATTGTTCATGCTGTGGGAAAAGTCACCCAGCTCATATAATGTAGTTTTTGCTTTCTGAGCATCTGACTACCAATTCATTCATGCATTTCAGTTTGGCAAAGCAGCAATTTCCTGCAAGCCATACGATCAATGTCTATCTCCAGAAGTATTTATGAGGCTTTTCCTACAGATATGTTAGCAAAAATTTAGTATGTAGAATCATTAATCGAAAGTGAACAAAGTGGTTTTTTGTGTCATCTAAGCATCAAAAGGTAGAAGTGGGATAAGGTCTAAGCATTATATACCTGTCAAAGCTGTACCTTGCTCTTCTATTGCAAGGCAAGGTATCGGTGACTGTGTGGTTACTTCTAGCTCAGCCCTACCAAGACAGTCCCAGAGCTCTGGCACGGCAGAGCCCCAGCACAGTTGTGCTGTCTGTTGAACACCACCACAGCTCCAAGGGCCATCATCACCACTATCAGGCTGGCCAAGCTGACCAAAGTCAGTCTTTTTGCTGTCCCCTTATAGCAACACAGATATAATATCTTTAATATTTATTCCAACATTTTCTTTTCCAGTGGTGAAGGTAGATAATATCTGTACCTAGTGAGACTACTTGGATTTAAAGACTTGCCTCAAGGCATTTGTGAACTTATGCATACAAAGGAGAAGGTTTATTCCTGAAAAATATCACTGTTACAATACAGAAGAGTAGTACTAAAATGTAGTCATCTCCAAAAGAAAAAGGATAGTGCTTCTCTGTGGTCAGGGTAAGGAAGAAGGAAAGGACTCAGTCCCAGTTCATTATATGACCTGGAATAAGCAATCCAATATCTTTGCAGGCAAAGGTGTCCCATCAAGTCTTTTCTGTGGAAGAAACTGACTTCAGTTTTCTTCTTTTTTAAAATGAAGATATGGTTGCATTATGTCAATTAAAGACTTGATCTTTTGCAAATATACTGGGGATATTAAAAGACTTGTACAAAAATGCTGGCTTAAGATTTGTATATTCATCTAGCACCTAGTACAGCGTGATGTGGGTGTGTTGCTGGGACCAGGAGGTACCACACTATGCAAATAAACATCACTCATAAGAGTATTGCTTATGTTGCTTTGCATAGTTTAAATAAACTGCATTGAGATAACAGATCCTTGGTATGGCCACTTTTTTCAGGGGTTGTGTTTTCCTGTTATAAATATATTACTGTAGTTAAAATGACTGAATACTTTGAAACTTAGGCCAGGCTTCAGAGGGTATTGCAAATTTAAGAGAAGTTTAATGAATACTTTGATGAAGTCAAATGATAAACAGTTGAATAAAACAAGAATATTTGTTCATATTTGGCTTAGTACAGGTTCTAAACAGAGGCTCCAGAGTATGTGCTGGAGGCCCAAATCCTTGATTCCTTCCTCGTTTTTCACTCTGTCATGCTTCTACTGAACTAGATGAGGATCCTACCAATGCCCTTGTGTCATTTTGAACTTTCCAGCTCTCACTGGCACCACTTTACATAGCACAAAGCAATTTGTTTCCATTAAAAAGGACATTAAGGTGATGTAGCTGAAATTATTCAGTGCCCTAAATCTATATAATTTGTTGCTTTTGAGCAATTCGGCTCAGCTTCCATTACCACAGACTGACATCAACAAACCATTTCATCTTCCAGGCCTGTCACATCAAGTGTTTTTTACAGCACTGTTATAACTTCATTTCAGAAAGTGACTGTGACAAAGAAGGGGCTGCATTAGATTCAGTGTCAATAGCAATCTGATTTGCTTCTCAGAAATTTCATTAGCAAAAAATAAATTAGAAAGTGACATGTGTACAGCGTAAGTAGTTCAAAACCGTTGAGAAATGAAACCCTTTGACAAAGCAGTGCAGTTTCTTATGCACGCCCCAGCAGAAGCACCCTTGACTGCTGATGCTTCCTTAGAGGTCGCATGACCATTGCTGGTCCCATCCTCTCTCCGCTCTTACCAGCTGCCAAGGAAGTCTTTGTTTTTCAGACCCATGCTCTCTAGAGTTGCTTGTATCCTTGTCAAGGTGGCTGCTTCTCAAGTGATTGGTCAAACTCTGGTTTTAAGTATCAGGGGGTTAAAACCCAATGAAAGCAGCAGCATCTAGTGAACGATGGATGCAGGCTAGGTGGGGGGAGTGTGGGGAAGAGCCTCAGGACCCAGCACAGTGCAAGGGGTGCTGAGGCTTCTGTGGGTCGGGAGGCAATAGAAGGGGCTGAAACAAACATATTCAGTTTCTCTGCACTCTCCTTAATAATAGTGTGTTACTTCCACTGCCTCTCTGCCCACTAGACAGCTCTTTTGCCTTTTTAACCATATTGTACTGGTTGCTCCAGAGTCACTTCTTCTAAGACACGTTTTTTCTTAAGGCTGGTCTACCTTGCTTGAGTCAGACCAACTTGGGATTTGACTGCCTTTAAATACCTTGCCTTTGAAAAGTCTCAATTTGCTGCATGATCCAGATCTTTCTGGCCTCCTCAACATTTGCTGCATTTGAAATTTTACCAACAGTGTTTTTGTGTCTTACAGATAATGGATAAAAATTTTGGAGAGGTACCAACTCCTGCTGATCTTCCTAAGATCCCATAGATAAAAAATCTGTTGGATGAAGGAAATACTTTTTGAGCTGTTTATTAGTCACTACTTGATCCACTTAATGCTTTATTAATGTTCTATATTGATAATTTCTAATCAGAAATGCCAATACGGCACTCAGAAAAAAACCTTGCAAAAATCTATTATGTCTTTGCAGTTATAAATCAAACACATAATCTCCTCAAAGAATTAAATCTTCTCTGTGGCAGGTCTTATCTTCCATAATTATATTTCTACTCTTGTCCTTCATCAGCTTTTTACTTATTTGTCTAATACCACAACTCACTGTCCTTCAGTTGTTGAGGGGTGCTAATCTGCTATTTCTGAATTTGTTGCTGCAACAGCAGCCCTCTCCTAGGCTTCACAACCCGCTCAGGAAGCTGAGGTTTATCCAACAGTTAGCACCAGTAAAGTGGACATCCTGTCTTTTTATTGTCACCTGCCCTGCCAGCTATGACCTTTTTTGGAGGTACTTTGTTTTCTTTATAAATTTCCTACGTTTTATAGCATTGGATTTTGTGCCACAGCAAGCATATAATATGGCAGGGGAAATATCTAATTGGTGTCTTCCTTACGTTGTTTGCTGACATTTATAGGGCATTTCAGCTGTGCCCACGTGGTCACACAGAGATGGTGCTAGCACTCATGGGACAAGAGAGTCTCCGGGGACACTGCACAGCCCCACAACAGCACAGCAAACCTGACCCTGCTCATGCTGGTTTTACCATCAGTGAGGTCCATCCAAGTCAATATTTCTCAAAGTTGTTGATTTTTTTCACTTAATCCTCCACTGCATTAAGCACACTTCAGACACTACACAATACCAACTTTTTTATTAATGTCCCTGCCAGCCAGAAAGCACTAGGACCAACTCTGCACTGCTGAGACTGGATGGTTTGTTGGTCAGCAGCTTGTCTCTGCCCATGTCTGGAAGGAGAGACAAACATTGTGCAGGCCACAGGTTGCTGCAGATCAAAAGATGTCAAGACAAGCAAGAAGATCATAATTTTTCACTGTTGCCATAGAAATCCACTGTTTTAAGAAGTGCCTGTTCCTTCCGTGACCTGGGTTAGCACACCCTGGTGTCATTTAGTCCCCTGTGAGCTTGACTTACATTTTTATTAGGTTTCACTGCTGTGTCCTCACACCTCTGACAGGACCACAGAGCAATGTTTAGAACTATGAAGAAGCTAAAGCGCAGAAAAAAATAAGGTGACTGATAGTGGCTGCTTAGGGAAGAGTATGAAAGGTGTAGGAGAACTCCTCAGGAGGCCTTGCCGAGGAACTTCTGTGTCAAGTATGGTATCTATGTGATTAATAATCTTTGATATATTCTCTTTTCCATATTTTTTTTCCATTTGCTCTTTGAACACATAGAGCTGTGACATCCTTCAGTACCACCTGTCAGTGAGTTCCCCAGTTTGACGACACACTGTGTATACCTCTAGAAAGTTTTAGGTGAGGTCCCCTAGTGTTTTTTTTTATTATTATGAGAAATTGAATCATTATTCCCTGTTATCCTTCCCTGTGTGCCTCATGATTTTATAAACCCTAACATATATTCCTCACGGTCCTCTCTTCCTTAGGTTGAAGATTCCTTATCTCTGTCAGGTTGTTCCCCGTATAGGAAGATCACCCTTCTGGCATGTTTTTGTGCTTTTTCTACTACTACTATATTACTTTGGAAAGAGGTGCCAATGCTATATACAGTAGAGATGTACAGCAAGATGCAGACATACCACTATTATAATATTTTCTGGTTTGTTCTCAATTTCTTTTCTAACATTTCCCAATAATATTAAAATCAGCCTTTTACAACTGTTCCTGAACTTTGAGTAGACAGTTTAACAGACCTATCTACCACTCTCTTTCCTGAGTGGTAACAACGAGGTTAGAGCCCACCACTGCAATTGTCTTGGAGTTGCAATTGTCTTTCCAGTATGCATTATTCCACATTTATCAATATCATATTTCACCTGCTTTTTTATCATCCAGCCAGTTATTACTGCAAGATTGTCCTACAACTGTGTGCAATCAGCTTTCTGTTTTATTGCTCTAAATCAGTTCATAACCCCAGCAATCTCGGTTCCTCCCTTTTCCAGATCATTTATAAAGATGTTGTTATATGATCCATATTATTCATATGGTCTAAACCCTGGAATAGATCCCTGTGGGACTTCACTGGTAATTGTCCATGTCTGAGAATACTGCCTGCCTATTCCTACCTTGTTTTTTCTGTCTTTTAATGGTGATGTGCTCATGCAAGGCCCTTCCTTCTCAGGAAGTTTATGAGGAAACTAGCTTGCAGACTTGCCCAGGGAGAGTGAGGATTGTTAGTGAGCACGAGACAAAATGCGCCTGGTCTGCTCCCCACAGGAGAACACAAATAGATCAGCTACATGGGATATTACTCATGCCTTACACAGGCCATGCTTCCTGCAGCAGAACATCACCATGGGATGAAATAGCAAAGTGTCCAAAGACAGAGACCTTGAAAGATTTGGTGTTTAACTGTTTGAACAGAAAGGGATAACCATGAGATGTTTATGCCCACTTGTCGGGGCTCTTCTGGACCCATTCTTGAAAACCTGTCCTAACATAAGGGCACCTGGCAGAAGAAGATTTGAATGTACATTAAACTCTTGCAGGCTGATTCCTGAGTGTGCATTTGACCAATGAAGGCCCAGACGCCTAGGAAATGGCTGTGACACTGATGTTTCCACTGCTGGCGGTGCTGCACAGCACACGGCTTTTGCAATGAGAAGGGGGAAACTTCCTCAGGAGAGGGGCTGAAGGTGGTGCTGGGTTATGGGTCGGCTGTGGGGAGTTTGGAGGTGCTTCCAGAGGAGCAAAGGGAACAGGTGGTGCCACCTGCGCCCAAGCCCTTGCTGAGATGTGAGGCAACTTTAACTCACAGTCTCAGAAGCACTTATCATCAAGGCTCCTTTTCTTTTTTTCCCTCCACAGCTGCTTGGGGCTGAGTGAGGGCTGTGCATCGGCCCAGGACCACTGCCATCCCAGGAGTCTGTGTGTTGGTACATGTTCCCCTCTGGACTTTCCCGTGGCAGCAGGGAGAAGAGCAAGTTTTCACTGTGTTTCCCTTTGGAACCAAAATTGGAGAGGTTAAGTGCTTTAATTTTCTCTTGATGTGTCTAATTTTCTCTACACAGGCTGACACACGCTGTAGTGCCTTTATGCCCTCTTGAGAACGTGGAGAAACTGCCTCATACAAATACCTCTTGTTAATAAACATAATAGTTCACCTTCAGTGAATTGTGAATAGTTTAGAGGTCTTTGAATAGGTAATTCCATTATCTGACAGTGGTAATGACTCATCCTTGCTTATGAAATCCTATTTGTCTGTAGGGCACCGTATCTTCCAGCCAGCACCACATTCTGATATAAGAAATTTGCTAATGAGCACTAATGCAGAAATAAAGCAATCGTTGCTAAGAGAAAGTGGTTGTGATATTTTCCTGAAATAATAATATTATTTTAAAGAGTATAGGAATGCAATGAATACTGAATGCTTCATGTGGTAGTGACCTGTAGGACTTCTGTTCCTGCGGTGAGTATCGGGTTGTTGCTTAGCTGCACTGGGACTGGAATGCAGTGGGCAAGCCTTTCCTCTGGCAGTCTCATCGGGTGGGTGCGTAGGGCTGTGCCACGTCTCGCTGAGAGTGAGGGACTTTCTGCTCCCGAGCTGATCCGTGAATGCAGAACTGGAGCCCAAGCAGGGTCAGAGCTAAGGGAGGTGCGACCGAGATCAGCATCACCACCTCTTTCCTTCTGCAGGCCTGCTTAAGTGTGCTTGGGAATATTAACTCCTAACCAGTCTGGCTCTCGAGAAGTGCATGCTCATAAGAAGGAGAAGGGTTTCACTTCATTATAATTACATTCTGTGGTGAAATGAGAACTTGAGGCTATGTGGTTGGGTGGCTCTCATAATATCCGATCCCAATTTGGAAAATTCTGCCTGCAACCATGAGGAATAGAAAACTCACTCATTAAAAAACAAAACCCAGAAAACATAAAAAGGAAAGCCTAAGTGCTGCCCAACCTGAAGAGGACACAGTGAGCTGTGCGGGCTGTGCTGCTCCACACCCTGCTGTTCAGTGGGTCTGGTGTTTCCAAATGCAAACAGCGAAGGTGCTCCCTGAGGTGAAGCTGGTTTCCTGAAGCCCGGAGAGGCAGCCCAGAGCAACCCAGCTCACGGGGGCACGTTGGCTTTTAGAGACCACCAAACATCACTACTGGCCCACAGCTCACTGCACCCACAATATTTACCCCTCAGTTTCCCCTCCCCTCTTCTCCACAAGATGCCAGGACCCTCCTCATTCCTTACATCTGCTATCTGTCATGCCTTAAGACTTCTACAATGCAACACCTCCCACGTCTCTTATTGGACCCTGAATTTGCATCCCTGGAGCCCTCCGTGTCCCTGACCCCCAGACACTGGGGTAGCTACCCTCCATCACTCTCCAGCCAAGACAACCTCCAGCTTCCCACGCTCTTGCCCCTTGGCCCAGGCAAAAGGACACGGAGACAGCTTGGCTGCTAGCCAGCAGTACCTATGTGCCACTTGGCCAGCCAAACGGTACGAGTGTTGCCACCGGTCAAGAGCCTGACTTTGGGTCCCTGCAGGATGATGGGCCACTTGGATGCTCCTTGTGACCTCTGGAGGGGCCCGTGCAGCTCCTACTCTCCCTCAGCAGCTGCGGGGCTGAGCAAGTTGCCTCATGGACCATATGTTGCACAGATTTTGTCCTAGTTTCTCTCTCTGGTGCTGCCTGGTCGCTATCTGGGAGAGGGCTGGGGCTGGTCAGGAGTTTGTTTCGGTTACTGGTAGTCCTTCTGCCAGTGGGCAGGGAAAAAATTTAATTTTTAAGTGTCCCAGTGGATATATAACCTTGAAGAGGGATGCTAAGAAATGAAATGAATTTTGTAATCTTCTGCTGACAAGTCTAAAAGCTTTCCAGTAGAAAATAGCCCTGCTGAGACAGTATAAACTTATGCTTCTCCCTACTCTTGGCTTGTTGTAATAAAGACTTCCCAAAAATGAGGTATTTTTTCTGATCCTGTTAACGTAGCCTGCTAATTCTGCATATGATACTGAGACAACCTGTATTTTAGTGGTGGAATGCATTGAGGAATAGATGATCTTTCATGAACATAACATCTTATTTTCAGATAAATATCTGCAATAAAACAAGAGGAGGGAACTGACCCATGAGCTGACCTGTCTGTGTTTGGAAAAGCTTTTGGTAAGAGAGTAGTAGCTCCTTAGCACAGAGGATTTGGAAACTGCTGTAGAAATGGTGTTAGGCTGATAACAAGTCGGTATTTTCAGCTCTGAAACCAGGGGCTTCAGTGCAAGCACTGACAGCACACGTGGGCTCTGACTTGGGCTTCAGAAGATGTGCTCTGCTGTCAGGTGAGTGCAGTGATCTCTGACCAAGCTAAAAAGCAGGAACGCCGAGAAATAAAAAGCTTTCATTTGTGTGTTGAAGCACAGTCAGCCAGAGAGCCGAACCCGCAGTCCAAAGCCTCCAAAGGATAACATTATATAAATATTTTTTATCGAACGCGTCTGTAACAAAAAGAATTTGGATTTGGTAGCTGAGCTCGTTTAAAGCAAACTAAATTTTGGCGCTCCTTGGTATTCGGGACACTATTCCAGGGGGGTGGCTCTGTCTGATGACACTGTGAGGGTGCTGAGGAGGGAAGATGCAGAGCACACAGAACGCTTCCAAGCTGCGGCGGGGGGGCTGTGCAGAAACGTGTTCTGCAGGCTGAGAGGTGGGTTGCTTCCCAGTGGTGGCAAACATCTAGCATTTATTGCACTGACCTTCGCTTCTTGGTTCACTTGGTACCGACCAAGGTTTGTGAAGCGTTTTTCCCTGCAGGGAGAACACCTCAGGCACCCTGCCGAGGAGCAGCCTCGGGGAAAGCGCCAGGGCTAAGCCCTCCCCAGCATGGGGTGCTTTGCTCATGGGCTGGTCCAAGCAGATGAAACGAATTCTCACCTCAAAACATTCTCCCGTCTTTTCTGAGGGCAAGGTGGCTATTCCCCCTCTAGCCATCGCTAAAGCATTCAGTTAACGCGGGATTTTAAGTGCAGCCTTAGCTTTTCATATCCTGTCTTGGAAACTGCCTTGGGAATATCTAAAAGGTCCCAGATTTTCATTTATGACAAGCTGTTTTTTATTTTAAACAGCGAGAAGATCTTCGTGCAGGAAAAATCTGCTCAGCAACTACCAATACTGGGCAGTTCTGAGGAAGCTGTGTTCAGTGTAAAGCTATAGGGGAAGTGTGTGTGAATTATCCTACATCTATCTTTTTTTTTTTCCCTCAAAGTAAATGATATTAACTCATGGTCAACACTGTGTGATATGATGGGAATGAATCTACACCAAGCGCCACTTTGCATCTCCCTCTGACTTTGACATAACTGACCACTGTTGGACACAAGTGTGTACATTGCACGGCTCATTGGTTTGTTGTGGGAGAGCAGTTTTGGTGTTCTTCCACAGCTTTTGGTGAATGCTTTCCACAATAGGATCTCTGGCAATCCCCTGCTTTGAAGAAGTATCAGAGCACTTTGTTCTGCTTCATAAATTCAAAGCAGGGATCAAAAATCATGCTATGGATTTGATTTTATTCAGAACAAGGACCACAAGAAAATAGAGCTTGAAGGGATCTCGGGATGCTTTCTGGTCTACCTTCTTGCTCCGAGACAAGCTCAGCTCTGCCTGACAAAATGCTGGCAAATATTTCAAGAAAAAAGATCATTTGGGGCCAACTATGCTTAATAAGGTAATCAGACCTGTTTTGGATACGCCATCACCCATTTATATTTTGTGAGTACAGCTTGGGCATTCATGCTTCACTATAGTCTAACACAGACATGGTCGTGACGTGACCTTTTAAATCCTTCCTCTAGAAGCACCGCGCTGGTCCGAGTTGTCCTGCCTGTGGGTGAGAAGGGCAGAACCATTCTGCAAGAGCTCTTTGACACCCATTGCAGCTGGCTGCTGGTCCAGTGACCAGCGAGGTACCACTCTGCCACCCCGTCCCTCTTCCTAAGGCACAGCGGTCACTTCGCTGCTGGATTTAGAGAAGGGTGTCCTATGGTGGTTAAGATTTTCAAGGCTGCAGTTTCAAACTCTTTATGCAAACGTTATTTCCTGGGCCAGTGTTGTTGACATGTGAATATAAATGTCCCACGGGTGACTCTGAACGTTGTCACTGAAACGCTGATGCTCAGACATGGTGTGACCCCCACATCTAGGAGGTGCCAGCAGCATCTGCTGTAATGGCAGCAAAACGTCCATGAGTTTATATTATTAGGCAAGGTCTGTGTCAAACAGAGCCTGGAAACAAGATCTATTTCCAGCTCTGCTGTGTCTCTCTCACCTTGGCCCCTATTTACATTCTGTCCATGTCCCTCCCTTTGTAAGATGAGAATAATCATGCATGTCAGCCATTAAAGGCTGATGCCAGGTGTAAGCAAATGAAATACAAAAAGCATCAAATGTAAAGCCACAAGTGAAAAAATCTTTACAAATGTTGTCAACTTATCATTGCATTGCTCAGATAACAGAAGTACAACTACTGCTGTGCTGATGTATCTGGTGTTTGGTTCTCGGAGATATTCTCATGGAAGCGAAAGTAAATCTCCCAAATTGCACATGGATTTATTTTCCATTTAGCTACTTCTCCGGGTAGTGGCCCATCAACGTTCAGCTGAGTAGCACAAGAGCACCCTGCAGATAACCTTCCTACACCAGAGATCAGCTTGTTTTCAAAGTGATGGCAGGCTTTACCCTGAGACAAAACATATGATTGATACTCCACGGTTTAAAGAGTCAAACTAATGCCTTATGATTCATCTATGATTTATAAGTAAGTACTTGCACTGATATAATGATGGGATCACTTGATGACTCACGCGTGATTTAACGTATGTGCAAAGTTTCCGTGTGTGTCACTCGGTGAAATTTCATGCTGAAAGGAGGAGTTCACTGCCTCAGCCGTGCCCCCAGGCAGGTTCCCTGAAGTGCCAGCTGAAGAGCAGCAGGGAGGCCACGGGTGGTCTCCTCTCCCGTGCAACCCATCCTCTCTGAAGTCCAGGCGGTCGCGATGCAAAAAGGTAGGGGCAGAGTGACACGTTCTCCAGGGTCTTGCTGTTGCAATTTCTCTTCTCCAACAAACAATTGCTATGGCAACCTCGCTGCTGCTCAAGTCTTCTCACTTCCTATTTATTCTAAAACACAGATCCAAGCTGTGACTGCTCCAAACACTTAGATATTTAAGCCATTAAAAACTTCAGATGAGAAAAAGTGGGCAGAGAAACATGATCAGCCCAGAGAATTAAGAAGACCTTGTAAGGCCCTGAATACATGTAAAATTCATATCAGAATTTTAGCTAGGAAATTGTAGTTTTCATTGCTGTTGTGGTTTCTTATCAAATAGTGAAGGCCTTTCTGGCCATGGTAGGCTGATATCTGGTGGTGCTGCCCAGGAAGGAAGGATGCTGAGCACTTGGCCTTCCTCTTGGATGCCAGAGTGTGCCCAGGGCTGGGGGAGATGGGTTTGCTAAAATGAAACATTTATCAACAGACAGTTCACTGTAAATCTTTGCAAGATACAAGAAGTTCATACGTCACCTGAGAGGACGCTCACCAGGAATGCAAAGAGACAAAGCAACACCCCAAAACATCTAGGACAGGGCAGACAGGACACAACTGCATCTCCTGTTCCCAGCAGGGTTTGCCACCACAGCCACCCACCCATGGGGACCCACAAGCCCACCAGCTCTAACGAGACACCTTCACCCTCCCATTATTTTTTAAAGGCTTAAAATGACTACTAAGATCCTTCCTTTTTTCAGTTGCCTGTTATTTTTAAGACCAATTTGTGTGGGAATTTGAACGAAAGATTCACCATGAGGGTCTTCTACAAAAGGCCCCCAGTGCTTCTGACTGGCCTCTGTTTTAGGGATGCCTGGTCGCATTGGGCTGTGCAACATGGTGCCTGCTTGCTTCCTGAATCACCAGGTTTCATTTTCTACCTGATAGAACATTTTTTCTTCAGAGAAGGAGTAACTATGGTGTTTCTGAGAGAAAGGTTTCTGTCTCCTCTGTGCTCAGAGTGTTCCTGCCCTGCTTTATCTCCTGGTACAATCTAAGTAACGGCCCTGAGAAGGGACATCTCAGACCAGCTTCCGATCTGATATTGACTGAAAATTCATCTTTTCCAGCTTAGGCTGCCTACGAATCTATAGATCTAAAATGTGTTCCTGGCCCTACCACACACCGTGAATTTGGGGAAAATAATTTTAATTGCCAATGCCTGACCTTCCATGCACGCAAAGTGAGCATTAGAGAAATTAATTTGTTGGGGTTTACGAGATTCATTACAATCACGCTTTCAGATCTGATTAATAGGACAGAGTTCAAGCATTTATTGTTTTCTTTGGCTCAGGCTTGTCCCTGTAAAAACACTCGCAGTGGTCATGCTCTAAAGCTGTTTGTGTGAGAGGTTTGATGCAAACCCCTAGAAGGAAATCGGGAGCCGTGGAAGGAAAAGGCAGACAACTGCACGGGGGGGAAGAGGCTTTCCTGCAGAGGTGAGTCAGTTCCAGGGGAGAAGGGCGGCTGCATCCAAAAATAACAGCGCCAGAAAACAGGCACACGTCGCTGCGCCGACAGCATCGTCCACCTGAGGAAGACGTCAGGTTTCATCCGCGAGTTTCTTCTCCTCTTTATTCATCAAGCAGGTTTCTCATCTGCACTGAATGCCACCAGGCCTGTTGTTTGCATTTTTGGAGACACTGTTAATCTGGCCTTTGAAAAATATCCTGGCCACGTTCATCTTTGGGTGCACAGGCAATTCAGAGTGGCCCTGAGAAAGGAATCTATTCCCAGGGGTTAATTTCTATTTCCTTACATTTTGTTGAAGGCAGATTGATTAACATGCATTTTTGTTCAGATTCCTGTAGTTTTCACTAATCACTCTGTTATGTTTAGGCTGATTATATCAAACTTGGGATATTCTGGTTTGTGTTACGCTTTGGATAATGCTGGTAAAAAGCATCTGATCTTTAGTTTTCCTGCAGTGACATTGCTGCTGAAGGGCTTCTTCATCCTCTGTGAGTCTGTAAGCTGTGCTGGGCATAACAGAAATATCATCCTGAATGATTAACCCTTAGCATGTTTAAAGCAAAATATTAACTACTGGGTGTGGCTGTTAAGTAGAGAAAAGGATCCCTTTAAAATCCAGACTTTTTCTGCAGAACAGGGTAACAAGATCTTCACATTAAAAAGTTGGCAGTCAAATTACCCGATATGAAATGAAGTCTAGTAGTACCCAGGACTGTCACTCACATTGCGACTCTGGAATCACTAATCACTCTCTCACATTTAGGCTGATTATACCAAAGTCAGGATATTCTTGTCTCATGTTGTGAATCCAGATAACATCTTGATTTCGACAGGCTTACACTGGTTTAAACGCGTGACATTTCAGCAAATTTGCACGTTGCATTTTTAAGGACAAACATGAATTGGGGTCTTCACGCAGATATTATCTGGACGTCTGTGGATATAAGGTAACCTCCACCCATAAGCTCTCAGGACCTTGAAGTCATAGGTCAGAGCACACCGGTAGGGACAAATCGCTTCTCAGTCAGCAAACAGGGACTGCAACAATAAAAGGCAGATCTTTCTGTGCTGAAAATCATGGTAATCTGCTGAAGCTGAAGGCACCATGCACAGTTCTTACCGTGAGGTTAAATTGAACTGTTCACACAGAATTCAAGTGCAATGAGAAAAAATTAGAGAGAACATGTCTATAAAGTGACAGTAAAAGCTAGCCTAGGCTATTTTCCGGGAGGCCAATCTGAAAGTCTGTATTGGAAAGTTTGTCTGGGCTATTATTCTGCTGACAGCCCTATTGCAAGGTCTCCATAATTGCTCTGGAAAGATCTTGGATCCAAGCCCTGCAGGAGACCACAGTCCCTTCAGTAATGGAAGAGGTTTGCAGTTTAAAACCCCTGTAAAATGAAAAAAAACAACTGTTCCATAATCAGAAATTCTTGAGGTGCAGGGTGGAAGGGTCACATAAAGACCCTGCTGTGCTGCTTCTCCAAAAAAAAGTTGTTAAGCGTACTATAAAATTACTTGTAGCCTGGGCTCAGTTTTCCATACTTCAGTGATTGGTTTCCTAATATGAACAATTATGGGATTTTCCAGGCATGTCACAGCAGCACAACCCTTTCTCGGGAATTCCTGGCAAATAAGTCTGAAAGGGGTGAGGCCACATTCCCAGATAAAAATTCTGGGGTCGGATGGAGGAGATACCACTGATCTGGGTTAGTCTGCCTTAAAACCTCACTCGTACACTAACAGCTGGGATCCGTTGGGATCTTCCTGGTGAAGATCCAGTTCTACATGCTTTTGCTATATTTGATACCTTGAAATAGAAATACAGCCAACAGGGAGTGAATACCCACCATGAGGAAGGGGCCAGGATGCAAACTTCTCTCATATGAAACATCAGGGGACCAGAGTGGGGTTGGTTTTGGTGGGGAGCACCCTTTGGGACCTAGCGTTCTCCAGGAGGTGGCTGCACTGCTTGCTTTGCACTCACGTCTCGTGATGCCACCCCAGGAGTGTGTGTGCAGACACGTGGAGGTGATGAGAATCAGAGCAGGCTGAGCTTCATTCTGGATGCTGCCTGTTGATGATCTCAGTCGTGATAAACACCTTCCTTTGACTTCCATAGCACAGCTGCATTAGGGCCTCAAGCATGGCTAGCAGAAGGCAGAAAAGACCTTTCAAACTGACAAAGGTGGAAGGATGCTGTGAATCTGTGTCTCACAGGCCATTAGCCAAACTTCTCTAAACTTGCAGTCTTGGCTTGTCATGGGGTGGTTTATTGCTGCATTTAACCCAGACAGCTCTCTCACGGGTTTCTTGAGAGCATTGGAGAGGGGTGCTCTCCACCTCCTGCCATAAAGCCAGGTAATCTACAAAAAAGCCTTTTGGAGGGGCTTCAGTCCTTAATTACACTGATTCAGCATATCAGTGCTAATGAAAACACAAATGGGAGTTAAATCCCTGTTTCTTTTACACAGCTTACCAATTCACAGCCCAAACTTATTCTGGACTTACCCTGGGAAACCTCTCTCTGAAGTTCTTTAAAGAGGGATTTAATTTCCTTTCCTTACCAAGGTTTTAATTTTCTTTGAGTAGGCTGTCTCCATGTTTGTCAGGGGATCACAGACCACCAGCTCAGACACACAGAATAATGGTTAAAACCATCACTTCAAATTGCACGTTTGGAAAAGGCTTCTCGGAAACATGTAATCCTGATATTGTGAAACTGTAAGACACGCGGGGCTCTGCGTACGTGGGGATGTTCACACTGGAAATGGAGCAGATGTGTTATTATGAGCAGTGCTGGTATATTATCTGGAGGGGGTGGGAGAAGAACTAAACCCACTGTTTCATATTTTGAAAGCAGAACCAGAATAAAAAGCACACCATTGTGGTGTGAACAATTCTGAAATTAGAGTTGGTTGAACTAGTTACGATAAAATTTATTCAGCACGCATTTACCTCTGTTGTGGTCAGTACGTAGTCTGTGAATTAGCTCTGATTTTCCTTAATTGTATTCACCAACCTTTGTTAAGCAGATTGAATGAATGACAGATTTTTAGCCTCCTGGCTTTCCAAAGTGTTTGCCTCAATTATGTCTGGTGCGAGGCCATTCCCTAGGACAGCAACATATTTACCTGCAATTTAGCATCTGTCCCTGGTATTTTTACAGCTACAACAAAAAGATAAACCCTTAATAAGCAGAAAATGCTGTTCTGCTAAAATCGGGGAAACACCAGGACTTGCAAATGTGACATTAATACCTAGCAATTGTTTGAAACTGCTCTGAGCAGTTTTTCTCAAAATCCCTTAAACCCTCTCCACGTTAAAACTACTCTACGTGAGTAGCGTACATGAAATGCATAGATTATTCACGCTGATTATTTATTTGCAAAGCCTTGACAGCAGTCAGGGAGGGAACAAGGAACGCTCTGCATCTCTCCAAGCCAAGAATGTGGATTTTCTTGCTGTTCATCCCCAATTCTCCCACTTTATCTCATGACTCAGCTGCCTGATGCAAGGCTTTGCAATTACAGCTTTGCTGATTAGCTCCCCAAGTTGTGGGCTGTGGTTTCTAGACTTCACATGCAATTTTGACAAATGCATGGATTTTACAAATTCACTTTTAAAAAGCACCTTGCTGTCCTATTATGTGAGTTTTCCTGCTGATAAACCCCAACCAGCCGAACATGAAAGCCACCTGGAAGCCAAGACGCAAGAGCCAGCGATAGGGCAAACCAAGACTCAGTTCTCCTCTTAAAAACCATTCAGTTGTTTGCTTAGCACAGGTGATGAGCACAGTGCAGAGAGAAACCTGAGACACTATCGATCCAGCCCCTTGGTTTCCACATCTTGGCTGGGAAACAGCTCAGGGGGTTAATACTCCATGGACCAAGCCGTAACTAAACAGCAGAGGAAAGTTCCAACTGTTTGTGCCTGCAACAGAAATAATCTCTCCCGGACCATGCCAGCTCAGCTGGAGGAAAGGCCCCGGGGGCTGACATGGTCTCTGCTTCCTGTTTTTCTCTTTGCAGAGTAAACAGGTTTCTAAGGTCTCCAGAGACGTGCCTGAACCAAAACCTCTGATCTGAGCATCCTTGAACTTTTGGCAAGTTTGGATCCAGTTCTGGATGCAGAGATTGCAGGTCACATGTATTTTTAATAATATTTATCCACAGAAGACTCTGCCCGTCCTCCCTGCATCGCGCAGCAACCGCAGGAGTGCTGCCGTACCTGGGAGCTACAGGAAATGTTAAAAGGGGAGGGTAAGCCTCAGTTTAACAAGCAGCTTTTTCTTTACCACCGTGCATTCTATGAATTACAAAAGTGTGTCTGTGTAAGCGAGGTCTGTTGTTGGCAAACCCTGGTTATGCCATGGGGGCAAGCTGGGGAAGGAGCAGCTCCCTCCTGCCTCCCCTCCGTAGCTTCTTCCAGCAGTGGGTAAAGCATCGATCACATTTTAGCATTGAAAAAGAAGTAACTTCCCCTAAAAGTCTTGGTTTTACTAGATTTCCACTGGTCTTCTCTTTCTTTATTTTTAGACATTTGATTTAGTGGATACAACCTTTATAAATGTAGATATCAAAATTACTCTGGTCTGAGACATAAAATTAAACTAACCCACAAGGTTTTTGTCTTAGTATTTACTGCTCTCCCAAGAAACAAGGGAAGTCAGTGGAATCAGATTCGTCAGGATATCAGTACCACAAATTTTCAGCCACAATTCATATGATTTTCAGTTAGCCTTTTGCTCCCAGTGATCATTAAATACCGATTATTAAAATACGAATTAATTAAGAGCATTATCATTATCCTCAGAGCCTCATGGAAAGGGACCACCTTGATAAATCCGCTCTCTCATTTTTCAAGCCCTTTAGCCTGAAAAGGGGCATTTTTCCTCTTACAAATGGCCTGGGTAGCCATTTTAAAATTATTTTGTTTTATTAGTGGTGTCTGAGGGCTGAGATGGTGAGGTTGTTGTCTGATGTGTGTGCTCGCACGTCTCCCATCAGGTGCCACTGCCACAGGCAGAAACACAAACCCCACAGAGACTGATGTGGGCAACTGGGCTACCCAGGAGTTTTGTCCACCCCAGTGCTGTGGAAAACTACTTCCATTTACAGTTTTGGCCAGACGTCCCATAGAAATGTTCACCGCTGCTTCTGAGGATGCCAAATGGTGCTTGCAAGTGCTTTGGCAAGGCTACGTGTCAAATTCAGCTTTCTAGCCAGGACTGCTGGTGTCAGATGATGTTGGCTTGCAGTTTCCTTTACGCTTTTCTGATCGCAGCCCTAAAGTGTGCAGATGAGGTTTTGGCATCCTCTCGACCCTCCCCCCCGCCACGGTGCCACTCTGTCTTCCAATAAACTACAGCTACGGGGTAGGCAAAAGGATGTGCAAATTCCTGGGTGCAATCTCAGCAGTGCTTGTGCTTTCATGTCATCTCGGCGTCTTCCCACAGAGCTCAGGGATAACCGACCTCTAAGCCGAGGGAAAGCAAGGAGCTGGAGCCCCCATCTGCAGCCTCCCTGGGTAAGTGGGGCTTTCTACCTATTAAAACACCAATAATATTCCATTAAAGTAGAAGAGAGTTCCTCCACCAGCTAATGTGCTATTACTTATTAATGTAAACCCACCACGCCTCTGGTTAGTGATTTATCTATCTTCCTGCAACCAGTTTTTATTCGTCTCACAGGGGTTACTTGCACTTTAGGATTTGTTGCCTGGGTCCAAAAGCAGAGACTTCTGGGCATGGCCATGTGTGACACAACAGAACTGAGCCCAGACACCTTGCCACTGCAAACACTTCCCGTGGGTGAACCGCGGACCCTGCAGAGGACGTGTGAATACAGCCACAGAAAATCACTTGTGGAAGCCCAAGAGCAAAACATTTAGGTCTTTTGAAGGAAATCTGCTTTTACTCTGGCTGCGTGCACTGTGTTGGGGTTGGGTGTCCTAAGACAGTTTTGCTGCTGGTGAACTCCCTGGGGACACCGAAGGCTGAAGGGATAGATGCTGTTCTCTCCCCGGTCAGGTCTCAAAATGCTCCACCTAACAGCTGCTACAATGCAGGCTGCTCCTTTTAGTCACTTACTCATCTTTATTAATTTTAACTCAAATATCATGTCTGCCCCCGCAAACCAGCCAATTCCAGGCTGTTCCTATACATCACATTGTACCTTTTGCCAACAAAAGGCAAGCAAAGGTAATTTCTGTGTTAATGCAGAGGAAGCCATAAATACAAAAACAGAAGTAGAAAAAAAATGGTTTACTCATGAAGAAAAGACATCTAGGTATAACTACCTAATCTGCCTTCTCATCCAAGGTGGATCCTTTTCCTCCTGGGCAAGGAGAAAACAAGGGTGTGTGTGGAGAAGGGGTTATCTCTTCCTCATGCTTTGTGTGCTTTCACATTCTTATTTGGTTATTCTGATTAATTACCCCATGTGAAAAGGGGTCTCATTCTCCCAGTGTTACCTGCAAGCTAATAGCATCGGAAGAAGGGAAACTGCCTTCTGACTAAAGGCATTAGGAATAGAGATAATGGCTTTTAGCTTTCTGTTTCCCAAATACTCTCTGTCCCCATGGGAGTTTCATAAATCACTCTCTCCAGAGCTGCTGTCAGGCTGGTCCTTGCAATCAGACATGCACAGGGCTTGTGAAAGCAATCATGTGCAGAGCTGTCTATCTCACTTGTAGGAGAGATGATGTTGTGGACACTTGCTGGGAGACCATACGTGAGTGGACGGGGAGGGCTTGCGCCTCCAGCTCAATGCAGCATCCATAGTCTGGGAGATCCCCTCCTGAAACCCCCGTCAGCCAATGCTTTTCTGAGCTCAGGAAGCATCTCTGAGGACAAAGTCATTGGTGGACTTGAAGTCTGCTGTTGCCAGCAAAGGTCATCTTGCCAAGGAAGAACAGTAGCACGGCAGGGAACGTGGCTGCTTCGATGCTCCCAGAAAGTTCAAAGGAAGCCATAGTTTTAATTAACTTTTTGGAAATAATTAACTGAATTTCTTCTGTTTGGTGACTAACTTAACCTCTCCTCAGCAGAAGTGGAGGGAGACCTAGGTCTGCTCCTGTCTGGTACCACATTAAAGGGCTTCTGTTGGAAGTGCTTCCGCCTATGCACCAGAACAAAAACACATCTCCCAGTCTTCAGGTCATCTCTTCTCACACATTGTTTAACCTCTTCCTGATCCGTGCTGCCCCAGGTATGTTCTCATCCCGTGCAGCCACTGCTGCTCCAGCACAGCCATGCTGTCCTGGTATGGAGGTCTGGATCGTGCCCAGTTCTGCACACAGCCCTGTGTGGGCTGTAATGAATTGCTTCTCGTTGTTTTTGTTACATACTGGCATAATGACCCAGCAAAACCTCTTGCTGATGTCCTGCATAGGAAAGTCTTTAGAAAGTTAACAAAAAATAAAAATCCCTACTGAAGAATCCCATGGGACAGCTCAGAGCTTCCATCATTATGTTGGTACTTCCCCATGCAGCAGTGAGTTTCTTCATGTGTGTGATGCTGGTATGACCCTTCTGCGGACTTTTGGAATAAACTTATTTAAGTAATCCTCCTCTGTTCTGAGGAAGACAGGAAAAAGTTGGGCAGGTTTCCATGTTACTACTGATCTTTGTAGAAAGTGGTCTTGGGAGATGCCCAGCACAAGTCTCCCCTGGTGCCAGAGGCTGTGGACATCCTCCAGCCTGGAGCTGAAGGTATAAAGGGAGGGTGAGGAGAAGAGCAGATGGGAGAACAGAAAGTGATGGCTGATGATGTGCTATGTCCGCTTTCTGCCACCTCCTTCAGTGAGTAGCAGTCTTTGCAACATGCCACGTGTGTGCCAGGAGCTAGCAGGAAGGAGAAAATGGACTCAGACATCTGGTGGCACTGATATGGGGAATAGGAGGTGGTAGATGCAGGCTGTACTCTGTCTGTAATAACCTTACCATGTTTCTTCGGTGAAATTCCTCGGGTGACTATGATGGCTCCAGTTCGGAGGGTGGCATTTCGGCAGCCATGCCATGTGTTAGAGCAGACACTGTGGCTGAAAGCTCCCAAGACCACACTTGCTCTTGCTCTTACCTGTGACATTGAAAATAGCACTTTAAGGAAAAATACTTCTGAAATAATATATTCCAGCCACTGCAACATGGAAGGGAAGTTACACAGCAGGCTGCCCAATAAATAGGAAAACAGATACATCCAGAATTATCAAGCAACTGTTTCCATCGGTCTAAAAGAAGTGAAAAATGCACACTAAACAGAGCAACAATATTTCATGTTGTGCAGACTGCTATGCAGTGGTGGAGCAGGCAAAAGTTGAGCTCAGCATGGCCAAACATTTTGGGGCAACACCGCACTGGGGAATGGTGTGGTCCTTCATGGCTTTTGCCGTGGTCCTAAATCCTCCTGGGGCCACCAGTCCATGGGGCTGCTGGTAGGCTGGTGTAGATGCAACCTCAAAGATGAGCACAAGCACATTAAATGGCAGTAGCTTGCTGAGGAACAAGCATTCGTGTTTGGGCAGACACAAGTATAGGGGAGTTGGGCACCTATATGGGATTTCTCTGCAAAGGTCATGGTGCTGTGGGTGGCATAGGGAGCCCAGACAAATGTGATTCCTAATTATGATTATTTTAAATTTTTTGCCTTTAAGTGCTCCCTGTTATTCTACAGTGATCATAATTATTTACCTTGCAAAGGTGATGCGAGGGTTAATTAGCCTGAACGTGCAATTTATTTGTGAAATGGGAAATGTTTCTTCATATAGGAGCTAAGTATCATTAGCTCTAGTAATTGGAAGAAGGTACCAATTTCTTTCAACTAATTGTAATAAACAGGAGATGATTTCTTTGACTATTGATTTAGCTCATGATTTTGCAGGGATTAAATTAGAGGAGGCTCAGAATGCCCCTTATAAAATCCAGGTAAAATCCAGGCTGGTAGCACGTTAGGCACCCACATGTGGGTGTGACCTTGCTGCCACCCTACCACAGACCAGGAGTCCATGGATTTACAGAGGGCTGGGAATGGAGTTGAAAACCGGGATCTGCTCCTTCCACATTGACCATTCTTCATGAAACCATTGACAGGATGGACTCACATTCCTTTTCCAGTTACTAATAGAATGGTCCTGCTGAAGTAACTCATTAAAAGTGTGGTTTTCCCTCTCCCTCTTTCCACTACCACTGTAAGTGTGATGGCAGCACATTCCCATGGGCTTTTTCCCATTTTCTGGCACCCATTTCAGGGGATTCCTGGGGCACGGTGCAGCCCAGGTGCTCATCCCCCAGCAGTGACTGCAGGGAGTTGGAAGAATCAAATCCCGAATCCTCTTGAGACAGAAATACGCATTTCACTCTCTTATTTAAACATTAAATCACCAAATGACTCCTCTCCCAGTTCCTTTCTCTCTTTGTGTGATTTTCAGACAGAGGAGACGCTAAGCTGTAAACAACATTTTTTTTTTCAGCATCGTCTCACTCCATAAATGGTTATTCTGGCTGCGCTGTGGCAGGTTTTATTGTGTGATTTGGCTGGCGATGTGCTAGTGCTCTGCCCTAGACCTTCCACATTCCTCAGGCAGAATTTACGCATCCAGAAAAAAACAAAACAAAAAACAAAAACCCAAACAAAAACCCAACCCCAAAAAACCAACCACAAACTCAGGAAGCACTTTCCTTACTGGAAATTTTGACCCCTCGTCATGCCTTAGTTTGCGAGGTCAGTCTCTGAACCTTGCAGCCTTGGTCAGCTGCTGCTCCAGCATCTCCTAAGCCATTTATTTGACCCTGAAAACCCATGTTGTCTGCTTCCCCCACACCTGTAGTCCCAGGCGATTAAAACAGAGGAGGGCTGTCACCGGAGCAAGATGAATGAGCCTCCTCTTGCCAGGACGGGGCGCAGCGTGAGCACAGGCACAGTGGCTTTGCATTCCCCACCACTGGCAATGGCTCAAAGGCAGAGACAAGCTAAGGGATGCTGATGCATGGGGATCTCATGGTGAGCTGCTCCAGGTCTCTGTTCCACGTCATATCAGCAAGTTTATCCAGCTATCGCAGCTGCTGAGGGCTCCTCTACTCACCCAAGGCATAAAACACAGACCAAATCTGTTTTAGGGGGAACTATTCCCCATTCTGTATCTGCTCCTGGTATTCTAGCACCTTTGGACTCGGGAAAGCATGCCTGTGCTTGGAGGATGGATGTTTTTCACTGCACTGATGTGGTTAAGGCAGCGTGGTTCCTCCTGTAGACAAGCCCAGATCTGCCCTTCTCAGGCTGGGCAAGGTTAGACCATCCCTGGGTGTCAATGGAAAGTCTCAGCTGTGAAAGAGCTATTTATACAGAATTTGTTTCAGCAGAAGATGGAGTCTGGATGGGAGGAGGACCATCACAAAGTAAAATGCAGAACTTCTTGAAACAGTGAGAAAGAGAATTTTTCTCCTACCTTTTGCCAGTGTAGGAAAGAACACACTGAGGCTGTTCAGAAACATCCTCCCTACACTCACAGGTGGTTTCCCTTTTGGGCAAACCTTCTGAAAGACTAATCTCTCCCTGTTTTTTCTTGTGCTATTATCATCTGCCGGATGGGTTTTGCAGCTGTCTGGCTTTGGGAAGAAAAGCCCGTGGAGGACCCCGTGGCCACAGGCTCCAGCAGGTCTCAGGACAGGGAGAGCCTGCACCTTGGCCCACACCAGCTGAGGACTGGCCTCATTTATGATTGAGAAGACAGATAGATAGAAAGATTGGTCTCCCCAGTAGTCTGCAGCTACTAGTGCGGGAAGCATCTCATTCTCCAGCTGATGGTCCTTCTTAGGATAGTTTTTTTTAGCAATGCTAATCGCAAGTTTCTTGGTTTTGCTTCCTCTTCCACAATATGCAAGAGGAAGGGAAAAGCAGGGGAAGTACCAGGGAGACCCTTAAAAATGTTCAGCTCTGGAAATCAGAGACGTGCACCTGCAGGGCTGTGATCGCTGCTGGGTAGAGAGCGAGTGGGCGTGTGAGTGTGTTTTGGGGCAGGTGGGAAAGAGCTGGGGGGACTTACGGAGGGTTAGGGAAGAGGAAAGTGGGGGATATCTTTGTCACCATCGAAACGTTAAAGCTACAGTTCCTTTCTTGAAAAGTATCTCACAGTCTGGGGTGGTTGCTCAAACCCTGGATGCTGTCATGACATTTCTGGCTTGTTGAGCTGGAAGTTTCCCATGGTGTTCCCAACCAAATCCCTCTGTGGGACTTTCCCCCCACTCTCTCCAGCCCGGACATGGACCTGTCCATGCCCAAGGTGCTGTGTTGTGCATCTTCCTCCAACACTGTGGACCCAGCCAAGGGGATCAATGCCTGTGCAGGCAAAAAACGAGTCTACAGACAAAACCTGATATTACATCTCATGAGGAGGTGGTTTTGACTTATCCATGACTTAATCGTAGCTCCAGGATGAGAGCAGATCTAATAAAAGACAGCTTATTGCCTCTTATTGCTGCTTCCTTACACACCTTGGGCAATTATCTTTCCTGACAGTGTATTTTTTATTTACCCACACGTACGTACTCAGGAGACTCAGCTCACTGCAGCACTCCAGCCAGTTTTTGGTATGGCAGGTACCACCCCAAAAGCCTGGGACGCGGGCAGGCTGTCCTATGTGGATTTGCAGGATGCTGTCCTGGACCCCAGACCCCATGTACCTGCCCTCTGCACCAGCCAGTCTGCCAAGGAGGACACCACCTGTGGCGTGTGAGGTCCCGCGGCATCAACAGCAGCCGAGCACCTGGCAACTGTTTTCTAGTCCTGCAAGATGAAATAAGTCTCTGAGGTGGGAGGGAGGTTTCCTTTCAAGGAGAAGTCAGCACTAAACAACAGCTCAGAGTTGGATAAAAAAACCCCAGCCTTCCTCAGCTAAAGCCAGAGTTGAGCTTCCTTAGGTATGAAGTGTTAAAAGGGCAAATACACTGCTGCAAAGAATGTAGGAAAAGAGAAAGGCATAACATTTTAGCTGGACAACTATTTCTACTTCATTAAAATACGTCTATTTCTACGAAAATATGTAGAAAACTTTGCTAAATTCTAATATAAGGAATGATTCTTCAAAACGTCATTGGCTAGTAAACCCATTTAATATGTGAAAATAAACACTTTTTCTCTGGAGGGATGGCAATTTTACATGTGCATTCCATATTTTTAGTGTTTTCTTTTATCCCTAAAAAGATGTGTGAGTGCCTGTGTGCACAGTTATTGCTCTGCAGGTGTTAACGGGCATCACTGGGAGGGTCCATAAAATTGCAGGTCTCATTAAGGTAGCAATGGGCCCAAGCCAGCAGAAAGAGCAGCCAAATGCCTTAAGGCATTAAAACCAGCTGCAGACAAGGACCTAATGAAGGCATTAGGCTACCTGGCTGAAGCAGAGATAAATCAGGTGGATTAACGTGAGCTTTTCTGATTACAAAAGCAGAGGAGGGGTGGGAGGGGACGGGACCTGCCTGTGGGCACGGGGCTCAGCAGGCCCGGAGGGGAGCGGGGAGATGGGGCTCCTCGCAGGGCTCCCTTCTGCTCAGAGCGGGGAAGAAGGAAAATGCCTGTTTTCTGGTTTGAAGAATATGTCCCGTTTACACGGGTTGCTCACCTGTC
Organism: Tringa tobata; assembly: GCA_033628505.1. Classification (NCBI taxonomy): domain Eukaryota; kingdom Metazoa; phylum Chordata; class Aves; order Charadriiformes; family Scolopacidae; genus Tringa; species Tringa tobata. The sequence goes on from JAHREE010000215.1 coordinate 5,463,712, forward strand.
TGGAAAGTCCCCTTCCAGCCCTGAGTTTTGGCTGAGGACGAGCCAGGGTGCCTGCACGGGGTGGCGCGGGCGGCACGCACGTTCATTAGGATCAGCTGGGAAGGCAGAGGAGGAATAAATAGCCCTGACCACAGCGCTGGCCTGCAGCCAGCAGCTCACCCGAGCCTGCCAAGCCCCAAACCGGTTCAAAGAGCCACCCATTGCATAGGCAACCCCGTCCACCTGCTGGCTGCTTCCTCCTCTGCTGTCTCCTCCTCATCCTCTCTGCCATTCAGGAGCTGCTGCCCTCCCTCTCCCCTCTGTCAGCAAAAATTGGCCAACATCAGCTAAATGTGAGAAAAAAAAAAAGGGGGAATTCCAGGGTTTGGCTGGAAAAGGAGCACTTATCCCCTGGGAATGGGACAATCTGCAGCTTTCCAGGGCCTGACAGAGCCCTCAGGGGCTTTGCACCTGCCCAGGATGGAGGACTGAGGAACTGCAGCATTGCGGACGCAGTTTGCTTTGCAGTGCTCCACCCGTGTGCCTTTTATTGTTTCTCTCTGCAAAACTACCCTCCAGGTAACTAGACAACTAGTGCTCGGGAGTTTATAAACCGGTGTGTTTAAAACATTCCAAAATTAGCTTTTCTGCAGTCCAGATGGCGCATGGTGAATGCTTAATGGCACAGTATAAAGATTTTATTGGCACTCGTGAGAGATGAGGCGAGCAGCCTACTTGTGCCTCTTCCCTCCCTGCGTAATGCATCTGCTGAAGCCCGTGCCAGGAAAACTTTGCACCCCACCACTTCGTATTTCACGTGTGCGTGTGTGTGTACATACAATTGCTAAATGGCAGTAGATAATATTGAAAGAAAGTCTCGGCAAGCCACACTTTATATTGATGCTATCTTGAATACTCAGTTAACTCTTTGTTTCCCTCCCTTGTGCTGATTTCTGCTCATTAAGTGTTTTCATCTCCTGCGAGTCCAGGTCCTCCACTAAGGTAAAGCAGTAGTGTGGTGGTTGTGTTGTGGGTCTGGTCCTTGTTGGGCTTCCCGTTTCCCAAAGGACCCCCAGGTGGAACCACTGAGACTGCAGAGCTCTAGGGAAAGCTTCCAGGCTTGGAGCAGAAATCCTGGCTTGAACCAGGGCTCAAGCTCCATCAAGTCTTACTACCTCCTCACAAAGCTTCTTCCCATCCACCAGAATAATCAAAGCTCCTTCCAACAAAACAGCTGCTTCTGAGGACTACTGAAGTGCTCTTGTAGCATCAATATTCACATCTCTCTTTGTTGACATTAATATACCCCTTCTTTTCTCATTTTATTTTGCAAATCACAGATGACCAAGACAGAGCACAGCAGTACTGGGAAGACAGTGGTGTTGGCCAGCATGTATTGAGAGCAGGGCAACAGTGGGTTTAGTTCTGATCTGGCCAGCAGCTGGCACAATGGAAACCTGGACTTCTCCAGTTCTCCAAACACCTTCATGAGAGATGCGTTGATGAATAGTGAGGTGTGCCTGTTAGGGAAATGGTTTGTAACACCCCTGCAAGAGACATCTCTGGGAAAGGGTCTGCACGAGGACTCTGAAGCATGAAGCAGGCAACCCTCTCTTTGCTGTACCCATCACAGCATCAAGGTTGAAGCAATGCAGGTGGAGCATCTTCTTGATGCTCTGTGTCTTCTTGAAGGCCAAAGAAGAGAGCGACAAGCAGCCCAGTGCAGAACAACAGGGCAGAGGGTGGCTTCTAAGACGTGCAGGTCATGCTTGGGAACTGCAGCGAGCAAGGCCAAGGGTGAGTAAAGTGGGGAAGGTTGGCCGCTGGCCTTTTTCAGTGGGCAAGGAGCCTGAATTTTGCATCTCTGGTGGAAGGAGGAGCCCAGAGCTGAGCTGCAGAGCACTGACAAGTGCTTTGGGGCCAGTCTGATTCCCCCCCGGCCCGTTGCAGCAACAGCAGCGGGGGTGCAAAGCGAAGGCACGCAGTTGTGCCTACAGCAACGCAACGGGGGATGCGACTCACCGTGGCCAATGCCACCGTGATGGATCACACAGATCTTAAAAGCCAGAGATTTATGTCACTGGCAACAGAGGCAGCATCACTCACTAGTTACGCGATTCCCGTGAATTCTTATATATTGTTTTACGTTTATTGTGTTTTCTCTTTTTTCAATATCCCACATAATACTGACGTTTATGGATAGATGAAATAAAAGTCTGTTTGATCAAACAACTTGTCAAGGTCATATATATAAAACATGTGCCAGGCCAGCTTTAATCAGGAGGGGAGAAAGCAGAGCCCTGCACTGGTCAGACTCCCTGTCCCTTGGGGTTTCCATATGATGAGGAGAAGGTGCCTCCACAAAGTTTCCGGTCCTGATCAGCCACAAATGTGGATTTTTCCATGGTGATCCTCCAAGGCTAGATGTGGGCAGCCGATGCTGTGGTGTGGAACCTCTCAAGCCACAGGGGCTGTTTGTCCCTCCCCTGTGTAGAAGGACACGGGGAGGCTCAGGGAGTCATATCAGAAAGTACGGCTTCAGACTCATTTTCAGTTCCTGTTACATGGTATCCATGGAAACAAAGATGACTTTCCCATCCTTTTCTGGGCAAGGCACAGCATTCACTGCAATACGGTCTCTTCTACTAAAATTTTGCAAAATAGCTCCACAGGGTGACTGTTTTTTATCCAAAAAGCCTGTGGTATAGTCAGTCAGAGGGAGAGAGCCCCTTTTAATCCTCCCATGCAACATGGCATTCCTCAGCAAGGCTGAGGGTCCTGCTTTCCAGCTGGATTTCATGGGTCAGGAGGGCAGTCAGCACCCCTCGCTGACAGCAAACCCCTTCCCAAAGTACCTAATGACAGAGAGAGGTGGTGGTGGTGAAGTGGGGAGGGGTATGGCAGGGCCATGGGGCAAGGAGATGCCGGGGGAAGGCAACCAGATGAAATACTCGCCTGGCTTCAGGACCAGGGGTGGTTTGGGGCTGTTGGTGCTAAAGACATCACTTCTGGCAGGCGTCATAAATGCCTGATGCCAGGAATTCTGACAGGGAAATCTTGTTCTGACTAGAGATTCCAGAAAATTTCTGGAAGTTTTGAAGGCCTGAGGGAAAAATTGTTTTTTCAAAAAACCATAAAACTTAGGAAAATGCAAAGAACTTCAGTAGTTATACTGCTTATCAGAATTATTCTTTTAAAATTCTTCAAGGGTGAAAAATGTTCTATGCAGTTAGTGCAGTGAAAGGCCTGATGGATACCTTTACACCGCAGAGTACCACGTTTTTACTTTCAGACACTGAAGTCATCATTACGCACTGAAGTACTTACTCACGTGTTGCCCACTAACATATTTCTAACTTGAGGAAAAAGAAAAGGCTGCAAATTAAAAGCAGCCATCTAACTGTCTCTTAAACAAGAAAGAAGGCTGTATCCTATGGCTCAGCAATGAGACATCAACAGTGACTTAACAGAATAGAGCAAAGGCTTGAAAAATGAATGTTTGTTCTCTCTCTCCATATTCTCTGCAAGGTAGCTAACACAACACCTTATTAAATTAGGCCCACAGTATTGAAGCCTAGGGTCTGTAAGCATTTTAATTGCTTAATGCTGTTCATTTTTGAAATCAAAGACCTTCATTTGAAATACTTTATTTACAGAAAGCATTTTGAAGAGCTGAGAATGGCAGAAGTAATGTCATGTTAAACATCTCTCTAACCTTGCTTCATTATTCACTCTGAGTAAAATTAATTCACTAAAATGTTTCTTCTATGTTTATTCTCCAAGTACCCAGTTTTCCATAACAGAAAAAAATATGAATTAAACTGGCATTTTTTCCTTCCAAGTCCTTCATTTTTCCCAAGGTCTCCTGTTTCTCAATTTGCTCCTGATCCTCCCACATCTGGGTCTCTGCACTGGATTTTCCTGGCCATCAAGGGAATGGGGTCTTGCAAGCAGACATACCATAGCCCAGATTTTCAAAGCTATCAGACCCTTCGCTGCCATCCCAAAGGGGACTTATACACCCAAACAGCTTGGAGAGATTTGGCCCCATCCTCGTTCTGTGCCTGTGTACCATTACTGAATGAAGGAGAAGGACTTGCTTTGGCTCACTCGCTTTCCTAACAATTTGTGGCTCTGGTTTCCTACGGAAATCTGCTGCTCTGCCTGTGGTCCTTCTGGTCCAGCCACTGGACATGGTGGCCACTTTCTCCAGCACTCAGCATCTGGGAGGTGCTACCGAAGCCAGCTGGGGTCTGGTGGGCGAGGGGGACACAGGGTGGACAGGGGATGTTTCTGGACATATGGTGGCTGTAATGGCTGGGGCTTGATGGCCGTGATCTCACCCCGTGGTGGCATGAACCTGGCAAGAGGAGAGTGGGATGGAGAGGCCAGCAGGCTCCATGACCCCAAGGCAGGATGTGACCTGCTGGCTCTGGGTGCCTGACCCTCTGCCCCCCGCTTTTTGCAGCATTGCTGCCACCAGCCACCAGAGACGGTTTATATTGCAGTCCCTCCCTACTCTTCTGTGAAGTATCATGTCCATCAGCTGTGCGAAAATAAGGATGCTTAAAAAGAGCTCATGTGCTTGGGCTCCCACTGCGAGTTTCTAGGTGGGACAATTCCCTCTGAGGCCCTGCTGAATTCAACTTTAACCCCGCTGCCCCCAAACCACACTCTCTGACAACAGAAGGTGGGCTGCCTGGGTGGGGGCTCCCCCGCTACACACAGCTGTGCTTTGCAAAGGCAGCCACGGCGTGTGCCCGGCCCCCCGCTCCCCCAGCACGGCCGGGGTTCCCCCGCACTCACCGGCGTCTCGGCTCTTCTCAGCCCTTTGGTCACAGGTGGGGAGGGAGGGACACGGGGGAAGAGATTCACATTCATTCCTGATGCATTTCGTCTGCAGGGGCATCCCCGGTACAGGACATTGCACTGTGAACCCAGCTGTAAAGATTTGCCCCACCCTGAAGATTATTTTCTTTCTCTGTGGGTCATTTTGGTAGAGCTAACGGCTTGGAACAACAAAGCAAAGCAATGAACGGGAGACAACACCAAAAACACTGAAATCCCCGCTTCCCTCCAAAGCAGACCATCTCCTGCAGGCTTTCTTCTGCACGAAATTCCTTTTGTTGCTTCTGACGTGGGATTCAGCAGCCAAACAGCAGTACAAAGAGGCTAGACTTGATGTTTGTTTGGTGACTGCACAGAGTCCATGGAAACGTGCTGGAGGATTTTTTTCCCCCTCCCCTGTTCAAAGCTTTACCTGCTGGTGAGTCACCAGAGGGCTGGCTGAAGGAGCGTATCATGCATAATTATTTGGAAAAGCAATCTGGCGTGCTAACTCCTGTCACAAAACATGCGGTTCATAATATACAGAAGGATGCTTCAGAGGATCCCTTGCCTCATTTAATTCCCCCATCGCAGTCTTAACCAAGAGACAAGGAAGACGTGGGACTCCACAGGCACTTCCCAAGCGCAGTCCCCGGTGCTCCCTGAGCACCAGAGGAGCCGCGGTGCGGTGGCAGGGAGGGAGCAGCCACTTTGGTCCTTCCTTCTCCCCAGTCCCTGGAGCAGGACAGAGCCGTCTCTCCCAGCCTTGGCAGTGAGCACTGGGAGGTGTGAAGTGACAGCCACAGAGATTTGGGATCAAAGGTGCTCTGCCTCCCTCTGATAACCGAGAACGTAAATGCAGAAGAGCTCTTGCTTTCTGCCTTCCTCTCTCCTGAGGAGCGGCAGGAAGACAAAGTCTAAGTGGAGGATGTGCAGACTCACCCATGTTTCCCTGTGCATCCCCGAGACATCTCCTCGGCACAAAGCAAACACTCCTTTGGTTTACTCCAGCTGGGAGATCTGTCCCTGCCAGGGCAGCACAGCAGGACAGCAAACCCGCCTTGGCCAGATGTTTGTTGCTGTGGTGGTGTTGGTGCTTTAAGGAGTGCTAATTCTGTAGGAAATAAATGGTCTTTTGATTTCGGCTCCCAGCAGAGAAATAAAGGCAGGCAATAACACATACATATAAAAATGAAATGAAATGTCATTTTGGGTGGCCTTAGCTGGTCACATCAGGCTGCCTCAGCTGTTCCCTGATGAGTCTTTTCCCCACGTGGGGATCCAGCTATCTTGTGGTACAGTGTCCTTTGGGCTGTGGATCCTCACACCCAGCAAGAATGTGGTGACAGCAGGAGTGACAACAGGACCCAGTGTGAATTTGCCTGTCCCTCTCTCTCCTGATTTATACATCTTACCACGGGCTCCCCCATCCTGAGGCCAGAGGTGCCTTTCCCTCCCTTTCAGCCAGGGAAAATCTCTGGTTGTCCGAAAACCACATGCAGGACTGGTGGCAGACTGAAAACTACGAAGGGGGAAGGGGAAAGAAAAGCAGAGGCTGCAGCTCTGGTGCAGCACGGGCTGGGAAGGTGATGGCCCAGGGCACCATGAAGCTTGATGCAGCTGCTGATGATTTTGCAATTTAGGGGCTTTGCTGATGTAGTGAGAGTTAAGATGCAGGTGAAAAGAATCATTTCCAGGACACCCAGTGTGCTGATAAAAACACCCATTTTTATAAAATGCTGGGTGCCTCAAATCTCCAGGGAACAGATCAGGTTGATAGGATGGGGGCTCTCTCCCTGTCTCTCGTGGTTTGCCTGCAGAGTGCTGCTACAAAGGAGAGTAGTTCTCTCCTGCATGTGGAGGTGGGAAGGTCTGGGAGTCAGTGTTTGCCTTTCAGACAGCAGGGTGTTACCAGCTTCATGTCGAAAAAGAAGAAAAGAAGGCAAGAGTCTGTTCATGACAAAGGTTGGTTGCTGGTGGGATGCAGTGGAGATGTGGATGGGATGTGGAAGGACAGGGGCGTGTGGAAGGAGGTTTGGAGAGTGGATGGAGACCCCGACCAATTTTATGATTTCTCCCAGATCCCATCACTGAAATGGGAGACAGGGTTTTTCCTGTGCCCCCCGGGGCATTGCAATCCCAGGACATCAGCTCCCTGTTGCCTGCTGTGGGGCAACATGTGGCTAAAGCACCGCCAGGCACCCCACATGTGCCTCACCACTGAGCAAACCCTCGGGCGCTGTCACCCAGGGTCTGTGGGGCCCGATTTGGGCAGCCCTCACCCTTGTGAGGAGTCCCATGCCATGGGAAGGATTTCTGTGCAGGCAAACTCTGCTCCAGATGGGAGGGTCCTGCACACCCCCAGCAAGCAAAATGTTAGCTGGGTTTGCTTCCCTCATCACCACCCAGAGACTTTCCATTACTTGTTTAGGCAGTTTCTGTAACCACATATTTCTTCTGCTCAGCTCTTTTGTAAACAGCTTCACGTGGCTTTTTGGCAGGTTGGTGCTGCTCTAAATTTGTTGGGAAATGGCTCGGTCCACCTGGTGGACTGAAGTCCACCTGAAGTCCTCCTTCAGCCAAGCATCCCTGGGAGGAGGTCAAAGCCCCAGCCCACGCACTGGAGAATGGCCACAGTGGGGGTGTGCACCAGCTGGCTTTGCTTGGGGCCTTTTGGAGTGCCCCTGGCCCAGCCCAACAGCCTGCCAGGTGCTGGAGAGTATTAGCTGTGTCGAGTTGTGCTCAGCCTCTGAGGGCCTCCGAAACTCAGGTCGTCCAATAGCATCTCCAGCCAAATTGAAGCCAGTTCAACTGGCTGCTGGCTACCAATTGGCAAGGCCTATTGGGACAGAAGGCTGGGAAGCTGTAGCCTAAAGCTGCTTAAGAGAAATTAGGGTGTCTCTAGTTATTTACTGTAATAATAATAGAGAAGAGCCGGAGTGGGTCTTGCGGTGGCAGCGCGAGATTTGCCAGTGCTTGTCTGTCAAAGCCTGAGTGGCTGGTAGCAGCGCAACACACTGAGTAAAATGCCAATCCTTAGGGCTCCCCGGAGTCCTGGGAAACAAAATAGAAGTGCAGAACAACACCCACGCCACGACGAACAACTGTGAATGAGGAGAGAGCTGCAAGCGAGCTCGGCTACGAGTGCAGCTGGATGCAGGGCCACAGCACTGGGGGCTGCTGGGGCTGGCAAATGTGGCTGCCACAGGCTTAGCCTGGCTGGAGTTTTACAGACTAACAGCCATGAGTATTCCTCGCAGGAAAAGTAGGGCATGGACAGGAGCGGGGAAGATCCTCAGTGCCCTGAGGCAGAGGACTGAGTGGAGATTTCCCTCAGTTTCAGTGTGTGAACAACAACCCCCCCATCCATGTCACATCCATCTTTGCAGCCACCGGTACCCGAGGGCAGTGGGGATCGTGTTCTTCCTATCAGGATGGGTCTGAGGACAACCTCCAGGCGGGCTCGTGCCAGTGCTTCCCAGCAAACTATGTCCCATAGTTTGAGGGGCATAGGAGTTTTGCTTGGTAGAAAACCCCACAGGTCAGTTGTCCAGGTAGTTCCAGTTGGGGTGCCGTAAAATTCACCGGTGGCAGAAGCCACACCAAGCTTTCATCCCGACAGGCAGGCTCAGGGTCAGGTGGAGAAGGAGAGGAGCAGAGGGCTCTAGGTGTGCAGGGCTGTGCCCAAGGGGCACCGCTTCCTCCCTGCAGCATCAATCCTGTGTCATCTTCAGGAATGAGCAGAAAAATAAACGGGCAGGAGCTGCTCACTGGTGCTGCAACAAAACTGCAAAATAAAAGGTCTGCCGACCTGCATGAGAGATTGTTGGAGAAAAAAAAAAAAAAATTCTATTGCAAGCAGCTAAGAAACTCTGGTGTACGAGAGAGGGTTCAAATGATAAGCTGTCTCCAGCCAGCTCGGTCTGGAGCTATTCCTGTAACCTGCATCAAGGGTTCTTACCCCAGGTGTGTATCAAATCACTGTTGAAGAAATCACTGAAGAAATCAAATCACTGAGAAGAAAACAAATTGTAATAAATCATTACGCTGTCCCTGTGATCGATGCCTTAGCAAGGTAACTCCTCAGTGGACCCCTTCCTGCAGGAGAAGGTCAGCAACACCTAGATGCCAGGTCTGCAAATTCCCTATTAACCCCAGGAGTTATAGACTGTGCCTAAGTACCATTTGCTCTTCTTAGTTAATGAGGTTATAATTAGAAACTGAAAATCCTACCATTGGTTGAACAAGCCGGTGCTGGATGGTTTGCAGCTCCCAGCGAGTGATGGAAATGCTTTATTTGGAGGGTTGTCCCCCGAGTTGCTCAGCCAGAACCCCCACCTGTGCTCTGTGCATCTCCCCTGCTCTCTCTCCTTCATCATTTTTGCTATCGTGAGGTTGGTTCCTTTTTTTACCTTTTGCCCGCTTCATTCAAGGAGGTTTCTCCCCTTGGGCTTTGAAGGTGACTTGTTTTTTTTTCGGTCAAACTTGAAAAACTGATAGAGCCCACTTCCCATCAAAGAGAGCTGGGTCTCAGAGGTGTTCTGGGCATGGAGACCCCGGGCTCAGCCTTCTGGTGGGACCCCAGCACGGCTGCAGATGTCCTTGTGTGCTGGTACCTGGGGGCTGCTGACTCACCTACACCGCTCAGGGTTGTCTCTAACCCTTCCTCAGCACAACCTGTGTAGCTGGGCACCAGAGCGGGGTGTGCAGGAGAGGGCAAGGTCCTCCTGCTCCCCAAACTCTCCAACCGAGCCCGTGCCAGCTCCTACCACTTGTGAGTCACCTGGGAAACCACCGATATGAAGTGAATGGTCAAGGTGCTCCTTTCCCAAGCACTAATCGTGGGGTCACTGCTGATTCAGAGGTGACGTTCTGAGCACTGGGAATCACGCCTGCCGTACCGGAGAACCTACTGATGGCAGCGGGCAGGCTGCCAGCTCCTGCCCTTGAGATTGAGAGGGTGGTGACACGCAAACAGGGGGAATAATGCAGATAGCACCTGCATTGATGTCAAAGGGCTATGTCGGTGAGGTTTGAGGGAGAGTTGTCTAGGTGACGCAAACAAAACCCACCTTCCCTGACAGATAATGCAGGTCAGATTGCAGAGATGCTACTCTGCTTTATCGAATCGGTCAAACAATTAACCTAATTTTTCATTTTCCAGACCGCGTGCCTCCCATAAGAATTTAAATATTGCCAAAGAGCTTAATGCCATATCTGAGGTTTAAATATAGCCTCCTGGTAACTGATAAGGAAATAGAGGAAATAAGTAAGTTTAAAAGGCGTGTGTAAGTGAAGATATTTTCAGAAGATGTTAAACCAGAGCAGACCAAAACTAGCCTGCAAGCAAAATGAGGAACTCCAGGGTTTCACCTGGAGTGTCTGATCCTGGAGCTAGGAGGGTATAGAGTAAAGTGAGTGTTTTGCTCTGTACAAAGTAAACTCTGTTATGGGCTGGACCACAGCAAATCCCAATCTGCAGCTCTCAGCCTTGTGCCCCTGCTGTGAGCACCCCTTCAGTTCACAGAGCATCCTGAGTGGAATCTGGTACCCAGTGCTGCCAGTGCTTTGGGTTCAGTGGGATGGTCCCCACACCTGCTGTTTTCCCCTAAATCTCCAGCAGCAGAGTGGTGTGAGGGGGGGTTGTACCTCAGTTTCCCCAGAGCTGCTACCCCTGATCTCCCAGGGAAAAGGCCTGCACACCCGGAGCACCCTGCAGGCTGGAGGTCCTTATGGCTGGACACAATTTCACTGAATTTTAACCCAGATCCAGTGTTTCCAGAGTTGGCTCCTCTGCTTCCCTGGCTGGCAGTGCTGCTCCTGGGCATCCCGCTCTGGTCACGTCAGGTCATGCCTCCCCTGCACATTTCTCTCTGGCCCGGACTTCAGGCAAAAATTTTTCCAGCTGCATTGTTCTTCAGCGACACTGAGTGAGGAGCACGTGGGAAGTGGCCACAGGGGCAGCAGACCCTCATTTTCTGCATCTCCCCCCAAAGCAGAGCTCTCCTCTGTGTTTACAGGGAGAAGATGAGAAAGGATTTGGGCTTTCGGTGTGTTTGGGGGATACAATCTGGATTTAAGGCTGAAGCAGTTTACCAAAATTTCAGCGTCTGTAGTGCTGTTATGGTTAGCTTGTGCTGCAGATGCTGGAAAGGTTGGGGGTTGCACAGCATCTCTTCCAGCTTGAAGTGGAAATTGGGAAAAAACCTGTCTTGGTAGTGGGTAATAACCAGGGCGGGCACAGGCCTGGGGGTCGTGTCACATGTGCCTTCCCCCCACCTTCAGATGTGGTGCTGAGGGATATGGTGTAGGGGAGGACTTTGTAGATTAGGGTAGATGGTTGGACTCGATGATCCCAAGGGTCTCTTCCAACCTAGATGATTCTATGATTCTATGATTCTATGATTCTATGATTCCCTGTCATGGATTTTTGGTGCTGGATCTGAGGTCTGGCTCTCTGTCTGCCTTTGGTTGGCATGGAGAGCTTTTAGTCAAATCAAGAATTGTATTTCATAATGCATGATGCGGAGAGGAAAATCTGTCTCAAAATGACTTTCCCATCTCAGGTCTTTCCAACAGGCTCTGCAGAGGAAAGAAACCCAGGTTTTTCTAATTCTACCAGGGGGCCCTGGGTGGGTCCAAGAGCTTTCTTTTCCTTTTGGCAAGGAGGAGGCACCAATCCCGACGCAGCTTTGCAGAGATGCTTGAGCTCTAGAGATGAAAAGTGCTATTTTGCCTGTGTTTTGACTTTCTGTTGTATTCACTTGCAAGACTCCTGTAATTATTTTGCTTTGTTTGTTTTGTTTTCAAACAAAGAAACACCACTTCAGCCTAAATTTAGTGCCCCGTGTTTGTGAGCAATCTGCAATTAGCAAGCAGTGTATCTGTGTGCATGATGGCAGCAGAGAAAAGGGACCGTGTCAGTGTGGTGGTTGATGGTTTTTTCTCCCAAATAAGCAACATGTAGGAAAACAGAGTTCAGCCTGTACATTCCTGTCTGCTTCTTTCCTGATGCAAACCTGTATAGGACACAGGGATGTTGATGATGAGGCTATTGATAGAAGTTGGCTGGGGACTACTTCACAGATTTCAGCACTGTGGTCCCCAGCTTGCTCCTTCCACCTGGCCTCCGCGATAGCCATGGGCATCCTGCATCCCACCCCTCTCCCATCCCTCTCCACCCAGAAGGTGTTTGCAGACTTTGCTTGCTGCTACACTGACATTCAAATCAGAAAAGGAAAGCATTGCATGTCGACTGTGTCCTTTTAAAGCGTGTTCAACCCCTCTTTAATCTAATTGCTGCAAAACCCGTGGTCCCCGCCTATCTGCATTGTTAACGATCTACACCAGCCCCCAAGTTTTCTCCCTTGCCCTGTCTCCTACAGGATGGATGCAGCTCCGTCTCCCACTCGTCTCTTCCCTCTGCCCTTTCCCGAGGATGTGCTCGCTGGTGCATTCCAGTTTCCTTCGGAAAGAGAGCGGTTACTCTGCAGCAGCGCTAGCTTGGAAAGGGCTGGAATTTGCATTTTAGCTCGGAGGAAGGAGATTTGCTGCCATCTGCACCTGGTGAGAGAAAGAGCTCCACAGCTGGAGGCAGCTGCCAAACTTCTGCCAAACGCCCCGCCTGTGAAATAAAGCAGCCTGCTCAGTTCTGCACCGGGTACAAGTGTAAAGTCTACAAATATATTATCAGGCAAAGTGCTTTTAATAACAGAATATATTTGGATTGCATACAGCTGGATCTACGCATGATAGAAAATGGCCATACACGTGCAGAAATAGGTTTTTTCCACTTCCATAGTTTAAGTTATGAGATCCACTGGGTTATTATCCCAGTGCCCATGCAGCTGAGTGATAAACGCAGTTCAGATCTCCTACACACATGCACTGCAGAGCAGAACGAAACTTCTGGAAATTTTACATCAGATACAGTCAACCTGTTGTCAACCCCCTTGCATGGGGCTGCTAAAGAAAAGGAAAAGAAGGAAAACAAAATTGTAATGCTATTTCCTTATTGCATAGGCAAACACTCTGTATGAGGCGCAGAATTGCCCAAGAGCAAAGTCCAGGACTGAGAGGGATACGGTAGATAGGGGTAGGTGCAGTAGATGGTGACATTGTTGAATCAACAGTGCCACCATACTGACTCATGTAACCTGTCTACATAGTTAAATATACATACCATTGATTTTCCTATTGATGAATGCTTTTGGGCCCCAGCTGATGGCTGCTGCAGATGAGGCTGTGCAGGGTTGCAGGTCGGGGCCAGCTGCTGGAGTTGCCCATGGGCTCTGCCACAAGCAAACCCCAGGAGCCCCTTGAGGGGTACCTCGTGGGGAACCACTGCCTTCCCCAGCAAAGGGGAGGTGGCTCCCAGGCTGAATTCAGGGGTGCACGTGTAGTCCTGTCCTGCCAGCAATGTGAAAGCCTCCATCCTTGCCACCACCCTGCACCGAAGGGGTCTCTGGCTTGGGGGCAGAGTTCGCATCTCGAGGACCAGGTGGTCCCTTCCAGGCTGCCTCCGAGGGACCGTGGCTCCTTGCCAGGAGCACGACAGCGTGTGGACACCTGCCTGCCAGTATTTGGGCCAGGGTTCTGGCCTGAGTTAATTTACCAGCACAAAGACAACATTTCCAGGGGTCAGGGCAAAAGTTGGGACTGCTATTTTAGGATATCCATCTGCATAGTCCACAGGAGCTGTGGGGCAAAGCAGCCTTAAGCTGGCAGCCCCGCCTTCACTGGAGAGTGTTGGAGCTCGGTGCCTGGGTTCCTGGCCCTGTGGGTTACTGACTCAATTGCAGAGAAACTGAGAACGTTTAATTCCCTTCTCTCTCTATTTGCTTTTCGTGAGTCACTCCACAAATAACTACCCAAGTGAAATGCTCAGCTGGGAGGGTTTTGGTGTGGGACCTACCACTGGGGAGAAGCCTGGCATCAGGAGCTGCAGATCAATCTGCAGGTAGCCTTTGAATATGACCAGCAGTATAGTCATTTGGTTCCTTGGACAAATACGAATTGAAAAGGTAATATTTAATCAGCATTTAAGTAAGCAGTATAATAGCATGTGGTCTTTGCTCAGACTTGTGTGTTCTAGTCCAGCTTCTGTCCAATGCCAACCGAGATCTTGAGGGCTCTACTACGCTGTTCCCGGTCACATCCTCACCTCCACGTCTTGCTTTTCGGGAGGCTGCACTGCAATTGCGTGGCCCTGCCTGTGAGCTTTCCATGCTCCTCCTGTTCATCTCAGGCTGCTGTAAATCAGGAGGAACCTCGCTAGCATCCATGGCATCAGCACAAAAGCGATAAAAGAGCCACATCTAGCTTAGTGGTGTGATTCATTGCCTTGCTGTTTGCAGGCTGGTCTTGCACAGCTCTTCTGGAAGGGAGTAGCCACGTCTCCTCTTCCCCTCCATGCTTCTAGTGCCATCCTTTTATCTATCGTAGTGAGGAGGCTTAGTGTGTCAGTGGGAAGGAGCCACACTGAGTTCCTAGTGTCTTCTACGGTTGTGGATGGTGCTTACCAGTCGGTAAAAATCACATAGGATCCTTCCATCCACATCCAAATATTTTGGTGTCACAGGGACCCTTCCAGTAAAGACCCTGTGGGTCAGAGCTGGGGAAAGGCGGGAGGTGGGGAACGCTGTGGCTGCACGGGGAGGCACACCAGGGTTATGGATGGACTCTGGCATGGTGACCCAGCTCCAGCCCCAGCGCCAGAGCAGCGGGACGTGCGAGGCCACGGCAGGAGGACCGGCAGGAGAGGACGGGCGAGCGCCGGGCTCCCACCTCTGCCTTCCTCCCTGACCTCTTCCTCTTTGTTTTCTTCCTGTTGCTGTGAGCAAGCTGCTGAGTCAGAGCAGTGGGAGCAGGAAATTCTCTGTTTGGAGGGTGAGATCAGAGTCTTGTTCCTGCTAAGCAAAAGCAATTTATTTTGCTTTGCTGGCGATTTCTCCGCAGTGGGGCCGGGAGGCTGGGCAGCGGGCTCCTCCTGCGGCCTGCTCTCAGGCTGCTTGTTTGCCTCACACCATCACGACAGCACCTCTTGCAAATACAATTACACCCGTTTCACAAATTAAGTATTGCAGGTACGGTAATGAAGTGTGAGTCGGATTATTAAGAACAGGTCATAAGACTATTTTTCCACGCCCATTTTCACAATAAGCAATTATAATAATTCCATCCCATCCTGAGGACTCCAAATTTTAATTATATTTTAAATTGTTGCGAAATGCTTAATCTGACACAAGAGAAAAACATAAGGTGAAAAAAAAAGAAGCAGCCTTTCATCTAGTGATGTTACAGTGGTTAACAGGACGCTCCTTTTGAATCTACTTTGTTTTAGAGGTTTTATTAGCTAAGAAAGTGTTTTGGGGCTTTATACTCAGGGATATAAGTTTTTAATTTAATTGTTTCTGGCTCTGAAGGTTTACAAAGAGATACTTTCATTGGGCTGCAAATGATATTTCCCTTACAATGTAAAGGATGCCTTGTCTCCATCTAAATGAAAAGCACAATTCTGTTGCCTTCCTTCATAAATGGTCCTTTCAGTAAGAGAGTTTGCACAGTAAAGCCCACAGAAGAGAGAGCAAAATCCAACTCTCCAAGAGCCTCTCTCAAAGAGCAAAGTCAGGATTTTCTTTCAAAATCTTTAGTGCAACAAGTAAAAGAAAAAAATTCTTAACAATGTATGGCAGCATTGCTTTGGCAGTGCCCGTTTTGGCCAACAGTGCATTGGCTCGAAATGATGCAGTTGTCCCAGATGCACATTAACCGCCCTGCTCCACGTGGGTCATGGCAGCAGACCCAAAGCCCTCGCAATCCGCAGTGCCCACACGTTAATTTATATTCTTAAATCACAGCTATAGTCTTCATCCTGTCTCTCCCTCTCCAAAAGTATTTAGATGAGGTACCCACATTTTTGATGGCTGAATCAGAGGATGCGCCTCTTGCTTTATATGAATACATGAAGAAGAAGCTGAAGAGCTTCCAGTTTAATTGCAAAAGAGTTAGGGTTAGGATTCTTTGGTCCCCTCCAAACCTGCTCTGTGGCTTGCGTAGCACTGAGCTACCCAGAGCTCTCCCAGCCCCTCCAGAGAGTGGCATATCAAAGGATCTGGTCCAGGTTTCCTGACTCATGCCCTTCCTCCATGCTCTTTGCATTGAGGCAGCTCTTGTTTGCCCACAAAAATGCAACCTTGTTATTATCTTAAAGTTCTAGAGGGGAGGAATGAGCACACTTTGAGTCTCCACTTTTTCCTAAGGCTGTCTATTTGGAAAGACAAAAAAAAAAAAAAAAAGCCACTTTTTTCCCCAGTGTGAAATGCTGCAGTGCTCCAGAGCAAGTTCTGATGGTGCTGTCTGAGCATGGACCCTCTTGAGGGAAGAAACTGGTGACCTCCTCAAAAAGGTGAAACCTCTGGGGTCAGTCTCTCTACCCCAGGAGTGTTCTGCTTGAACCCCTGCCTTGTCTCAGTCCACCCATGTGCAGACGTGTGGGACAAGCTGATATGAGGAGGAAGGAGCTTTGCATCGCTGAGGAGCAAGGAGCACACCTCGAGGTTGTCTGGTGGGGTTCACAGGCAGATGTCAGGATGCCTGCCTGTAGCTACTCAAACTGTTGGCCACTTTCACACTTCCATGGAGGCATAGAGCTGGGATTCATCTTGGGTGAAGCCTTTTTGTGCAGGAGGAAAAAAAAGACTTAACTAATGGACAGTGTAATTAAATAGTGGGTAATTGCCATTTTCATTTCCTGTACTCTGCCCTAGGAGGATAATAACAGGTTAGGCCATATCAAAATGTTCCTGAATACCTTTAACAACACAACAACAGCAGTTAACTGCGAAAATTTCTAGAAAATCATGGGGTCAGCAATATCTCTTGGCACTTGACAGTTCAGGCATCGCTCTAGTGGGGCAGCTCTTTGGAAATGTTCATGAGCAGTAGTTTGGTAGAAGGTAGTTGCCATGCCACCTTTCTTTCTGTTTGCTTCCACAAAGACTGGCAAACCCTCTACTCCTCTCCATTAACAATGGTTACATGAACGATCCCACTTGCAGAATGTCTCTTTTTGTGAAGAAGTACTTGGAAAGCAGAGTACGGGGTAAACAACAGGCTTTTCACAGGCAACGCAGAACAGATAAAAAAAGGATCACATTCTCCATCAGCCATCTGGTGATAAAATAGGGCTGTGTGTAGTGTAACTGGTCAGTAAGACAGCTATTATTTATACAGTGCTCTGGATGAGCATCACACTTCTCAAGGGCTGAATCTGTTATGGAAATTGGAATTCATTCTCTAAAGAAATCACCTCCCAGAGCAATCATATTATAAACATGTGGCCAGCAGGTGGAAGGCAGCAGCCCATGGCCACAGTGAATAGAAGGAGCGTGGTCACTTTAGCTGTTCCCTTGTTCTCCTTCCTCCTGTGCCATTTCCCATCGCTGTGAGGCTGAGGCTGATCTGCACTGCCATCGTGCCTACAGGCCAGTGGTCCTCACAGCCAGGCACCGCACAAGAAGATAATGAAGAAACTCTCCTCTGGCTACAGGCTAACAGTTTAGTGTTTTCTACTCCACTGCTTCATCCTTCCATCCTATTATTCCAGCTCAGCAGGAAACACAAGCACAACTTTTGATTCAGGAAAATGGCTGGGATATTTCTCCTCTTGTGGGAAAAATAAACACAAATGCTGGCTGTAGGTTCTCACCGATGCTTACTCACTTTCAGCCTGGTGCACTGGTAATTAGAGTGCAGGTTAATAATACATAAGGACACGAATGATGCATCGAGAGCTTAAAACTGTTTTCAGTTATAACAGCTTAGCGTAGCACATAATCAGGCAGCATTGGGGTGCTGTGTGCTCACGGCTGCATGGGTGGCAGCATGGGTTACAGTGAAGGACATGCCTCTTTGGAGTGAAAAAGGATGACTGTATATTTTTAATGGGGTGTTTATGGTGTGCAAGTGCCATGCAGGATTGGTATGGGTCACACACAGGTCAGGGGTCCCATACTCAGTGGCCTGATGCAATGTGCCTGGTCAGTGGGGTGCATGTCCCCGCTGCCTTTCCCACCTCTGCAGAGGAACTGTTGCACCTCTCTGGACCTGGTGGCAGCATCCAAGATAAAGGAGGATCCTGATTTTTTCCAGTGGGATGAGGTCCTGCACTTCGCAGCAGGATGGGCACTGTGCTACCCCTGCTTCCATGGGGAGCCAAGTGGCCACTCTTTGTATGCTTGAATCCCAGGAGACCTTGTTAAGAAGCAAGCAGAGTCAATGTTTTCTTCTACTAAGGTGTCCAAAATTGATTTCCTGCACTGAACGCAGCCTAACAAATAATGTTCCCAGCAAAGTTTGCAGCTGCAGGTGTGGAAAGTGTCATTTACACAGACATCCTTGGCAATGCTAAAGCCTACTTGTCATGATGCTCTGACAGCTTTTCAGTGGAAGCTCTGGCTGGCCACAGACTGCCACCCACTGCTCCAGGCAGGCGGGAATCAAGGGGAGTTTTGACTGACCATGGCCAGCTCCCCTGTGCTTGG
Source organism: Tringa tobata (assembly GCA_033628505.1). NCBI lineage: Eukaryota > Metazoa > Chordata > Aves > Charadriiformes > Scolopacidae > Tringa > Tringa tobata. Next base: position 5,482,062 of record JAHREE010000215.1, read on the forward strand.
GTTTGGACCACCCCAGCAGTGATTCCAGGTGTTTCATCTCACAGCAAAGCCACCTGCCAGTGGTGGCCGGGTGACTGCCTTGTTTCTGCTGCCCACCTGCGAGGCTCAGAGCTGCAATGGGCTTGCGGAGGAAAACATGCTGACTGCTGGATCCCCACCTCCCTCTTGGTGTCTCCCCTTCCCTGTGTCCCAGTCTGAACGGGTCTCTGGGATGGTGAGTGGGACAAACAGGAGAAGCTATCTGTGAAAAATCTATTAAAATAATATTCTTGATAGTTAGTGCATTTGCATGTATAATGGCCGAGGTGCTTTCCCTGGATTATGCCACGGCAAATTCGGGAATGGCCATAAGGCATGTCTGCTTGAAGCTATAGTGAGCAATACTGGAAAGTGCTGGGTGGAGCAGGGAGGGGGACAGCTATTATGTGCACATGGTCATTACACATGTAAACACAATATTAAAAATAGAGCTGGCTGAATACTGCCAAGCATTTCTCTGACTACCCGTTGGAATTAGAGAGAGACGTGGGTTTGGCTGGACTCCCTGCCATTTTGTTCATCGCTCCTGTGATCATTTCAGTGTGAGAGAAAAATGCCTGCAGAAAACGGATAATAAACTCGTGTGTGTGAGTATTTACATGAGAAAGTTTTGTTCCGTGTGGGGTGGGACACCGTTCAACGCAGCAGTGGCAGAACAGGATTCCTGAAACCTGCTGCCAAGGATTTGCATCCCTCCCTGGAGGTGCAGAGGCTGCTGAGATGCAGTTGCAGTAAGTGAACACAAACCATGCTGGAGAGCACTCAAGGAAGAGGGCTCCTGGAGGACTGACTCGCACCAGGTGAAGAGTGAAGATCATCGTGGTGGCTTGAAAAGACAGCGGTGCCCTGTAATTTCACCCATCCTCACGAGAAGCTTTTCATCCCAGAGACGACATGGGAAAAGTGGGAACCTTCGGACTGAGACTTAGCAAACTGAGACAGGATGCATGAGAAAATCTTAAACCGAGGACCCTCAGGCTGAAAGGCTAAAGTGATCCTCAAAATTCAGAAGGCATGAAGACAAGAGCCAGAAAAGGCCTTATTTGAAGGCTTGGAAAGATGTCCTGAGCAGTTCAGCCTGTTTAGTTTATGATAAAAAGAGAGAATGAGAAGCGATGTGATTAGGGTGGAAAGATACTTTTCTAGGGTGAAAGCAGTGCACACTACAAAGGCTCTGTAACAAATATTGCCTCCTTGTTTCCTTATATTTTCCCATCTGTCTCATGTAAACCTAACTAATTTAGCAGGAAGAAAAAGAAGACAGAGCTGGGATGAAATTTCCATAAATTCATTTGACTTCAATGTCTGACATGCAATTACAGCCACCACACCTGGCACATATGTTGCTATATACTGAGTAGGTGCCACTCAAGAGTGCAAAACCTTGCGAAGAAGAAAGAGGGGACTCCATTTTCACCCTCTGAAATTTGGAACGAGGCGGCTCTGACAGTGACTCTCACCTGCCTGCATCCTCTCTTGCCTTCCACGTGGGGAGGGTCTGGGCTGAATTTGAAGCTCTCCCAGGGTTTGGAGGTGAGGGGAGAGTCCTGGCACATGCCAGATCTCCTCCAGGTCTCCAGCAGACAAAACACACCCACGCTGCTCTGCTGGGGATGCTGGTGGGAAGTCCACTCTGGAGTGGTTAATGGGGTCGTTCTCAGATTCCTGGAAGTCTTGAGAGGTTTTTAAAAGTAGTATTATCCTGTCCCAGGAACTAACTTGCTTTGAAGTAAATTAGAGAGGGAGAAAGAAAAAGCAGTATAACCTTCCACTGTCACCACTGCTGCTTGTTTCTACCTGAGGGATTAAGCTGTTAAAACCAAACGCGAAACAAGCAATTTTCAGGCAAGGGATGGCAAGACACAAACTTATTTTTTTTGTTGCTAGAATTGACAGAAACCATACCAAACCCATCCCCTCCGCACTCACACGCATATAAAAGAGAAGTAACGTGGTCCTGGCGTGGGATATATATATATATATATAACCTACAAGGTGTTTCTATTATTAGCAGCTGGCATCGGCGCTGGGAATAAACCGCCCAGATTGATAAAGCAAAACAGCGGGTCAGCGGGGATGGGACCGCAGAGGGAGGGCGGTTTCTATGGTGATGGAGAAGAGCCGTGATGGGAGGTATGATGTGTGGGCGGCAGCCAACAGCAGCTCGGCTCCCAGCAGAAGTGGTTAGTTGCTTTGGAGACAGGTGCGCGCTCCGAAAAAAAA
>JAHREE010000215.1:5484695-5523929 GCA_033628505.1 Tringa tobata
GAGACCAGGGGTGGGAGTGGGGGGGAGGGATGGCGGGGTACCAGCTGTGCCAGACGTGGGGTAGTCAGGAGGTGAACAAATGGGGTGGTGTCAAATGTGATGCATTTTGGTCATTAAAAAGCCTTTTCTGTGCTGAAACGCCGCAACTGTGAACGCGTAGTCGGGAAAGGGCGCGCGTCTGGAGGGCAGCATCCTGGTGATGGCGAAGAGTAGTGAAGAAGTCTACAAATTAAACAGTAAATAAAAGCACAACTGGTAGGAGGAATAAAAATGACATTTAAAAATGAATGCACATGCCTTACTGAGGCCGCTGCTGCACATGAGCTGATCAAGCCTCCAGGAGCTGCTTGTTGAGCTCCCACGCCTCCAGGAGAGGCCCACGGGAAGATGTCAGGGGGAAGGTAGTTGGTGGGATGGTTTCTATCCTCTTCCATACAGTCTCAAGCTGGGAAAACATACAAATGAATATTCAATGTAAAGTCCTCCCCTCTAGCCAAAGAGTGTAACTTCACGTGGTGGAAATCATAAAAGGTGAATACAATGATGTAGCTCACAAGGTGAAGCTGTGTTGCTCGGTGGACAGCCCATGTACAGCTGATGTTTGGGGACATGGTGAGACCATGTCTCTGCGAGAGGGTGCGCTATTTGAAAAATGAAGCTGTAGATGAGTTTTCCACCAGCCTGACCAAGCCTAAAGAGATTCTGCCATGTTTCTGTCTCTGCCTGAGTTGTGGTTAAAGTAGAGGACTTTGCTGGGTCCAGACTTATAAGACTCAGGTGACCTCCAATGTGCAGAAACTCCCTTTTATGGATCTTCTATTAACATCTGTATAGCCCTTGTGCCAGCTTCAGGTGTTACGGAGGTCTAAGTGGTTAATCCTCATGGCACTCACACTAAGTGTCAATACTTGAAGTTTGCAGAGGCACAGACATGGACAGGAGTGGCCACAAGCACATGTGAGGAAGGAGGACATCTTTGCTCCCACATCACCTGGGCTGGCTGTGGGTGCTGGGCCTCACATAGGGTTAGGTTGAGGGATGGAGCCAGGGGGTCCTTCCTGCTGATGTGGGGCAGGGTGGAGGACAGCCTGGAGACACCGAAGTGGAGCAGCGAGGCCAGACCCCCAGCTCCCCCCATGCTCCTCAGGGATGTGCAACCACAAGGGGAGAGTGCAGGGGCTGTTCACTGCCCATTCCCAGGCAACGAAGTGACGGCATCAATCAGCGGTGACAACAGGGACACTAATCCATAGCTCCCCCTGACCTCACATCAGTATCACATGGCATGCTGCAGCTATCAGCACCGTTGCATCAGTGAGAGATACGTAACCTTAGATCCTGCTCCTTACTCACAGGACTGAACAGCAAGACCGAGGTGAAAGAATTGCAAGTTACCACAGAGGGACTAAAAGCAGAAGATCCTCCTTCATCCATCCTGGAACCATCTTGGGACCTCCTTCGTCCATCCTGGTAGTGATCACATGCAGTAATCCATTAGTACCAGGGCTTTAACAAGCTGAAAAGACTTGAAAAAGTAATTCTATTTTGAGAACTGCATCTCCAAAGTTTATTGTGCTCAAGGGAATCCACCTCATATCCTTTGAAAGTCAATATAACTTATTCTGCAGAGAAAGATGTCAATTTTTTACTGGAAAAGTGGTTGCTTAATATAAAAATGAAGGCTTATATAGATGTCTGATTTAACCAATTTAAACATCTTAGTAAATTCACAGCACAATACCTTGTATACGCAAAGTTATACTTTTTTCATCTAAATTGGAGCCTTTTGCTGCCCAACACCATGTTTATTGGAAAGACTTTGCCAACTGGGCAAAAGCAAGACTGGAACCATGTGCCTGCCCTCCTCCCAGAGCTGCTCCCTGCCCTGTGAGGGACATGGATTTCAGTGCCCCAGAATGTCCTGCCTGGCAGGTCCCTGTCATGAGGAGTAACAAGAAATCAGACCTTTCCCAACGAAGGTCAATCCCCCACTCTGCCTCCTTTCCCACCACTTCAGCCACAGTCGCTTTATTTTGGAGCCAGTTTCTTGGCCAACTTCCTCCGAGATATGTTGTTTGAGTTATTCTTTGCAAAGCTGCTAACAGTTATTTTCCTCCTTCAGTTATACTGAGATGGAAAAGGATTTGAAAAGTAGCTAGGCCCTCTGTTTTGAACATTTTCCTTGAAGTTTTTAAAGCAGACACTGCAAACGAGTCCTTTCTACAGCAAATTGTCTCAGGGAGATGAAATGAAATAACCTGAGCGTGATACAATCCAGGTGAATTTGCTACAGCATTTACAAGGCAACTCCTTTCTCATCAAAAAAGCAGCTTTCTGGGAAAATAAAGTTGAAATAATATTGCTCATGCTCCTATAAAGTTTTCGAGAGAGGATTTTAAAGATAAATTCAGCTTTATGAACAGTCATGCCTATTAGTCATTTGTCATTACTGTTGTTTGTGAGTAAGTGAGTGTGACTATGTTTCTGCTTTATTTTGTGCTTTGTTTTCACAACCGCTTTCCATTTTCCCTTACAGAAGAGCATGGATTTATTTTTTTTTTTTTTTTAATGGAGGTTGTCTCTTCAATGTTTCTGAATCTTAAGACTGAAGTTTTCTTAAACCAGAATTTAATGCTGTACAACCCTGCCTACCTCCCGTTCCAACTGACTTGAGCTACACTTGGTCTCATGAGCTAAAGGACATCATCTGCAGGTGAAATAATGAGAACAGTCCTGGCCATGAGCAACGTAATTGCCAGAATTGATCTTTGCTGGGGGCAGCACAGCCGTACTAGCACACAGCTACACCACGGGAATTTGCAATAAGAAGGAAGTGTCCAGTTTTGGGTTTTTTTACCCAAAGGAAGATACCTGTCACTGCACTGGAATGGCATTAATTAAAGGTGGTTTTAAAAACTCAGCTTCTTTGGGATTTATGGAAATGATTGGCCATTAGAGCAATACGTGCTCTGTGAGCACCACAAATACACTCCTGTAGCCAACAGGAGACCATGAGCATTGGGTGGAAGAGGGCAAACACTCGGGACAGCCCCATGGAAGCAAAACCTTCATCCTGGGGAGCAGAGGAGAGACCATCCCACTCTGGGGCCCCAATGAACTCTCCGGCTCACTTCCTAGCCTTCCTCAAAAGCCTCCCAACCGCACACTGATGTCAATGGATCCTACTCAGTTCGTGACATTTAACATGGTGACAGAGTGAAGTTGTTCATAGAAAGCTCCTTGTTCTGCCCAGTAATGCGTGCACACAATTTAGAGCATTTTTCCACATAGCTATGCTGCAGTCTTCTAAAAAATGCATGTGCAGGCAGCTCATTCTGCAAATCCTATGGCAACTGGCTGCACCGCGGACGGTTGGCTGAATTCAAATGTGCAAGGCTTATACATTAGGAAATGTTATATTCAAATGGAGAAAACTTTCTAGAAATATTAATATTCAGCACCCACTATCAAGAGATCATAGCAATCCAACAAGATCTGACTGCTTTGAATTACTATTCATGTACCACGGAATATGTATTTTTTTAAGTAGCATTGTAAATTAATGCTAGCAAAATGTAATTTGTAATTTAAATGTAAATCTGAATTGACTAAGAATATAATTAAGATTTGAATGCCTAGGTAGTATCTGCTAACCAGGCTCTTTTGTGGTGTTTTTTTTCACTAAGATTTTAAAGTGTATTATTTACTCTGAATACCTCAATGCATATTATCTGTATATGTGTGCTATAAAAATGTAAATAATAATAAAAGATTAGGTTATACACCATTGAATTTCAGGCTGATATATTTCTGTGAAACTGAAGAGTGCTTTATGCAGAGCTATATGGGATTCTTTATGGGTGCATAGAGGCTGCTGGCTCAGCCAGGGGGATGTTAGGAATAAACAAAGCCCCTCCTTCACAAATGGTGGTTCTGCTGCTTGAATTTAATGTTGTAACCGAAGTAAAAACTATGATGTCTTTTATAATAATAAAATATAATGCAGTTGTGTAGCTTTAAGTGGTACAGAAATATATATTAATATTTGCTTCAGTGCAAGAGAATTGTAAGTATATATAGAATATATCCATCGGTCTACCTTCATCTTGAAATCACTGTGTAGCTGAATAAACATTTTGGTCCTGGCCAGGCTGGCGTGTGGAGCTCCCATCGCTCACCCAGCCCACTGCTACCCCCTCAGCATGGGAATTTCCCCACTGATGCAACCACCTGTGGGCTGCGCTGTAAATATGGGACCACGGGTATTAGTGACATGCTCTCAGTTAAAAAAGCAACCAAAGCATGTAGCTGCACCGTTAGAGACAACCAACCGCGAGGCTGGAATGTAATTTAGATTTTAGCATAGCAAAAATGTTTTCTGGTGAAAACAGGGACTCTGGAGGAAGGGAGAAATTGGCAAAACTATGTGCTTGAGAAATTTTGGATATTATCTTTAAAACAAAGATGAAGGAATGATCAAAATTAAATCAATTATTTGAAGAAGGTTGAGACAGATCTACATTTTTTAAAACAGGTGAGATGATTTAAAAATGCCTCTTTTGATCTATGCACTTGGGGCAGCTATAAAAATATGAGGGAATTGCTGACGTTCTCTCCCAGAGGGTACCAGGACCTCTTTGTTTCCCATCAGCATCTCTGTAGCCCATCGGCACAAGCACCTAGCTCATTGGCAGTCCTGGGGGTATTCAGTATCGAAACTCAGCCCCTCTTCCCCATGCTGTCTTGGCCATCAGTGTGGAAGGGCCTGGATCCCCAACAGGCAACGGCTGTGGACTTCTTGCTCCCAAACATTAAATATATAGATGTCTTCTTGTTCTTCAGTGGTCAACTGTAAGCATTTTGGAGGGAGAAGAGCACAAAGAGAAAGGGCGCGTGGGAAGGACGGGACTTGGGTACCAAGTGTGAGGAGAGCACCTCCTGCCTCCCAGTGCCCCAGCATCTACTCCTTGGAGATGACTAGTGTGGTTCTCAAAAGTGCAGTTCGACTGCAGTCTAAAGTTGCAATCAATGCAGGCAGTGAATAAGTGGCCAAATGCCATGTCTGTTTCTAAAGCAGCAGAATTGCAAAAATGTTGGTTTTGTGCATCAGATGACTTTAAATGCTAAGGTATCCAGAGCCCAAAGCCTGCTGACAGAGACATGGCTCCAACCCTCTTTGACAGGCAGAACTGAAATTATTACTGACAGCTGAAATTAAGATTTCAATAATTACCTGAGCTCTTCTTTGCATAGACCCAGCAGGAGAACATCCTACGATGAGCAGTGTGTCAGCCACTTATCTTGAAGTAAATGAAAGCTGAGGCTTTGCAGCAGTGATGAGATGTTCAGCAACTTTCAGTACTGGGCTCAAGCATGTTTTCTTAATAGGAATAGTGGATATAAGTTCAGTGGAAAGTTCACCCTTGCGTGACAGACAAGCACATGGAGTGTACATGACGTTAAACACTGCTTAAGTGGAACAGAAGGAGGAAACAGAAAGGGAACAAAATGTTTTAGGAGAAGGTTAAGAGGACAATTAAGATGATGCCTTCTCCCTTCCCACACTTAGGTACTGATTTCACAACCAAAATCCTCTTTTCAGGGTTTGTATTTGACCGCCTTTCAGTATTGTTTTGATTTCATGGTTCAGAAAAGAAGATGGTGCAGCCTTTGCACATGGACAAGACCTTATTGCAGCTCTTGCCTTCTGTAAGGGCTTTGTCCAGGCACAGCCTTCACTGCCGAGCCCTTGACATAAAGAAATCAGGTTCTGTTCCTGAGGGAACACTGTCTGCTTTGAAGATTACAAAGCAATAGAGAATATAATTAGGAAATTCTGATGCTTCAGGGGTGACGGAAGGTTGGCTGGGGACGTACAGCCAAGGGGCCCTGGAGAGGCAATCTCTTGTGTGTGGTACTGTTTCCTCTTCCTTGAGGAAGGGTTGCAAGACGTCTCTGGACCAAGATCCATCTGCCACTGTGGCATTTGCTTGTCTTGTCTCCTTCTCTGGAGCTGGATGTGCTGGCTGGAAAGCCAGCTAAGATTGCCTGCTTCTGTGGTTTGATCTGGAGATTTGGGGTATGAGCCTCAAACTTTAGTTTCTGCAGTTGCTTCAAGAAAACCTTGGTTTGAACTGACCTGAGATTTCCTAAGGACGTTCCCTAAACTCTGTGTGATTTTGGAGAATTACTGTGTCATGGTGGGTTGGTCAGAGGGGGTCTCTACTCCAACTTGCTGCTCAAAGTGATAGAGAAAGCCAGCCACCACCTTCCCTAGCTGAACTGGAAACCTCCGAGGACAGAGACTCATCCATGTCTAGATGCCTGTCCCAGCTCTGTGCTAGCCTCCTTGAAAAAGAGGCTTCCTTCTGTCCAGTCCAACCTTCCCAAGTGGCAGTCTGTCCCCTTGTTACGTCAGGTGCCACCACTTGAGGAGGGTTGAATGGCACTGGGGGATGAAGGTCTGCTGGCTGGTGTATGAACTACTTGAACTGCTGCAGAGCAAGAGGAGTCCTTTCACCAGGATAACTTCATCATCTCATCAGGTGCAAGTTGCCTTCATCCTATCTCCTGGTTGGTTATTGATCATTTTCCCACGGGTTTCAACTCAGTGCAGCACATCTTGTAATTTCTAAGGGGCTTGTGACTTTGTGATCTCCACAGCACTGATGATATCTGTGTTCCCCTTGAAATTTAGAAGCGTAGATTGATACTCATCCAAGTAGCAGAGGGCATGGAAGTGAAAGTGGAGGCACACCAGAAGCCTAACTTTTGCTTTCAGTGAAAACTTACAGGAAGTCTAAATAGTACACAGTATCTAAATCTATAAATCCCATATCTGAATACACAAAGTGTTATTGTTCATATGCAAAAAATTTTATATGCAAATTCTAATTAATTTATCACCATAACAATCTCATCAGCTTAAGACCTTAATTTAGGCCTACAAACATTCAAACAGCTTGTTTTCCTGCCGAAATTATCTTCCACCCTTCACTGCCCTTAGTCCTCTACCAGCCCTGTCTTTCAAGAGCTCGGCTCCCTGCAGGGAGGGGAAATGCTGTTGCTGATTTTCCGTAGCTTCGAGAAACGCAGTGACTGAGAGGCACCGGCCACACCAGTAACTCTGTCATGTAACTTGGAGCACGTCCAGCTCAGAGGCTGAGATGAGATAAAAACCCAGTAAGCCTTGAGCTAATCGGGCAAGAGCAAGGAGAGGAGAACACGTAGGAGAACATCAACTGCTTTTCCGTCTAAACCATCAACATCTTTCCCTTAGCTCGTGCTTGGTTATCTTCTCTTCTCCTTTTCAGTGTCACTGACTGGAAGAAGGTGGGGAAGAGGCAGAAAGAACAAAAATTTATTTCACTCCCATGAAATGTGTTACGAGAACTGCCACCATTGCGTGAGTCCTGCCATAGCGAAAGGTCGGGGGGATATTGCTGTGCTCTGGCTTTCCTTATACACCAGACACTGTCAGACCAAAATACACCTTGGGTGGTACCTCCTGAACAATGAATGGAACAATAATGGTACCTCCTGAACACCAACAGTTCACGCAAACTTTGACCCAGACCAGATATTTCAGAGTGAAATCTTTCAGGACTCTTCGCACCCACCATACCTTTAAGAAAGATACAAACCCCCTCTGTATAGTTTGAGTAATGAAACCATTTTTATGAGAAACATTTGGGGGTAAGGGACACATGAAATGACTAGTTTTAAGTTGAAGCTTTAAAAATATATGAATGAATGGTTGTTTTCAACAGAACCAACTTGAGGAGCCAAAAGGCCTTCTTTTTAGTCTCATATCCTATGTTCCAGTGGAAATCCTGCAATTAGGCAGATTTTAAAAGCGAGGTGGTTTGATTCCCTATTTGGGGAATGAGACTTCTTTCATACAATAATATCTCGGGGGGGCAAAAAGCAGAGATGTTGTCCCTCGGGACATTTAAAACTGGGTGTGGTAACACTAAAACACAACAAAGAGAAGAATCCGGCCCCAGAAGAGAGAGGGGCAGCATGCTGAAAAATGGTAATTTCCTCTCTTATTTCTATTATATCTGTGTTTTTCATAGTGGTTTATTTATTTGGGCACCCTGACTCCTCTGGAGACAAACAGAAAGGATTCTTCTTAACAAAACTACTCTCTGAGAGACTGAGCATCACAGAGAAGGAAGAGGGGAATAATCCAATTATCTTTGTGCTTTATAAATAATTTGTATCTGGGATAAGTAAAATTACACTCAGCCACACTCCCGCATGTTTTCCTCTCTGGCCTCTAGGGAGTTAAACCGGGAATGTGCTGAAGAGACTCAGCAAGAGTAAAATAACTTTGTAGTTGAGTTGTATCTTGAGGACCAAGGTGCTCCTGTGCGCCTGCCCCTTCTCGCAGGACGTGGACTATCGGCCGGAGATCACAGGCGCCTTCCTGCATGGGATCTGCAGCTCTCAGCGTGCCAGCAAACTGGAATATTTCAGCTTTGCTAACTGATTTTACTGTGAATAGCAATTTCCTTGTTGGAAAGGCAGCCTGCCTGAACAATCCATCCTTCTCAAGTTCGGGCACCACCTGGTGCAGAAATGCCAGGGGAAGGGAAAAAAGGCTGAATAGACGGGAAAAGCTTATAAGTACATGGAGTTTTGGCACAGAAAATCATCTCCATTCAAGCAGAACATTTCCCCCACCTTTAATAATGTTTGAACTTCCATAGTCTTGTTTCTAATGAGCTGGTGGTTTCTACTTCTCAGCTTGTGTTGGGGAGCAGGTCCCTGGTATGTGCAGCAATGCCCAGCAAGGGCTGTTCCTTACCCGGCTCCTACCAACCCAACGTCAGATGCTGGAGGTGAAAGCTGGTGACTCTTGGGTTTGGCAGAAATACACCTTCAACCACGACTCAGGTGTCCTCCAAGGTGCCCAGCCTCTAACCTACTGTTTTGTTGAAACATGCTCCCATCAGACTTACCAGGGATGGGAAGGGGGCACGGGGAGCACAGCGTTATCTGCGGGAGCTTCCCCATTTGGGAGCATCATTCTGGCAAGGGGAAACTGCTCAGAGGGAAAATCAGCCACTGTACCACCAGATCAGCCACCTCAGCCTTACTTTTCAGGTGCTAAAATATTCTTGATGACAACAAACTGAGTTCTTCCACAGGTCAAGGAGAGGAAACGGAAAAGGCACAGCCAAATACCTGCAGAACATATCATAGCAAATTAAAAAGTGTAATTTATCCAGGTGGTGCACGTGAAGTTCACACCGAAGCAATGACTCCCAGCAAGGTGTGAGTGAAGGCAGAGATGCAGCACAGCTCTCTAAAGGATGTGGGCCCCGTTGCTCTTGGTTTGCAGCAGAAGAGATGTGGAAGGTCTTGTTATGGTTTCAGTAAGAGTGGGCTGGTATCAGCTTGGACACTGTATTACCAAGATCAAAAACATCACAATGTGGGTGACAGAAAATCTGCAAGTTTTGTCTGTTACGGTGTCATCAGATACCAGATTTATAATAGCTTATAACTTATAATAAACTCTTATATAGACTAAATTCACATTTATTCTGTTTATAACAGTCATAAATAAATTCCTAACAACCATTTATAATATCACACTATTTTATGATGCATAATCATAAATAATAATTCACTAATATTATAAATAATATTTCAATGATTACATGAGTTAACTTTTTTCACACGAGTGAAAGAAGACTGAGCTATCATGTGGAAAATGGTGCGTGTTTTGGGGTGGGAACACTTTTTGGTCTGTTCTGCTTCATCTCTAAAAGGTGTTAGAAAAAGAAGGAAAAGTGAAATTGTTCAGGGGAAGGGAATCTCTGCGTTCAGAGAGAGACTGCAGTGCTTGGGCAAGGTTTGCTTAATAGCCAGAGAGAAAAGAGGGAAGGTTACAGGGATTTCCAAACGATGCCGATCAGAGAGGAAAGAAGTTGTATGTTGCCATCACTGCTGAAGGAATCAGGTGACTTTCAAACAGACTGAAGCCACCAAACCAAATTTCTACCACTTGTATCTGTAGTGGCGGTACTTTGTGAGCAGACCCGTTTATTCAGTTAATGATAACCACACTTTCTCTTATCCCAAGGATGCTCTGAGGATAAATATCATCAAATTCAAAGCCCTGAGCTGAGCCCTGAGCCCCACTGGGGTATATTCATTCCCTTTTCACCCTGGAACTAGCACCTGTGTGGCCACACCGACAGCTGGATTGAGAAACCGACAACAGCTGAAAGTCAAAACTAACTGATTTTGGCTAAAAGTTACTATGTTTTTTGGCAGCTGTGGCTACTGCAGTTATGAAGTTAAGGAATTAATGGAAATATTAAATTCCAAATTATACCTTTTCTTAGAGGTTTGCATAGGTATATCTGATAACTTCGCAGCAAATTATTAGGGCCTTGGGAAAGGTATTTAAATGGAATATTGAGTTGGGGAAAGAACTGTGTTTAGAAATACATACCCATCAAGCTCCCTGAGGATGTTACTCGTTTCTTTTTCCTATCCAATTGCACAATATCAAATACTCCATAATCTGACCATGCATACGGTGTGCAATAACACACATTCATTATAAGCAGCACTTACAGTGCCTGACATCTTCAAAGGTCTCTACAAACCTTAGCTAATTAATCTGTTTCAACACCCCTGGGGGCTAAGGGTAATTATTTTGAAGAAGCTGAAGGAGAGAGGTGAAATGAGTTACTGCAGGTGACAGTGAGGGACAGCGGAGGCTGGGAGCACTGCTGCTGGCACCCTCCGACCCCGTGCCTTTTCTCTTCATGCCCTTACACACCATGGACTTTCAAATATATGTAAAACTAACAAAAACATTAAGCAAAATGCACACCATCAGTAATTTTTTTTATATGGCACTTATTTGGAACAGCCTGCTGTTACTCATAGTTTTGTCTTCTGGGAACAAGGTGACCCTGAAGTCACATAAAAGACCCTAAAGTGACAATAAAACCATCCCACTGCTCAACGCTATCATTAATATTGCACACGGGAACCAGGATGTTAAGCCTCAGAGTTCAAACCAAACCCAAAATCTGGTGCCCTGGTTTGGATTTGGCATTTGGGTTTACAGTGCTAGGTAAGGTTGGAGCCCATTTCCACAGCTTGCCATGGGAGAGTTTTCTGTGTCTCTTTCTGGAAGCATCTCCATGCCTCTACTCATATTTATCTATTGTGTTTGATGAAAAGTTGGGGTTTGATGCCTTTTAGCCCAAAGTTTTTGATTAATGCAGGTACACAAATTCAAGATCATATACTATACCTCAAACATTTTTGTTCAGGTGGATCGTTTGTTTTAAAAGGATGTAAGATACATTATCCATATGTTTGAACAGAATGTTTGGAATTTCCAACCTGGACGATTTTCTCTAAACCTACCTTTCATATTTTATGTTTCAATAAAAATGTCAAAAGATATTTGTCACAACAAATGGATGCATTTTAGAGGGATAATTCTGAACTGCCAGTAGCAAACCTCCCTTTGTAGAAGGCAGATCTGCCCTGGCCACCTCAGCAACGCAGATGAGACCAACGTGCCACGGCTCCAGCAGGTTTTCATGCTGGTGCTTCTATCCAGTACTCTCATTTTCAAGGGTCCTTCACACCTTGCTATCAGTAAGAGTCAAGGGTGCTCAGTTCCTGCAGAAAATAAGCTCAGATGTACACAATGAAAGCATAATTAGCCGATGAGTCATTAATTCTCATTATTCTGTGGTAGAATCAGAGCTGTTCCGTCAGGGGGTAGCAGGTAGCTCAAACCGACTGTTAGCAATGTGAAATACATCCATCACAGTCACTTTGCTCCCTCAGGGAAGTATCAAGGAAAGACAGACGAGGATGCTGGAGCAGATGAGCACTGTCAGGCCTCAATTCTGCAAAACATCGAAATAGGGGCATTTCAGTCGTGCCGACTTCAGCAGGTGGTGAAAAAAAGCACGGCCTTAAATACTCAGCATCAGCAAAATGCCAATTTATTAAGATAACCAGGCCTAAGGGAAAAAAAATAAACAAATTCCTTTAACTTATTACATGTATAATCCCCTGATGCCTTTTGGTTGTGACTGTGGCCTCACACCAGGCTCAGAGTGTCGTAACCCTGTGGGTTTTCAGGGGGCTGGTCCTCACCCACCGCGGGCGAGATCAGGGTCAGCCCACGAACTGAGCTCTCTGCCAACACCAGAGCTTTTGCATATGGTTTCATAATCAGCTTTTTATTAATTCCTGCTTCAAGGTGCCTAGTTTAAAATAAGATGATTTTTCATTTTCTGGCCTGGCGCACCGAATATCCAAGGGACAAGAGGTGGTTTTCTGCTTGTTGCCTGGTATTAAGAGCTGGGGTCCAGCCCACTCTCTGGCTCTGGGCATTTTCAAAGGCTTCTGAAATTTTTAGAAAATACTGTATTGAAAACGTTCCTGCTGGTTAGGATACACATTGACTGTGGCAGACCAAATTAAACCCCGGTGTTACTTTGGCCCCATCAGTGGATCAATTCCAGGAATTACTTTAATCTATTACCATTGCTTTCATTTTCTATTAAATGTTTGTAAAAAAAGATCAATGTGGGAAAAGTGATGTACAGATAAAGCAAAAACACAAGCAGAACTAAAAATAACCCGACGAGCTGCTCTCACTGGGCAGTATAAATATTCCTTTCAGGTTAAAAATATTTTTTTGAGGATACAGAGCCCTTAGAAACCAGAATAGATCTCGGACAATGACACTTCCTTACAACCAAGGGAGTACCATGTTTTTGCCAGTAAAGGATATGCTCTGCTTTGCAGAGGAAACTCCTGTTGGCTAATTTCACCATGGAAACTCCAGGCCTGACTATAAAAAGACCAACTTATCTCCTGACAAATATCCTTATGCTGGGAATAACAAAAACTAAGAGCGGATGGTGTTAACCCCAGGTAAAGGGATAACTGCCGGCACGGAGCAGCCACGGAGGAGCCCACCATGGGCTGGTCTGCAAAAAACCAGCGCTGTGCACCCAGCCATCTCCAAATCAATAATAAAACCCAGGCTAAAACTAGCCTTAACATCCCTCTGTCTGAATCCCCTGTCCCAAAAGCAACCAACGCATTTCCCTTCCACTTCTGGGACAAACACGAATTGGCGAGGCAGGAGAATAATGCCCAGAGTTTTCAGCTTCAAAGGTATTTCTGACCCAGAGCTTTCTCACGTTGCCACCTTGGTCGGTGACTCTCTGGGCTGCTTTATTTGAGCTGGTGGCAAAGCCCTTGTGCATGGGGACGAGCCGTGCTTTGGTTTCTGTGGCCAGTCCTGAGAGACTTTCAGGTTGCTGTTTGCTCCTGGCCCAGCTGTCTGCTTTGATGCATCTTTAACACAGACCTTTTAAATTCCCCCAGAGGAGCAAGTATAGAAATATATAACATAGATATATGAATATTGATAGTAATATTGATAATTATATAATAATAACCAATATACAGGCATCTATAACATAAATAATCAAATCCTCTTGCTGATGATGGATTAAGAGGACCAACATGGTCACTAGAATGTTTATTATGAATCTTCTTACAGATGCAATTGTTCCCAGGTTTAATTATGGGCTCTGTCCTGCTGCCTCTGTCAGACAGAGCAGTATTGGGGCACTGTGGGTGACAGGCTGATAGCTACACACACAGCTAAAAAAGAGTGCAGATAAGGGAAAAGCCAGTCCCAATAATCAGAAAGCAGACAAACTTGTGATAAAAGAATAGCCAAAAATAATGCACTTACTTTTCTGTGTAATCACAAGCACTACAGTGATTTATAGCAAACCAAAGGCAGTTTTACACAGGTTTTATCTTTCTTCTTCAGAGGCAGAGAATTTACATTGGAAATAGTCATGATTTTACTCTTCTGTTGTGCTAGATCCTGCGACAATCTCTCTGGAAAACCTGAAGAGTTACCCTGCATGGGCTAGTTACAGCCCCCCAATGAAAGAACAGGCAGCATTCAGAAAGAGGCAGAAACGTAGTCCACAATGTCATGCACTACTAAGCAGAAAGATGCATCATAGCTCTTTTTTATTTATTTCAGAAAATCCAGAAGAAAGAATGTATTATTATTATTTTTTTGGTCTAAAGTAAAAAACCCAAACAACCCCAAACCAAACAAAACAAATAATTTGCAAGTATTCAGGAGTGTTGAAAATCATTTCGGAAAGTGCTTTAGGCTAATTTTGTAAACCACAACAGAGCTGTAGCGGGTAGAAACACACTTTCATCTTATTTATTTCTCTCCGTCTTTAAATGCTGGGTTTGTTAGGATAAGTTTCTCTTTCAAATCCGCTCGGCACGACATATACTTTCTTGGTTATGAAGTGTCTGGCCACACAAGTACAGACACAGACATGCCCGATGTGCTTATGATCTTTCTGTCCCATATTAACATTGGGCCAAATTTGGCTTGGCTTTTCAGCCAAGCTTTTCACCTCCGATGGTGCAAAACCCAACAGGCTGATTTTCCATACACCTGGGACGGCGTTTTTCTGCGCGCCTGTAGCAAGGTGGGTAGATTCACGACAAAACTGGGAGAGACCTGTTGTAATCAGCTGTATCCAGCATGAATCTGCTGGGCAGATGGCGTGATACACAGGGAGAAGAACCTGCACTCGACCTGCCTGAAGCCCACGTGGGGTGGCCTCATTTTTGAGTGATGTTCAGCAAGCAACGGTGCAGGCAAAACCCTGCTTCCCGCAGCTTCGGGTCTTTAATCTCCGTTCCCTCTGATCACAACCACCTCCCATATCTCCTTCCCATGCCGAAGGACTACAGGTAGGGACTTGTTACAGGGACTTGCACAGCTTCGAGGTCTCTGCCACTGCACTGGTTTGTGACCAAAACTGGCTGGTGGGTTTGGGAACCCCAGCCTTTCCCCTCCTTTCCCGGTCATCTTCCCCACTTAGATAATTTCTGGGATTTTCTGGGAATTTCTGGTGACTTCTGCAAGTAGCAGAGCATGCGTGTCCCGGGCTGCCTCTGCGTGCGCTCCAGAGACCAGCACCTCCAGAGGGAGCATTTGCCCCATCATAAAACAGCCACCTAAGCCAGGGGAGGAATCTCCCTTCGCAATTTTAGCTGGTTAAAGACAAAGAGAAATGCACCCTACTCCAGCTAACAAGTTCCAATGCTTTGATTGGGTTTTGCCTGCCAAAGTGTATAGGATTGGGGCTGAGAAATAGCTCTTTCCATACTGCCAGAAGGTAAGGCAGTCCAGGAGGGACTGTAGACACCTGGATGCATTAAAAGGCGAGTGACAAGAGCACAGTCCCTGCTCACCAGGGGCAGATTTCTCACTGTGTAACACGTCAGTCGGGTTTTGAGCAGTAACCAAGTCCTGAGGCAGAGTGTGAAACACTTGATATTTGGTTGTGTGGTGTAGCTGGTGGAGCACATACAAGGTTGTGAACGTTTGCAGGTCCGAGACAGAAGAGCCCTTCTGCGGGGGAACCCAGCAGGGTGTGGAGTGGATCCCTACCATTTCTTGGCGCTTTGAGGTGACCTGCAGCTGGGCTGCAGAGACACGGAGACCTGGGAGAATATCAGCAGGATGTCTGAAAGTCATTCTGCAGTATCTGAAAGTCATTCTGGCACTTGTCTATACGTGGTGCTCACTTAGTCCCCTCACACCAGTGACCCACTGTTATAACAACGCTTACCTTTCCAGAGCTGTCAAACACAACCTCCAGCTTCTCACTTCAGACTGAATTGTATCACAGGAATTTTGTACTTCACAGGAAAATGCTATTTGTTATGTGCTATTTTACAGTGTGGTCTCAGTAAAAATATTGTTGATTTTGTTTCCTTATTTCTGTATGTCTATATATGGGGGGGGAAATCAAGACAAGACCCAGCCTGAGTTCTTCTGCAGTGTGAAACGTTGTTTAATAAGTAGCAGAAAGCAGGTGAGCTGGGATTCTGCAATTGTCTCTTCAGCAAATTAGATATAACTAGTATAATAGCAGGAGCATTGGCTTCCAAAAGAGGAGAAAGTTCAATGTTATGCAGTAAATCACCCTTTACTTTCCAATAATTGGGATCATGTGTCCAGCAGAACAAAAAGACCCCAAGCTTCTATAGATTTTCCCGAAGTCATATGGAAATTGTGCTTTGCTGTGTAATGTAATATGGAAAATATAAGCATTTGGAGCTGTTTTGTTGTAATAAAGAGAATAGGCTTAAAAGCCTAAAGACCCAGAAATTTGGTGGTACATAACTAGTTCTACATCACTGAACTCATTGATTAAACAAGAAAGAAGATCAAGAGGAAGCCTTTTCCTATGCAGCATTTACATCTCTGCTCAACATTCACTTCTTCAGGGATGTCTATAAAGTGTGGGTCCATTTTAACTGTCAAGCAGGTATGAAACAAATGTGCAAACCCATCTGGAAGTACACAGCCTAAAATTGAGTGAGACCTTCTTGTTTTCCCTAACTTTGTTCCTTCCCTGTTACCTGTCACCTCTTTGGCTCAGACACGATGGGGCATGGTACCCCATGGTACATGGGGTGGCTTCTCTGGCTGCTGTAGAAAAAACTTGCAAAGATGCAGGCATGGGGATGTCAGATCTCTAGGGCATTTCTTTGTAAAGCAGCTACAAGCAATGAAAAAAAGTAGCTAAAATTCTGAAGGATCCTTCTTGGGTCTAGTGTCGGTTTTTGGGCTGAGATGGGGACCCGGACAGGGCTGTAGGAGCTCCATGAAGGTCTTTGGGAAAAATGCATTAAAACATCCCTCAGATGCTGCCACACAAATAATAGCATCCCCTCCCTTTTCGTATAATCAGCACATCCATAAACCTTCTTGGTATATCATAAAAAAAGACAGGCCTTCCTTATGGTTTCTGATCATTTTTTGTAATTTAAGAAGTAATATCCTTCTTCTGACACAACCTGTTATAACAGGCTTGTTCAAAAATACCAACTCCAGAAATGTTCTACAGAAATTGCTATAAAAATTCTGTAGCTTCTTCAACTAGTGTCTAAAGAAATCCTGAAGTTCCCGGAGAGTGGGCACTTCCAAAGAACTATGGGGAAAAAAAATCATGATTTTGCAAGTGGAAGTCAAAATGCTCACAGATGCTCACAAAAGTCTCGGTTCACGAGGCTCATCCACGAATTGTGTGATTTCTCTGAACTCAGATGGAAGCAGGCACGATAGTCCTTACAGCAGGGTTGGACCAGGAAACATATAACTTCGGAAATTTAGTTAATTAACTTATGTTTTTATAGGAACTGGTTCTGATCATGTTGACATTCTTTTTTAATCCCATTGTAATGCATTAGAAAATACTGATTTCCCTGCAGATTTGACCTCCTGTCCACTACACAGGCAACGTGTGAGTAAATTATAACCTACTTTCCCATCAACTCTGCTTCTAACTAGATTACTTCTTTCTCGCCCATGCTGCACGCACCAATTTTCAAAACAAAGTGAATAAACTAGCATAAGCATTTAAGTGCGTTTCCACTGATTCCCATACTCAAATTAAACATGCAAATGAAAACATTAAAAGGAATGACTTATTCATGTTCTTAGGCAAAGCATACATATTAAATTAATGTACGTGTATCAAAGAAGGCACTAAGTGCTGACTCTTGGAAAGCCTTGTGTAGGAAACTGTACTACAAACTGTTCATTTAATATTTTTTATTGCTTAATATGAAACTTAGGAAGACGGACCGTATTGATTCTATCTTAAATATTTGACAATATATACTCATTTAGAGCAACCTCCTCATTTCCAAATATATATTTAATGAAGCACATGCCATTTTAGGCAGACATTTAAAGTATAAGTTTCATCTCTTTAACATTTTAAGAGTATATGTCACATTAACAACCGTACAAGGGAACAGCTCCTTTGATGTAGTTTGTCAGGTGGGAAGTTATCAGTAACACAAAGCAGCTACACAGGCTTGCATGTGCAAAGCTTCAGAAATACAGAAAAAAAAATATTTTGAAGAATGAAAAAAACTGGTTTTAATTTGCATCTTTTTGTTGAATCTTTTTTTTTTTTTTAATTTGTTTGATGCCGTGGTGAAAACTCTATGTACCTGCATTTTTGCTACAGGAGAAAACTGGGTGGGGGGAAACCCATCAGCGATGTTTTTTGTGAAGTCAGTTTTTCTGTCTGCTAAAGAGGTGAGCACTTAAGTGATCTGCAGCGCAAGTCTCAGAGTTCTTAGCAAGAAAAGGCAAAAGCGTGTCAGGTAACAAAACCAACAAATAGCTCAAGGACAGAGCTAGAAAGGATGGTTTCGGCACATGCAATTACTGGAAAGCTTTCACAGGAGGAAAATTGTCTTCAGTGGCTGAACAGCATTTGTGTATGGAGTATCAAAGTGCTGGGGTTAAGGCTGGAACAGACTCAAGTTATCTCACCCTAGGTTAATACCTAGGAAAAGCAAAATGGAATAAGTGAGGAAGAAGGGAAAAAAAAAAAAACCCAGCATAGCAAAGATAGGAATCTGCAAAGCAAGGAGAAAACACAAAGTTTTATTCACAAGATGGGTGGCCAGGTAAGCAAAAGGCAGTGGAGCAACTTTGCTTGCTAGGAAATTGAGAGAGGTCAGGGTGCAAGAGCTGGTTGCTTGCACACTGCGTAACGAGCCCGTGCAGTGAGATGTAGGAGCTAATTCTTCTGATGTAGGACCTACCACCAGGCATTTGCAGGGCTGACAGAAACATGGTGGGATGTCCCTTCTGACTGGAGTACAGGCACTGAGAGGAAGGCAGTTTTCAGGACAGATGGGAGTGACAGGGCAGCACTGTACACTATTGATGTGGTAGCGTATAAAGAAGGAAAAGCATAATACAATAAAATTAATCAAGGTCCACAGCCTTCCTGAAGAACACTGTAAAACTACATGTTATTACAGCAGTAGCACAGATCCACTGAAGATCCTCTAGATAAATCTGACTGTGGCTGTGAAGCAGTGTAATAGCATTAGACAGTCAACAGGACGTGTGGGAGACCTCCTCTTCCAAGAGACAGACCAGAGCAGAGTGATATCAGTGATAAAACTGAGGCTATGGCTGGTGACAGAGCTCAGATGTTCCCGAATCTGGACTGCTGGTAGACTTTTTTTTTCAGCAAAATATTTACTGAGCCTGCAGGAGGTAGTGTTAATTTAGACATTGGGAGGATGTTACAAAAGAGGTAGCTGTAGAAAAATATCATGGAGGATTTTGATTAAACTGAATGGAAATATAAACAAATCTACGTTTTTCTGTGCTTTCATGTTTGGCTTTTTTTAATCTCAAAGCAGTGAAGTCACTGAACTGAGGAACTTGGATACTTGACTGCAAAGTAGATTCCTGAAGTCAAAGATATATGTAATTGAGTCTGCGTTTCAGGAAGGAGAAAAACTCACGGAGAAGAACTCCAGACCCAACTGATGACAATCCACCTGGAAAAGGGTCTGAGGAGTAGGCAAAGGGCCTGCAAGAAATGGAAAAAAGAGGTCTGACTACCATGGAAAACTACATCTTGCAGGTCAGAAAGTGTGGGGAGAGAGTGAGATCTGCCAAAAGCTGGACTGTGTTAGACCTTGCAGAGGAAATTAGAAACACGTTGTAAAATGTTCTTTAGTCATATAAACAAATAGAGAGCACAAAGAGGAATTTGAGGCTGCTATGCAGTAAAGATTGGGTGTGGGGGTTTAAGATAACCTAAGCATGGGCCAAAAATGAAATGAAAACTTTGCCTTAGTTTTAAGTAAGTACGGTGACAGGTGGGGCAAAGACGGTGTGACTCATGGGAAGAGAGAGCACTTGGAGCAGAAGCAAAAATCTTAATATTTTCAGCTGAAGGTGGCAGTCCCATATCTACCCAAAACCCTGAAAGAACCAACACAGGAACCTCTCAAAACTAGAAAATGGATATATTTACTCAGGAATGGATGCTGGGAGGAGAACAAGAGTAGCTTCTACATTTTAAAAAGCATGAAAATTTTGATGTAGCTAAACAACAGCTGCTAATTTGGTTTCAACAGTCAGCAGAGGTAGACAAAAGAGAGTATAGTTTAGCACAGCTTAATCCAATGCAGGTCACACAGCACTACCCTGCTATCTTCCTCTGATAAGTTTAATTGATTCTTAGCACGGAAAATCCCCAATTTTTTTCTCATCTTGTTTTCAGTAAAGTATTTCATATGATGTCATTTTAGAAACAACTACATGAGGAACATATCCAAGGCAGGTGAAGATTGGCTAAAATGGAAATGGTAGTGAAATAAATTATTGGGGAAGAAGAAGACTATTTGAGGAGCTAATAGAAAACTGTTCTTGGAATCAACTTACTATTTTTATTAGTGACCTTGACATAAAAAGCATATAAATGCTAATGACATTTGTCACTGACAAAGCCAGAATAATCAGAATACAGTTCAGAAAAATGGGAAGGACTTTGAGGATTACAAGAATAAGAAAATAATAGTCTTTTAAGGACAGGGTCATGCATTAATTATTTTTTTGTTATTTTTTATTATTTTTCATTGTTTGTTTGTTTGTTTTGCTATAAGCTTGGAATTAATCTGTTGACAGGCAAAAGACCAGACAGAACTAGCTGTCCACTGGTACCTTCAAACCAGGTAACTATGGTGAAGAAAAAGGTAAACTTGGTGTTTGCAACCTTAGTTCTCCTTTATAGTCAGTGGAAAGAAATAGGACACTGTGACTTCCTATTTTAAAATGAGATGAATGACCTGTGTATGGGAATTACCTTAAACTTAGACAACAAAGTTAGGTTAGATGAACCTCCCTGAGAAAGATTTTGCGTGAAAGTCCTGCTTTACGCTGCATTCCGTCCTGTGTGGTGCTGCTGACTTTTGCTTGAAACAGTTCATGGGAGGTAAGCAAGGCTATAGAAGTCAGACACCTAAAGTTTCAATTATTTTTTGAAAGGACGGAGTGTCTCAACCCTGTCTTTGAAAGGCTTTTCCAGTCTGCCTTTTGAAAGTGGTGGCGGCGGTGAGCTCAGCCCCAGCAAAGTGCTGCCGTGGGTGGAGGCCTTCCTACAATAACGCTTACTAGGTAAGCATGATTGCACTGATTCATGCCATGAATAGCTGCAGAATGCTCTGCGAACACTTTAAATTACATCACCAGAAGTTCCAAGGTTTGGGGTTGTATTTTTATGCAGTCAGTGACCCCTGTGGATGGCTGGATTGCAAAGATGAAGGTGCTGGACTCAGCTGGACGTCTGAGGAGGTGGGTCAGACACACAGCACAGAGACGCTCAGATACCTCCCAGGCAGTTGTCTCCAGAGGGATCATCCTGCCTCTGAGCTGACACGCAGAAATGCAACACAAGACTGTGACTTACCAATAACTGCTGCACGTTATTGATGGCTGGAGTTAAGCCTAAATTTGCTATTTGCTATTTTGTTGACGTTTGAATTTTCCCCTCAGATGTGTGTATAACACCAGTGCAAAATTCCGACAAAACTCTCTCTTTCTGCTCTTGGTTTTGTTTTATTTTTCTACTCTGCGCATTTGTCACTGAAGCCCAAGCTGTTGCTAGGAGATAAAAATGTGTTTCGGTAGCATCACCCAGCTGTTGGACTGCACGGCTGTGTTTCCCATACTCAGCTAGAAAGATTAAGTGAAACACATTATTTTCCTGGGCCTGCCATCATCAGCAGGAATTGTCCACCTGCCTGTCAGAAGCCAGTGCAAACACACACATGCACACGTGCTGTACAGGTCTTCACGCTGTACAGGTCTTCGTGGCTCGTGCTGAGGTATGGAAACAGTGATTGCCCTTGCCATTAGGGCTGTTTCTGTTGACAGAAGAGGGTAAAAAGAACTCCAGATCATGAAAAAAAAAAAAAAAGAGATTCTTTATTTTGCATCCTCTTTCCGTTGGTTTATTGCTTTTTCCTAAGAAAACCAAGGGAAAGAGGATGCCAAATGGGGGTGCCACCAGCCTCCCTCATCCCCCTGCAATAGGGCCCACTGGGTGCTGGGAGGTCAGTTCGAGTTGCAGGAAGAAGTGGGGTGCAGCACCCTCCTCTGCCTTCAGCAAAGATTCAGGGGCTACCCAGAGGAAAGGTCCTAGGCACTACTGCACAAAAAATTTAGTTTCCAGGGCTAGATTTATGCATGAGGAACAAAGCCCCAGGGCTCTCCAATGGAAAGCAATAATTTGCCGCCTGCAAGTCAGACGCGGCTACTAGACTGAGAAATGGAAAAGCTGTTTGGCATGTACCACAGAGTGTTGGGAAATAAAGTTATCCTGGCCTGGCCCTGATCCCCCCGGCATGGTGAAAATCCCTTGAAAAGAGAGCTTTGAGAAGAGTTTGGGTTTCCATTGTGGTGATACAGTTTTCTCTCCCAGCACCTGCCCGCGTGTTGTGTGATTAGGTGACAAATTCCGCCTCGCGATCACTCATCAGGCCAAGTAAGACCAACAGGGGCAATTAAATGCTGGAGGAAAAGATAAGGATCACTAATCAACTTGCAAATCATCTAATCAAACCGTGCTGTTCACATCCCACTGTTCCAGTGGATTTATAACTATAATTATCCTATTTTAATTTTTTTCCCAATCAATTTTACATGAGCATTTATTTTCGTGCACTAAACATATTGTCCTCCATAGACTCGAGGAGATTTTTATAGTCATGCTTCTTAAACAGCCACCTTGCATGGCAACTCTTAACCTTGACGCATACACGGAGAGAAAAAACATTTCTAGGGTATTGCTCTTGGCTAGACAAGTGCAGCATTTTATAGGTATATATGTTATATATATATGCTATATATATTTTACTTTTCATTAGAGACTTTGTATAAATTCTGAATATTACTAGATGATTCAGCTGTACTATAAAAGATTACAGATTAAAAGACATACTATAAAAGATTGCATAAATTTTTTAGAATGGTTTGATTGTCAGAGCAACTAAAATCCTCACATCTTCAGAGTTTTAATTAGACCCTGCGCAGGCCTTGCTTTTTCACATCAGCCAGACCTAGTATGCTACATATTGCAAGAAGAGTGTTAATGAGGAGACTGTTAGGATATACTTAGATTACCTAATATTTTGCATTTTAAAGGTTTTTAAAGGAACTTTTGGAAGAGCTCTTTCTTTTCCAACAGTAGTCCAGTAGTTAATGTGAGGCCTCTCTGAAACTTCTGAAAAATCTCTTTCAACCTGGCGACATTGAAAAAAGCCAAGGAACCTTTCCTATTTCGGGTTTTCCAGGTCAGAGCCCCTCCATGTCTCAGGAGATGTTGCTTGAAGTGGATCCTGCCAGGTGGGACAGAAAAAAATGGAGCCCCTTCCTTGTCATTTCCACTCCCCAAATGTGAAAGCGTCTTGGAAAGGCACTTCAGCAAAAGTCAGGCAGCTATAGGTTTGGGCATATATATCCCTAACTGGCTTCAACAGCATTATGCCTTAATGGCTCTCGA
This sequence comes from Tringa tobata, assembly GCA_033628505.1. Classification (NCBI taxonomy): domain Eukaryota; kingdom Metazoa; phylum Chordata; class Aves; order Charadriiformes; family Scolopacidae; genus Tringa; species Tringa tobata. The sequence goes on from JAHREE010000215.1 coordinate 5,508,155, forward strand.
TAGGATCTTGCAGATTACACGAGCTGTTGAATCCTGGCATGGGTTTTGTTAGGTAAGTAAGCAGAGAAATTCTTGGCAAGCTTCACAGTCAAAAAAAGGGGATGGAAGCCACCCTTCATGAATTATCCATGTAGGAAAATGTAGTCCCATCCACTGTACTGAGCCAACATGTTAAGGATAAAAATAAAATCGAACAATTATTTCTATACGTAAAACTTTTCCAAAATAATATTAATGGCAGAACAGTTATCAGGATTTCACAGGGTATAAAGCCAGGGAAAATTTTAGTCATTCTAAACATAAAGCATCGGAGCAAAGAAAGGGATCTCTTTTCCACAGCTATAAATGATTCTTCACCTTTCAGCTGCACTATTCAACCTGCCATGACAAATCTCACCATGAAAACCCTTTTATTGACCTAAGAATTTCAATCCCCTGCCATGGGTTGCTCCATTGCAATAAGAAGCAAAGCAGGGCTCATCACAGCAAATATATGACACTCAGGAAATTAGAGAGTTTTAGTCAAATGAAAACAAATCCCACCTTTTAAATCAAGAAGCTTTTGTGACCATTTATGTTTTCCATATGCGGTGATACTGTATGCTGAGCCAAGAACATCTTTACATCCCCAGTCTTAAAGCTTAGAGGTAGCTGTAACATATCAAGCACAGCTCCATGTTGCTACTGCAATAAAAGACTTCACCAGGCTGCCAAAAATAAAAATAAAATGAGCCTCCTCTCTCAAATGTATTCCTATATTTCAAATGGTAGCTAGAGATGACAAATAGCTGGCAAAGGCAGCGATTCATTAGATCAATAGATAAACTACCCAAACTCCAGAAGAAGCCTTGAGAATGGCATTATTGCAAAATAAAGCACAGCCACCGAGGCAGTTCCTGCAGTCAATCATAGCACATGTTCAAGGCAATTCTGCTCCTCCTGGGTTCAGGGAAAGTTGACCAGAAAGAAAAATATCCTTGGAAAACAGAAGACACAAAAGAGCAGCCTCTGCAAGCCTGGCCTTAGGGCTTGACTGGGGGTTAATCCAGATCAGTGCTAGCGGACCGGAGTTTTCTGTCTGGGCTCCTTCGTTGCAGTTTTACAAGCACTAAATTCAGAATATGAAGTAACCATGGAGGCTGCATAGCCCACAGCTCCCTATCCCACTCAGGGCTGGTGCAGTTCCCTGCTCCGTGGGATTTATCGTGCCTGGACCCAGCTGTCAGCAGAGTCTGAAGATACACAGGTGACAGGCGCAGGCCAGGAGAAGAGTCCTGTTCAGGACTGTGCCAGGAAAACCTCCCCCGGAATCCCCCAGGGATGGCTGTCGGGATGCTGGGCACGCTTGTCCCAGTGCCCACTGGCAGCTAAATCACACCCAGCTCCCAGACTGATAACAGGATTATTAAATCTGCCCAGACAGTAAGAGTTTGTAATTCTGGCCAGACATGAGAGCAATACCCTTTGTTTCTCCTTCTGAGGCCTGCTTGGAAAGAAGTCCTCCAAATCTACCTAGTTTTGCCAAGGTTTTTTCCCGACAAGAGCGACCGTAGCCCCTCCTTGATGATTGCCTCAAGAAAACTAGGTGTAAACTTTAAACCGTCAAAAATCCTAACACTTACAAACCTGCAAAGCAAATGGATAAAATTAGAAGTGGAAATCCCAGGCTGACAAAAACTCTGGGAAGCCAAAAATATTAAAGCGGTGGCTGCTTATAGCTCAGCATCGAAGCAGCAGATACAAGCCCACAGTATTTAAAATGTGTGATGAATTATCTACTGTCAGTCTCTGTAGTACAATCCAGATAAATCAATGATGCGTTTAACGGGACACTGGCGTGAAAATAATATTGAGATTCAAGTAAAGAAAAAAAAAATAATCAAGGATTACATTTCCATTCATACTTCATTCATCAATGAGCTATCTGCACTCCAGTAGGCCCCTGAGCTACTTATACACCAGAAAGCTGAAATAAGTGAACCTTTGGAAACGCATAATTTGAAACTCTTCCTACAGAAAGGTCTTTGTTAAGGACAAGCCTCAAGATTTTACAGAACTGGGATGTGAAGCTGTACATACACCTCAAGAGAATTTTGAAATGTTCTGTCGAGTGCAGGTAACAAATTATCTAAGGACAACGAGCTAAACACAGTGTTTTGAAGATGGTGGCGTTGCATCAGTTAGGACTTCAGCCCAATTTTATTATTTGGACACATGACAAATGATTTATTACTGTAGCCATTTGCTCAGGGGCTCAATTAATAAATATTTATACAGCTGTTTCTGCTATATATGGTTTATCAGCAGAACTTCAGTGGGTATGAATGATGTCATTTAAAACCAATATATATTTAATGGTCTATTCAACGATAAATTAACATGCATAATGCAATGTATGATATTAATGTGAGTCCATTATTTTTTACTGGGAGGCATCCAGATACCTACATTTATTGAAAGTACAAGAATTTGTTTATTAGATTGTTTAACCGCCTCAAATTAAAAAGCAGAATTATTACACAAAAGCTTTGAAGAATGCATTAGTGCTTTGTGATCTCTCAGGTGTACAATTGGAGATGGAAAAAGTATAATTCTAAAAACAATACATGGTATGTACAGGACAACCAGGTGATCAGGCCCAATCAGTATGGGTTTATGAAAGGCAGGTCCTGCTTGATTAACCTGATCTCCTTCTATGACAAGGTAACCAGATTAGTGGACAAGGGAAAAGGCTGTGGATGTAGTCTTCCTGGGACGTAGTCTACCTCTCATAGAGCCTTTGACACTGTTTCCCACAGCATTCTCCTGGAGAAACTGGCTGCCCGTGGCTTGGATGGGCGTACTCTTCACTGGATAAAAAATTGGCTGGAGGGCTGGGCCCACAGACTGGTGGTGAATGGAGTTCAATCCAGTTGGTGGCCACTCACAAGTGGTGTCCCCCGGGGCTCAGTACTGGGGCCAGTTCTCTTTAACATCTTTATCAATGATCTGGATAAGGGGATTGAGTGCAGCCTCAGTAAGTTTGCAGATGACACCAAGTTAGGTGGGAGTGTTGATCTGCTTGAGGGATGGAAGGCTCTGCAGAGGGATCTGGACAGGCTGCACCGATGGGCCAAGGCCAACCGTATGAGGTTCAACAAGGCCAAGTTCCAGGTCCTGCACTTGGGTCACAAGAACCCCAGGCAGCACTACAGGCTTGGGGCAGAGTGGCTGGAGAGCTGCCTGGCAGAAAAGGACCTGGGGGTGTTGGTTGACTGTCGGCTGAATATGAGCCAGCAGTGTGCCCAGGTGGCCAAGAAGGCCAATAGTATCCTGGCCTGTATCAGAAATAGCGTGCCCTGCAGGACAAGGAAAGTGATTGTCCCCCTGTGCTTGGCACTGGTGAGGCTCCACCTTGAGTGCTGTGTTCAGTTTTGGGCCCTTCATTATAAGGAAGACATTGAGGTGCTGGAGCTGGTCCAGAGAAGGGCAACGAAGCCGGTGAAAGGTCTTGAGCACAAGAGGAGCAGCTGAGGGAGCTGGGGTTGTTAAGCCTGAAGAAAAGGAGGCTGAGATGAGACCTTATCGCTCTCTACAGCTACCTGAAAGGAGGTTGTAGTGAGGTGGGGGTCAGTCCCTTCTCGCAGGTAACAAGCAACAGGACATGAGGAAACAGCCTCAAGTTGCACCAGGGGAGATTAAGATTGGGTATTAGGAAAAATTTCTTCACTGAAAGGGTTGTCAGGCGTTGGAACAGGCTGCCCAGGGACATGGTTGAGTCCCTATCCCTGGAACTATTTCAAGGATGCGTAGATGTGGTGCTTAGGGACATGGTTTATTGGTGGACTTGGCAATGCTGGGTTAGCGGTTGGACTTTTCCAACCTAAACAATTCTATGATTCTAGGATTCTATGCCTTAAGCATCATAAGCACCTTTATTTGTATTGCTTGGAAGTAACATGCTGCCATTTTATACTGAGGAGCATGTTAGGAGACCTCAGCCTGCGTTTCTCTTGCAGGTGCAGCTCCCCTCTCCAGGAGAGGTTTTCTTTTCAGAATAACCCCAAAAAGGCAGTAGAAGCAGGTGCACACATATAGACACTTCTTTACTTCTTCCCATTCGCTGCATTAGTTATTTTTCTTTTTTCTTTTCTTTTTTAGGGCAAGCCCTCTGATCTCTCTATCAAGGTTTTGCTTCAAGAACCTCACGGCAAAACTTCCTATAGTTGTTGATATTTATAAAGGGCTCAGAAGGCAGCAGTTGGATTGACGGCGCTGATGCCGCAGCTGATGGCCACCAGCCAGCCTCCCAGCTCCGCTCCAGGGCTGGGCACAGCTGCACGGCTTGTGCAAACCAGGGCTGCATTTGAAAGTCTGAGAAGTCCTGTGCACTGTTTGTATTTGTTTGACCATATTCACTTGTTTCTAATTTGGCAATCAGGCATACAAATGTGTAGAAGCATAAACTGTATTGGGAGGCAACCTGTGCTAAGCAAGGCCACTGAGTGACACCAGCCTCCGCGCAACACAGCAGCCAAACCAAACTCCTGTCACAGCATGGAAAGCTTCCTGGTTGCTTTTGCCTGAGAAGCATTAAATGTGCACGGTGCTTATCCATACTGACACTTTACACACTGGAATTAGCAAAGAGAAACTACCAATGCAGGGGATGGGAAGGGGAAGGTGTGGGAGCAGCCACTGCAGCGAGGCAGGCGGGGAGCTACAGCAGGGACACCGTGTGCTGGATGAAGGAACAAAACCTCCACAAAACCCCAGACTCCTCTAGCCGGCATTAAGGATGCTTGGAAAAGGAAATGGGAACTGGTATGAAAATCTTTTCCACTTTCTCAGACAGGGAACTGAGAAATATATTGTTTTTTAAGCTATCCTACGCCCTTCAGTATAAGCATGAAGGCATACAATTATGGAAATATGGGTATATTATTTCAGCAGCTCTCAGCGCTTTGGGAGCAAGGTGTGCTTATCACACTGGCTACTTCAGGCATCTAAGCCAAATATGATCCAAATGATTGAAATTAGGAGCTTGATTTTATTATAGACGTTCCTGATAAGTTGAAAGGAGAGGACTGGGGTGCACTTTCTGAGTGAGGGTGCTATTGGCAACACCAAGAGTCCGCACCACAGAAACCCAAGTAGCAGCCCAGTACAAGTGAATTTGGATGGAGCAACATCAGTGAGATCCCAAATACACCTGACACTTGGATGCAGCCAACCAGATAGTTTCCTGCCTCAGCAATCTCCTGCGAGGTCTTCCCCAGAACTAGGATGCTGGTGGTTGTCACCACTGCTCCTTAGCCATGGATTGGTTTTCAATGCAGCAATACCTGGGAAAAGAAGGCAAGTCATAAGAGTAAATGGGAAACTTTGCAAAGGGTTGTCAGCTGCTTCCAAAGGGTCAAATAGTGAAAATCCTGAGAGTTAAGAAATTGTCTCCTTCAGGTGCTGCTTGTTGTGTCTTTGGGATTAAAAGTGAGGAGACTAGGGAGAAGCAAAATTAACTCTGCTACTGATAAAAGTGGCCAGGAAAGAGAGCAGGAGTGAGCACCCTTCTCTGAGGAGGGCAGGGAAGGTGAACAGAAAAGAAGACCCAGTTTGGCACATGCGTGCCACAAGTGACAGGTTCCTGGCTGATCGCTGTGTACTGACCACGGCAACCACATCTCTAATACACCTCAGGCTCAGTCTCACATCCTCTCCTGATGATAAGCATCCCAAACAGAATGAACCCCTGGAGATCAGAGAGGATGCTGAGGATCATGATTCATGAATTGACAGTTGCAAAAAAAAAGCAGCAAACATGAATTTTTCTATTTCTTTTTGCCTCAGTCAAAGACTTAGAAAAACGTCCTGCATTTTCTGCTTCCAGTGGGAATGTTCTTCATGATACTTTTCTGAGTTAGGCATGGAGAATATTTAAGCTGTGTGTTAGCCCATCCTCAAGCCCTGCCTCTTAATACAAAACATTCCCAGAAAGCTCTGGTTAAGTGGAGAGCTGTGAGAACTGCAGCTACATATTAAATATACATATATATATATAAATAGTTAATTTTGCTTCTCCCCAGTCTTCTCACGTATTACTTTAGCTTCCTTAATGATGAAGTCTTTGGAGCAAGGAGTGCATTTGTCTGGAAAGCGCCAGGCAAACCCGGGGAGCAGCACCGTCACAGCCCAGCCCACCCCAGCACCATCTCCCCAGATGCTGGTGTGTGCTCAGCTGAGCAACATCTGCATGGGGCACCCAGAACATCGACATCAGGGGAAGCTGTAAAAACCTGGATCGTATTTTCCATCTCTTTTTATAGCCAGAATGTGTATTGGTTTTAGCTGTTCTTTCTCTCGATGGTTACACCATATCCAAAGAATGATGAAGATACAAGGAGGGACAGTTCAGACCTGACTGCAGGTCTCTGGTGTGTCTGCCAGGTTGGAAACTCTCTGCTACCCAGCAGAGAGCACTTTTTCCTTCAGAAGGATAATTCTGGGCTAGACGGTTTTGTTTCCCTGTGTGCTGCTGCAGAGTTTCTCAGCCATGTATGTTTTCCTGTGTGGGTGGAGATAATCTCTGTGCCTTTGCCAGCACCTTCTTAACTCTTTTGAAGCTAAGGGTCACCTACGAGTACTTTCTGTTGTTGTCAGCCCGTGCTTCAAAGTTATTTCAGACTTGCTTTGTGAATGGATTATTTTAACATACTTTATTATATAGTCTTGTTGAAAGGACTTTCCTGCAAGTTTGGAAATCACAAAGTTAACTAATAAGCCATGTGTTGTTTTTTCTCATGGGCTTGGGAATGAATAAGGGTGGAAAGTGGACAGATTTTCACTTCTAATGTTAATTCTGCACCAATTTCATGTATTCGCCTTGTCTGTGCAAATCTTTTGTTTGTCAGGTGAAAGAACACAGCAGAGAGGCAAATATAGACCATTTCTTGCTGCCTTGCCAAAGCTTGAGATATCTCAAGGACTGCCACCCCGACAGCTCAAAGCTCAAGCTCCAGGCCCTAAGTAGCAGGCAACTAGTCCCCAGTTTCTTTGGAGAAATTCTGGATCTTGATCTGTCTCTTGATATACCCACGAATTTCTTGTCCTCGGGTGTAGATAAGGGAGGAGGACTGTGATATCTCTCACATTTGTGGAACGTAGTTCCTGATGAGGAAGTTCTCATCCTACATCTGTTTCCCCCTTCCATTCCCCGCCGTACACCAGCCCTCCTCCTCCGCACACCCACCCAGCCCAGCTGCGCTCCTCTGCCTGCTCAGGGATGGCGTGAAACTTCAGAGGGGAAAACATCACAAGCTCCTTTATTCCAGCTTCCCAGGTCTGGAAAGACAAGAAGGAAGAGAGATGAAGGCTACCCTGAACAGATGGGCTTTTCCTACTCCTGAGTTACTGTACCTGAGAGGTTAACCACGTTGTGGCTCCGAGAGGACTGAGAGCGAGCGTGGCCTCTAGCATCCAGGCCAGCAGTATCACAGGGATGTGCCGTTGCCCGATACCTCATGTTTTCACAGGGAAGTGGAAAAGATTGATACGTGTACCAGGTACAGAAAAACATTTTGACACCTTGAAGTGTATGTAATTTTAAAGTTTTTAGCCTAGCAATCATGTCACTGTGGACTGCGGATTTCATCAAGGCCAGGCTGGATGGGGCTTTGAGCAACCTGGTCTAGTGGGAGGTGTCCCTGCCCGGGGCGTTGGGGGTGGAACTAGATGATAAGATCCCTTCCAAACCAAACCATTTTATGATTCTATGATTTTAAACAATATTTCACACAAAAGTTGGGTTGTTTTTTTTTTAAGTTTTTCCTCAACATTTCCATTTTTCAGCATCAGAAAAAGTGGAAAAACATTCCCCTGCCACCATGTCCCAATTTATTTTTTCAAACCTTCACATATCTACTTCTACCTTATTTCTCTTGTCCCCACTTCCCTGTCTCTTGAGACAGAAATGCAGATCAGATGGGGTTTCCCTTCTGGACTGAACTTTGTATTGCTTCTCCCATTAGGAGACTAGCTCCAGTCCCAGCAAAACGCCGTGAGTTACAGGGGAAAAACCAACCAACCAACAAATGTTGGCAAGACCACAAAACACAGACTGTGTCTGTAGGAGGAATATATTGTCAGGCTGGGGAAATACTGAATTTTCACAACATCGAAGCCGATAATCTGGAGGAGGATGGAATTTTTTCCCTAGCACTCCCTAGTACAAATAAACACCGCTGAGAAAACAAACTTGTTTAGGTGAGAGAGGGCTGAATTAAGCAGCGGTATCCATTTGTGGTCACCTAAAGCTGCTTCAATGCAGATCGCTTATCTTTGTTTACTGCTTTAAATTGCCTAAATGGTGTGAGCAATTCTGGGGATGGGTGTATGCTGTTTATGCCTTTGTTTGGGTTTGCTTGCCCTTGTCATATGGATGGGGATAAGATGAAAATAAGATTCCTGGTCTGAGTTTCAGATCTCCTTTTTCTTCCTTTCCAATGATTGTGAAGGATACTTAGAGAACATTAGAATTTTTAAATCAGTAAATTATCCCTTCCCTATCTTGGGTATATATATCTCGGGAATTAGCACATAGTGTCTTATGTACATGACTAAAAGAAGAAATGGAATAAAGATTGTGAAGGCATCAGTAATTTGGGCACGTGGCCTTTTTACCACACAATATATTCATGTGAGAAAGCGAGCATCTATTTGGCTACCAATGAAAAAAAAATCCCTCAGTAAAATCAAGCTCCAAATCCTTATTTCGTGAGGCCACATGATTTGACATGCTCCCTTCAGAGTGTGATCAGACCACTAAGCGAAGGTGACTTTATTACACAGGTATGTGCTGGATTTTCCTCGGGGCGAGGGTGGGATTCCCGGAGCGCTCCATGTGCCGGGGATTTGCATCCCACCTTCCCAGTTTCAAAGTCTCTTCTGAAGAGAGATGATCTGAAGAGATGCAGCAGGGGTAGGGAAAGAGAACTACTATTTTTTCACTTCTATAGCCAACATGATGTGTTTTCTGTGTGCAGACTGACCCAAGAAATGGGGGCTGTAAGAAAATAATTACTTACAAGTTCTTCAACGTGCCGGAAATAGAAAAGACAGTATAAATAAATAAATAACAAAGACATGGGAGGGAAAGAAATCCCTGATGCAACAGTAACCTATCGCTCCAGAATTACGTGCTGCAGGATTATGCACTGATCTGACTAAGAGAACTCGTGGTGTGCAGATCTACAGATCCATCTGCAAGTGGTGACAGTGATACTTCTGTTTCCCAAGGGTGAGCTACGGCTAAATACATTCATCAGGGCTAATTGCATACATACACCTAGTGCAGCTCAGTGTCCAAGAGGGCACGATCCAAAATCCATTGAAATGGGTGACATTTTTTTCCACTGTCTTTAATGGGCTTTGGATGCGATCTTGAAGTTTGTACTTTAATGAGCAACCTAATAGTTTTATGTTTAAAACCAGGAAAACAACTAGTGCAGAAACACAATGAATACTGTTAAATACTGCATTAAAAGGTCACCAGATGGACAATCTTCAATCATAATTAAATCACTATCCTCAAATAGAGACTATATTGTTTAAAAGTTAAACAGTCTTAAGAAACATACCAATAAGCTGTAAAAAGCGTGACTCATCCCAGCTTTCCTCTTCTCATCCTCATTGCACAAAAGCTGTTAAAAATTGTTTTCAGTGTTTTTCTCCTGATTATTACACTTGATCCCTTTGTCGCTGCTAAATACATACTCAAACCAAAAATTTGCTAGAACTGTACCGATAAGAGAGAGTTGCAATTCAATTTGCTATAATCAAACAGGTCCTCATGGGGTCTCGGGAACATCTCAGTCCTGGCCAGAGCCTTTCTGCACTTTTGATATTTCCATCATATCATTGACATCTGAACCAATGGCGTGTGCAGCCTTCAGCACTGCAGGAGCAAACCCTTCCATCCACAGAAATAAGTCGGTTTAAGGATATTATGTAGGGGTGAGGCAAAAAGGAACCGTCAAGGCTCTGTCCCCTTGCCATCACGGTCTGTTTAACAGCAACTCCCCTACCACAAATGCCCCACTGCACAGGTGAGCTCAAAACAGCACTGAGCCTTGCTGAGGAGGCACGATGTATTCACACTGGTGTGAAGCTGTCTAGGACCCATCGCATGGTTCACCTCTCGTGGAACAAACATTGGAAACCTGCTCCCAGCGCTCTGTGGATCCATGCATCAGGGCTTCCAAGAAAGCATAATGAAATGAACTAGGTAGGAAAAGGTGCAGGGTTTTTTTGAGATTTTCATATTTTTTAAACCAGAATTGAAGTTGTTGGCTCCTTGCCATAGCTTTATTTTTTGTCTTTTTATGAATTTCCTTCTACTACCACATGTCATCTTATATGTGGTTACATTTAAATTACTGGGGGAAAAATTAAACCAGTCTGAAGCAACCATTAGGGATACCAATAGATATCTCCTGTTTACCAAAACAATGTTTGAACAAAAGGGGAAACTAAACTCTATTAAGCCTAAAGGATATGTTGGGCTTCTTTGTTAAGACTTGACCTAATAAGAATAACTTTTCAGATTGCTTTTACATGCTACTTGCTTTGTAGCATGCTTTGGGATATTACCGATGGTTTGGTTAACAAGGATTTTGAAAATGGTATCATTTTTGAAATTCAATTTAAATTAGAACTCTGATAGTGTGTAACTAATTAAAAAAGCTTCTGGAGCTGAAACTTAGCTCGCTAAAAGATGGATAAAAGCATGTAAGACCAGTGTTCAAGTCCTGCACTGGACTTGGTTGTGTCATGATTCAATAACCAGACTGATCACCAGCCATTTATCTCAGCAATGGCTTCTCTAACACCTGCAGAATGATTCCAGCATCACAGTCCCCTCATTTTTGTGTGAGTTTCTTTAGATATTTCAGGTCTACCACTTAGACTTTTAAAATATGTGGTTATATGAAATACATTTTTAAGACATCAACTAAGGACAATATGTGCTGAAGATAAATTGCTGCTGCATTAAGGTACTGAAAAATATGAAATACCCCTCCTCTTGTTGTGATAAGATCACGTGCTGGTATCCAGCGATCGGTATTGACAAGCAGCTCGGAGTTCACCACAAGGAATGTTGGGAGAGAAACAGTAAAAGAACCATTTTATAGCCCCTCTTGCAACCTTAGAACCAAGACTACTCTTCTATGCAGGAACAATGACAGGTGAATACTTCCAGTTATGGATTCTGTCCGTCGGTGATCCCATCTTTGCTATTTCTCTGGTTTTGGAGCGTGGGGCAGTATTTGGGCTTTGGCAATCCTAATTCTCCTCTGTTAATGAATGACTGCAGGATAAAATAAACCTCTCACAGAAATCTACATATAATAATTCCAAAACTTATCAGCACTTTTGAGGACTTAATTAATTATATGGTGAAAAACACTCTGTGACCACCATCACCCCCCCACCAAGGCTTTGTAGGACATAATGAGTACATTACTCTGCTTCCCTGAATCTGCTGCTTTCTGCATTTTTCTGACAGCCTTACATTCCTGCCTGCTGCTACCCACAAGTGTATTTCTTTGCTGCCCAGTTTTCATCAGCAGAGGAGCAGTGTGATGCGCTGTATGCTCACTGAATATGCACAGAGGTGTGCATGGTTACCAAATTAATAACCTTCAGCAGCCCGTTGGATCTGAATTCCGAGCAACTCCCAGCAGCATTGCTTGGACCCCCTTCATTAATCCCAGCTCCACAAGGTGGCTCTCGATTCCTTTAAAAATACCACTGTGTTTGTGGATTAAACACATCTGAGAATGATCTGGAGAACGCTCTTCAGGGCTCTACAGACACAGAAGGCTACAGTAGAACCCAAGATCCTCTTCAGTACATTGTGCATTTTTCTTTCAGTAGAGCTAGAAACTAGACAAAGTCTGACACTATTAAAGTATTACAATTTGAAGGAACGTTTCATGTTAGCTGCTCAGTAAAATCTGAACAAGGAGAAAATAAAGGCATTATACATGCCTGGAATGAGAAGGGGGACATTGAAAAACCCGCTTTGTGCTCTGTTCCTTTGTGGCTGCTAAGACTTCCTTCTCCTAAAGTGCCCTTCTCCTGTTCTGTAGCTGTGTAGGATCAGGTTGGGATAGTCACCAGGTACTGGGAGGTGCAACGTCTGCTAATATGGACAGAGATAAAGCGGCTTGGTGGTCCTTAGGAAAGAGATCCTACCTTTGAAGGCCAGGACACACAATGTGGTCTTTACTTGACTCCAGCCAGGACTTCAGCATCCCCAGGCATCCCCAAATCAGCATCCCTTCAGCATCGCCAAATCACTTCACTGCTGACCATGTTAGCATGGCTTCAGACCACACGAGAAGGTTTAACCTAAAGAGCTTTACGTCCGAGAGCAGCTCATCTGAATGCAAGGCCTTGCCTTGTGGTCTGTGTCTCCAAACACCCCTGGTTAGATGATTGCAGATGATCACCAGCTCTCTGTGGCATGGAGAGTCACATATGAAACTGGAGCGAGACTGTGGCACCACAATGTACCTCTGTGAGATGGGCTGGGCTGCAGCACATGTGCAAAGCAGAAGCTGATGGTGTGAACCCCGAACTCGGTGTGTCAGACAGGATAAGTCTGCCTTCCCCCTGGGTGCAGTATTGCTGCTTTTGGTAGTCAAAACTTCAACCTCGTGCTGCTCACATCATAAGAACAGCTTAAGAAAACCTGAGTAAGCTGTGAGAAAAATCAGTTATCTGCTTTCTGTTGTTTTGGATGTTTGAGGTCATATTTTCTGGTTGTCCAGGGCCAGAAATGTATTTAATAAATAAAATTCTAGAGCTGAAGCTGTATAATAAACACTGACTATCGGAAGGCAATGCTGGGTGTGTCTAAGCTGTAACGTTAAATTCATTCTTCTTGTCGCTTCCTTCAAAGCTCCCTGGGCTCAGCCCCTCCCTGGTTACCCTCCCCTGCCCAGCTTGCTGCAACCCCTACGCTTCGCTGCTCTTCCCACCTTTGTCCCTTCTCCTGACGGCTCCTTGCACAACTGTCTCTCCATGCCTTTGCCTCCACGGCACTTCTGCCTGGTACAGCTTTTCCCCTTGACCCTTTCTATAGTGTGGACTCTTAAAAACATGGGTTAGACTGAACCCATCTGCTTCTTGTTTTCCTAATTTCCCTTTTTGTTTTCTCCTTGGTTTTAAACATGAGTTCTTCCATGGAGAAGTGGTTAAAAAAAAAAACAAATTGTGGGTGCGAATAATGATGCATATTTTCAATAAACTTGAGCCTGGTAGATCTTTAGAGCAGTTGAGGTTGCCTTTCTGCTCTATCTCTTTGTAGTAGGTGTCTGACAACGGGTAAAGACTCTGGGGAGAATCTCTGCTACAGAAGTTCATGTCCTGGAGCCAGCACAATTTCATGGAGCATTATCCCGAAGGACAGGCCACGGGACATGTCTTTCAGTTCCAATATGTAGTTTTTACATTTTCACATGTAGAAAGTCTGCAGTCAAAAGCCAGAAATGTGATAGCAGCAATGGAACCCAGTTCATTAAAAATTCAAATCAATGGAAACAACAGGACGTATTATTTATCTAAGCCTTGAATCAATCTGACTACTATGCATAATGATCTTAATTAGAAAAGTGAGCCGAAGCAGGAAGACAGTCTGTCTCCTGACTTTGAAATTATCATACCCCTATCAGTATGCTTGGGTAACTTGTAATTAGGGACAAAGGTTACACATAATTTTATATGCTGAAAAACCGGTTTTATACATGTCATTTCAAAAAATATTTAAGAAATAGATATAAGACTCGCTACCCCTATTATGCTTTGATTTTTTGCTACTAGATTACTAGTCTGCACTAATTAGTTGGTGGTCTTAGGAAATATCGATAGAAGCTTTGCATGTATATAGATCCTGGATACTAATGAGTAACTAGTAGTATCAGTATTAGTCTTTGTACAACTTCCCTCCCCAAGTTTGGTAGCTCTGTTTCACCCGCATGGAAAGTGTTGGTTGTCCAAAAGCAGAGAGTAAGTGCTTGCCTGTTCAAAAACTTTACTGGGACGTTACACCGGTACGCCCAGAGTTACACCAATAGCTCCTCACACAGTCACCCACCCTTCTCTTCTTGTTGTGCTTATCTTCAACTGCTGCCACTGAACAACTGACGTGTTCTGGTTTTGGCAAATTGGCAGGCTCCTTTGATTGCACTTTCTTTAACTTTTTTTTTTTTTTTTGGCCAGCTGTAATTAGAAAACAGAAGTCCTAACTCCGAGGTCCTGCCTCATCAAAGCAGTCACTTCCAGGCTTAATTTAAACAAGTTCTCCAATTTAGTTAAATCCACTGAGCAGGCCCACTGCCTGCTCGCAGCGTTGCATCACCCAGGAGCACTGCTTTCACCAGAAGCAATGCCTTATCTTCTGAACTGGACCACTGCTCTTCCAGTTTTATCACAGATACAGCTACCCTGACTTTTTCTTCAAGGTAGTATTTCATTTTAGAAATTCATTACAAAAAGATCAAACTCTTTTTCTGTCACACGAAATGGCCTTGCTTTCCCAGAACAGTATTTCCACAAACAACAAAAAAAAAATATGGAAATTAAAATCACAAGTAGGATCTGTTTCATCAAAGTATTACCTGGAATTCTGTGAGGCTGACAATCACCTTTTTAACATGTCAGGAATTATATGCGTAATTCTCTTTAATGGGTGTTACAAATGTTCATCCCACACTGAAAAAAGATCACAGTTGGTATGAGTAATAACTTTGTTTCTTGAACATAAACAGTTCCCCTCTAGCTCTGTACATATCCTCCAACATCAATGTAACCACAGCTGTCAAGGCAGCCTCACCTCTTTCTATGTATATTTTAGCTTTAATTTTTTCCCATGCTTTCACTTAGTGGACTTTTTTTTTTTTTTTTTTTTTTTTAAAGGGGCCTAAACCTGTTCTCCAATTTTGTGGGCAAATTCATTGCAATAACAGATCTCAGTGTTTAGACATCTTTAAACATTATTATTAGCGTGCAAGAAATTAGAGACCTACATCAAGATCTGGAGGTTTGGCGTTGTTTTTTTTAATTGAAAGCGAATTTCAAATCACAGTTTCCCTCATTCAAGAATCTCCAAACACTTTACATAGTTAAATGAGTTCTTGTGGCCTCCTTTTGTACAGGCAGTAGCAGTCCCCCTTCCAACAGCTTTGGGAGAATCTCAGCAGTCCTCTGCCTTGTGTACCCAGCCAGGACAACATGAGGGCAAGGATGCAGGAGCTCAAGGCAGAAGCATGGTGGTGGGCTGAGGCTGGAGAGGCATGTGTTCCCTCTGGTCCCTGGGACACCGCTGTGGAGAAGCATCCCATATCCCCTCAGGGATCAAGCACCATGTCCCATCAGTGAAGTAGTCAATGTCCCCTCTGAGGTGAAGCACCCATGTCTCCTCAATGAAGTGCCCTGTGTCCTGTTCGAGGTGAAGTACTCATGTCCCGTCACTGAAGCACCCATATTCTCTTGAATCATAGATTCATGGAATGGTTAGAGTTGGAAGGGACCTTAGAGATCATTGAGTTCCAACCCCCCTGCCATGGGCAGGGACAACTCCCACCAGACTCAAAGCCCCATCCAGCCTGGCCTTGAACACCTCCAGGGATGGGGCATCCACAGCTTCTCTGGGCAACCTGTTCCAGTCTCTCATCACCCTCACAGTAAACAATTTGTTCCTGATATCTAATCTAAATCTCCCCTCTTTCAATTTAAA
>JAHREE010000215.1:5533718-5575472 GCA_033628505.1 Tringa tobata
ATATTTTTGTTCTAAATATGTTTTCTTTTTCATTGAATGTAGATATGTTGTTTTAAAAGAATACTTACGTTTCCACAGTTAGAAATTATATGGTAGGTGGTTACATCCCTTAACCTCACTAAAATTTCTGCAGTGTAAAGCATGTTCTCGTTAAAGTTCTGACTCTGAAATTTCAAACTTTGTATTTTAATCCCCAGCTCTGAGGTATTGTTTTAAGCACATCAAATTTTCCCTTTTTTCCCCCACTGTTCCTTTATCTCTCAAATGAAAAATAGTGTTTCCAGCTTGTAAGTATGTTAGGTTTATGTGGTATAGGAGTTAATGTCCTTCTAGAATTCCAGGTTTAAGTGCAGTTTCCAACAAAAGGTCTGTTTTGATGGGTACTAGAGAGAGTTTTGTCTCTTCATATGATCCAGTGTCTTAGTCAAGTGAAGTAGCAGTTTATGAAACAGGTTGTCATCTCATATCATGGTAGATGAATCAATTACAGTTAAGCTGTTTAGTAGAAAAGTACACAAACTACCTAACTCCTCGAAGTAATTCCAAAATGCTACTAGTTGCTAAACAGAGATCCTCGTATGTTCCTTTATCTTGTTTTTTGTATAGCATGGATTGTGTGCATATCATATCAATGACTTTTTTTTTTTTTCTTTTCTGTTTTTAACATGAACCCAAGAAAGTACCTCTGTGTGCTCTGGATCGGTAGATGGTAGTTTGTATTTAATGAAGAACCGAAAGGAGAAACTGAGGATGACAATGCCAATGACCCTTTCATTTTGTTACATGGCGTTACTCTGGCTGCGAGAACCAATGACATTGTCTGATCTTTTAAGGTATGAATAGTCTCTAGTGAAATATTTGTTGCTTTCATAAGTAATACATTTTTTTAAAGTGAAGATCTGTACTATTGCCCTCTTACTAATTTGCTCAGAAATAGTGAGAAGTTCTCTCTATTTAGTTGTTTTCAGTTTTCTTTGACATAACAATTTGGGCTGCTGCTTTTTGGAGAATATTCCCTCGTTTCTTTCAATGAATCTCAAAGACCTTACAGGTTTTGGAGCTAAAGAAATTTTTATCCTTCTCCTTCAAAATTTCTTAAGATCCAGTGGAGGTGCGTATGGTCACATTTCTGCTGGTTTTGCTGTTGTCAGCATACCAGAATTAAATGAGTAAACATTCTCCAGGACTTACATCAGTGTCATCGTACAAACAATACCAGCAGTATAGAGAGATAGGAAAAGTAGCTAAGTAGCTTCGCGCCATGGAGTTGGGCACAGAAATTATTACAGGAAGTCTTTTTTTTTTTGCCTTCATATCTTTGTATCTGTAATTATCAGAGTTCAGAATAACACAGGTTTTAATATGGTAGAGATAAAATGTTCTAATAGTAGGGTTTGACGCTAAATGGAGACTGTCAAACTATTGCTGACAATGCAGTTTCCTTCTCCCCTCTACAAGGCTATAAACACATTCCTTATTTACTTCCAAGCCTGTCGTTGTTTGAGAGGCATTTGGACAAGGCCCTTAACAACGTGCTTTAACTTTTAGTCGGCCCCGAAGTGGTCGGGCCATTGGACTAAATGATCCTTGTAGGTCCCTTCCAACTGAAATATTCTATTCTGCTTAAGGAATGAAAAATAATTCAACTTTTCTTGTTAGCAATAAATATTTTAAATCAGCCCCAAAGAGTTTAAATTCAGGAATTCTTAGATCTTCCTTGGAAGGCCTTTTGTATACTGATATTGCTTTTTAACAAGTGTTGAAATACTGGTTATTTCTAAAAAGATGGGGAAAAAATGTTACTTTGCCAGAATTTAAGGAACAGAAAGACTCAAGTAACTGTGCGTTGGCAATTCAAATTGCAAACTTGGACACAATAAAGGTAAAACTGATTCAAAATTCAATAGATGTGTCAGATTTCAATACTTTAAATTGTATTTTTCAAATCCATAACCTGTGAGCAGGCAAGGTAATGAGCACATCACCCCCACCTGTGGTGCCTGTAACTAGTATTGCTGCTGAAAGCATGAGGAATGCAAGGGAAGTTTCCCCCAGAGCCTGATCTGCCATCGTGACCTCTCTCCCCTAGAGTCCCACCTTCCACCTGCGCTTTTCTAGCTTTGTACAAGCTTTCTGAGAAGGATGGGTATTGAAAACACCCTTTTGCAAGTACTTTTCAAAAAGGGGAGGTTTGTAGGTCTCGAAGTACAGTAGTTAATACTAGCTAATTTATTTCTATGCAAAACAGTATTTAACTTTTTTATTAACTATTATTATTAACTATTTTAACTTTGATTTAACTTTAGGGGGTGGCTGCTGCCCTCATCAATCAGAATTGCACAAACCTATGCATATTTGCATAACTGGATAAGCTGTTGTTGCATAAAAGATGCTTGTAAAATGTTCAGCAAAATGCCACAGTATTCAGCATTCAACACAGAACTGTTTATTGACTGGATTAAGAAATAGTAGAACTCAAAAGTAGTTTTCAATAACAAGTGTTTTTTTTACTGACTAGTATCTTCCAAAGGAAATTCTGTAGGAATCAGAACTACCATTGTAGTAGTACAGTAGTACAGAAATACCATCTGTATTTTTGTCAATGAATAGAAAAAATATATATAAATCCTGTCTAATAATGCTTGTATATGGTAAAAATCCAAGTAGTAAATTACAATTACTGGGACAGAGCAAATGGGTTACAGTAAAGAATTCTTGCTTAGCCCATCCTGTTTGGAGAGAAAAATGAATAATTAAATGAAGAATCAAGTATCTGCTTTTGGGTTACTGTATCTTGGAAATTGTTACTGGAAAGTATGTGGGGTCATATGAGGCAAATACATCCTCACAAGTTCCTGTCTTAGTATGAGGGTATGGTTTAAAAATCCCAAAACTGTTGAAGTCAACTGTTAAGAGGAAAAGTTGATTGTGTTGTTTGCATATTAATGGTATATTATTGATTTGGCACTTCAAAAATTGAGGACTCTCTGAAAATAATTCAGAACCTGGAGAACATCTTTTGTACTTAAATCCTTAAGAGATGAGCACATTTGCTTAAAAGGACTTAGAGAAACCATGAAAACAGCAAAAAAGGCTGGGAAAGGAGAGAAAAAAATCAAGTACCAAATGTAGCACAGAAAGGCATAGTCAGAAACTAATAATTGGAAATTGAAATAAGATGATTTGAGTGAGACCATTTAATTAGATGCAATTTATGGGTAATACTTCTAAAAGTGGGTAAATTGGAATGATCCAGTGACTTTAAATGCACTGAAAATATGAACTGAATTAAATGCAAAAAGTGATGTTTAAAAGAATGTCATTTGTATTGCAAAGTTTTGCCATGATACGATAGTTATATAAGAATGTAATTACATTATCATGTTTCCCTCCCTACCCTTAAGGTCTTTGCCTTCCACAAGTTTGATGAAGAAGGGGAAAGACTTTTAAATTGCATGTACTACCATAAAATTCTTGTATTCTAACTTTTGAATATTTAATTTTAAAAAATCAGACAATGTTCACAGTTTTGCATACAGTAAGATACACAGATCAAACTAACGACAGGCTAGAGATGAAAACCATGCAGAGAAAACATTAAGTATTCAGCATTACCTTTTAAATCTTTATAGGCAAATTGTTTTATTTAAACCAGCTGAATTACAGTTGTACTTAAAGTTCTGCCTTGTTTTTTTCTGTTTGGTTTTCTCCCTACCCTGAAGTCAGCTGACTCCCGCTCCTCCCTTGTGATACATGCTTAGGCACCATGGTAGGGCAATCTGCCAGTTTTTAAAGGATTTACAACACCAAAAATATACTCCTCCTTGCTACTTGACATACTTAGCAGAAAAACACTACAATTACCTCCTCCGACGGAGACATTTTGGTTTAAAAATAACATTTTTATGAACCTTCTTACTCTATGCAACACAAATAATTTTCCATTGTGAATAGTCTCACAGTACTCCATGCACTTTCTATTATTTATCTAAAGAGTAAATTTTTTGGCTTTTTGGAAAAAGGAAAAAGATGCTAAACTTTGAGATTGTGAGAACTAATGCCTTTCAAAGGAGTTAATGCCTAGCTGTGCTGGCAAGACTAAGCTTGTAATCAGTTTGTGGCATTACTGTGTGGCTTTAACAGATGCATCATTTCCTCGTAGCACACAGAGGACCTAAGATTTTTTTCATACTTGGACCTTACTAATGTGTGCTACTGCTGTAATTAAAAGAACATGGACTGTGTACTGTATCTGCCAGTCAAGTTTTCAAGCTCTTCACTGATAGGATGTAGTCTTACAAGTGTTTTGATCATGTGTCTGTTAAATGAAAGGTTTGGGAGAACAGCAGAAGAAACTGTTCTGATGTGCTGTTCCAAACCTGGGCTTTTGGAGTAAGTGTTAATAACCTGAATCATCAGCACATTGTATTCATAAGAGGCTATTTACGCTGTTTCATTTATTTTTAGAACATAAAAACAACTCTTAACCTGAGAGAGAAGAGCATTCTTTTTCTATGGAGACAGTAATTTCAAGCTAGGAAAGATGCCATTATTTTTTAAACACTTGCAAGGCTTTAACTTGGTCGTACCAAGTTAGTGAAAACTTACTTTAAAAAAAAAAAAAAAAGTTGGTGGATATTGCTTGCCTATTGCAGTATAGGGATGTGGTTTCAACATCAGTTTAAGCTGATCTGAGTTGCTGTGGTCCTGCCTAAACATTCCTGCCCTTTGTCTTGCCCTGGGTACAAGCATTCATCCAAGTTTTGGTATGTTAGTTGAAAGATCTGCAGAAAACTAATTTTACAAAAGAAATTTTCACCAGACATTTTGGTGCAGGTGAATTTCCTTCCCCACAGTCCCTTTCTGCCTTGTGCTGGCAATAATGACCCTGCAGTCAGCTGAGTCTGGAAATCTGTCTTGTTGAAATCAAACCCTGGAAAACAAAAGCCTAGTTTTCAATCTAATCCTCTGTCTGAGAAGTCACACAAGTGCTTTTGTCAGCAGGGAGGAGTGTGTGAAGGACTGACGGGAGGGTGGGATTTCCCATTTGGGAGACAGCAAGCTGTTAGGGTGGTTTGGCTGCAATCACCGCTCCACCACACCCCAAGGAAGGTCTTGATTGTTTGTCCTCTTCCAGCTGCTGCTGTGCTGGCTCAGGAGGTTGCTGCTCTTGGTGTCTTGGTACCAGCTCTTCAGATCTGTCAGCTAATCTTGTGATTGCACCTCAACAGGTGTCACCAAAGCTTATCATCAGCTGAGCCAGGAATGGGTCACTGCTGCTGAAAGAGGAAGGTCTCACTTCCCTTTCTTCTCTCCTGCTCCCTGTGTGATGCGTCCCCTTCCCTCTGCCGACTCTTGTGCTTGCTGGAGCCATCTGTGAACTTCCCCAGTTTGTTAGGTGGTGGGAAACAAACCCTTCTTTCTTGAAACAGGGGAGTGGGCAGTCTTTTGCTGTTGTGAATTAAATTTGTGGCAGAGGATGATGAGCAGCAGGAGCACACAGCCAGAGTACGACTAATTACCTTGGGCTTTTAGGTTGGCTCAATCCATTTTGTGAAGCCATCCCTCAAGCTTGAGTTCTTCAGTGTAGTGCAGCTGACTTCGACAAAAACGAGCGAAGGAGCTGATGTGCAAGCTGCTCAGCAGAGCAGGAGGGCTGGCAGGGACAAGCAACTGGTGCTGTGTTTGGATGGTAACCTCACCCAGTATGTGGACCAGTGGGATGGGGAAATGCTCTCACGCTAGTTGAGGAAAGCTACTGAAATGTCGTTGGCAAAATGTACATCCTACAGCTTGATTAGAAAGGATCGTGCAGCGACTTTTACCTCTTCATTTATGAGACCAATATGCAGAGCTTCAGAATAAAAAGTATTGGGCAACGTGGTTTTTCCGATTGCTGTTATTTTTCAGAAATCATAAATGATGGGTTAATTCTAACTGAGGGAGGGTTTTGATTAAGAAATGCATTTTTCATTTTAATCCCAGTTTGAATTAAATTTTTTAATGAAACTGAAAATTTGGTTAAGTCTGTTTAAAAAAAATTTAGGAAGTAACTAAACTTTGCAGTAACTACCCTTTAAATAGGATTTTTGTCAACTTCAATAGATATATACGCTACATAACATGCAACAAGTGGTGTTTGGGGCACAGGACTGGGAAAGGGAAGGTGAGCTTGTGAATTGCCGTAGGCTCAGGAGGGAGGTGGGTCCTTCTCAACAGTGGCTGCTCTGTCTGTGAAGCTGTTGTTCTGCCTTATTTTTGTTCCTTTTTTTCCTCTTTTTTTTTTTTTTTCCCTGCTGTAGGAACCTACTGGTGTAGGAACCCAGGAGGGACTTAGATAGGGACAGCAAATAACACAGCTGGCAGGACAGAAAATTGTTTTCACATCTCTTATTTAAAGAAGAGGGGTCTTCTCTGTTTGAAATGTTAACTCATTGCAGTTTAATGTACTCTTTTTAGCACAATTGTTTGGGAGGAGTCAGGAAGGTGGTTCTAGTTTAGTCCTGGGGGGGACCACTGATACCCTTTAGTCTGGAATGGGAGTACTGTCTGCTCCCTCGTGAGCATCCCTGCTTGTTCAGTGCTTGCTTTGCCTGGTGTGAGCAGATAAGAGCAGGGGTTTGGTGTCATGCTGGCCTTTTATTAGTAGCTATTGTTAAGTCCCATCTTTTTTATGTATATGAAAAAGTCTAGCAAAATCCCAAATAATACTGTCAACCACTTACCAAAGCCAGTTTTTAACAAAAAATGCATTATTTGGGTAAAAATAAAAATTAAATTATTTTTTATTTATTAGTATACAAAATCATTTATACTCATACACAAATAATACTTTAAAAAAAACAACCAGAATACAGATGTAATTAATGGGGTTTCAGTTCTGTACATCTTCTCATCATTCTGTGACTTTCCTCCCTGCCACATTACCTGACTCAAACTCCTGCAGCAGAAACTGTGTGTTTTAAACTAAAATTTACTTAAAGCTTTAGAATTTTGGAAAAAAAAAATCTATACCATTCAAAGGAGGCTTAAAGCAGTTTCAGAAATGCAGTGGCTGAAGAATGTGCAGAACAAATTCCATATAAACGTGTTGATTATAAGCTTATTGCCATAATATTGTCATTTGTCAATTGTATCTGAGCTTGAACTTAAAGACTGTGAAATCACTGAACTGTTTTTTGTCCTGTGGAGCATTTAGGGGTATGTAGCTTCAGATAGAATTACTTAGGCAGTGTGATATTAATGTTATTTCAAATCTGAAGTTGATTTGTGTATTAATTTTAGAATAAATGGATGTATTTGTCATACTAAATACTATTTTCATTTCATCTTCATTTTTTTATGCAGGTTTGTCGTTGAAGGTCATATTCCATATTTGAATGTTTTTCAGGATTTCCCAGAGAGGATGAAATTATATGGACTTGATCTTAAGATCTTTTGTGTGGAGGTAATTTTTTTTCTTAAAGGGAAAGATTTAAAAAAAAACCAACCAAACCTAGTTATCTTGTATTTTAATTTTTTGGGTCACTGTACTAATAAATTGATTAAATCTATTCTTATGTTGTAGAGTTTATGTTTTGCATTATTGGAGCCTGGGCAGAAACGAGTGCACTCTGTGACTCTGAGTGCTTTAATCTTTAACCAGTTTTATTAAGCTGATTATCTAAGTTAAAACAAAATCAGTAAGTACTTGTGGAGAAAAAGATATTCAGAACTGCTTTTGGAACACTCAGAAATAGGATTTGGCTTCATGACTAAGGGTAATAAGGGTAATAATTTTTGGTGCTTATTTAAAATATTTCTTGAATTTGTCTGTAATTCTATATTCTTTTCATAAAATACGGTTTAGATGCTATCTTTTGTTCTGTTTCTTGCTGTACTGGCTGAAATATATCAAACCTAAAATCTACAGAAGAGGTTATGGCCCTTGTAGAAGCTGAAGTATGATGGACAGTCTTGAGTAAAATGTAAATTTCCTTTATTTAAGGTTATTACGTATTCTGTAATGATTGCCCACTGGTGTTTGTGTTGCAGAAAAAAAAGTTTATTTAGGATTTTTGAAGTGTGCAACTAAAATCTCAGCTTTTGAGAGGAGAAAGCGGCAATTCTGGTAATAGAAAGAGCTGCTATAAGGTGTTTGTAGCCCAAGCCCTCAGTAATGATGTTGGAAGTAATGTTACCATTCTCCAATATGTAGTTTCTATTCAGCAGGTTCTGAGTTGTTCAGAAGCTAATCTGTAGTTGTTGTTTTTTTCCTGCTATTCTGTCTGGATAAGTACTAATTATGACCTCAACTTTTAAAAACTAGGAGATAAATTTAATATAAAACTTCTTGAAATCTTTTTCTGTCTTACATCTTTCCTTAATAGAAAAGATAGATCAGGTTGAAGTGTGGCTGCAAACTTTTTTTTAAATTAAAAAAATTTCTTTTAATTCTCAGTCTCTCTGTCTTTCTTTACCTCCATCCTTTGGAGGTGCTTTTGTCTTTCAAAAATGGTTGCACAGAACTTTTATTCTGGCCTGATTAAATAAAATAACACCTTCCCCCCTGCAAATCCTGCAAATCACACAGATCAAATTTACGTATGAATCACATCTGGGAAACTTGTGCCATGCGTCAGAATGGGAGATGTGGATTGCAGAGAGGAGATGACAATTGCCCTTGGAGGATCCTACTGCTTGCTTTTGGGATAGGGCTGTTTCTGGCATGAGGGATGATCTGATGCCGGTCCCCAAGGTGATTTCGTCAGTCCCTGTTAGCTCGCGTTCTCCCGGAGCTGTCAGTTGGATTGTGCTGCTGTCCCTCCAGCAGCACACTCCCACTATAGATTGTCTCATGTCCTGACCTGGGAGCGGGACTTCACAACTTGAGAGCCAGAAGCTGGTCAATTTAATCTTCTTCCACCTCTTATATAAAAGAGGAAGTCTAGCCACTTCACCTTCTGTCTTAAACACTTATATAGCATATATGCACTTTCATTTTTCTACAAACTGGGGGAAAAAAACCAAATCCTTTTTTTTTTTTTTTTTTTTTTCTTAGTATTGCTTGAGTCTGTGTCTAGTGTGGTTTGCTATTTGGCTTGTGGGAAATTGCTGATCTGAAATCTTTTTACTTTGGTCTTGCTTGTCTGTGATACTGACACCTGCACCCCTGACTTCCAAAGCATACGTAGGAATACATACTAATCAATTAATCTCTTAACTTTCTTGTCATTGAGATACGTAGGTAACGTTCTGTTAAGTTACTGTACAGTTTGTTTTCCAGCCACTCTGGTATTATTGTGGCTTCCTCTTTCTAGGAATATTTGCTTCCTGCTTTACCTTCAATGCTCCTTTAGTAATACATTCTTGGGTTTATTCAGTTTTAACGTTTTTTGCTACGTCACTGGGCTGCTAATTGCAAAAACCTTACTGACTGTTTCCTACACCTCATGTTTCAGAACTAATCTTGCTGCTCATTGCAGCACTGAGATTGCCAATAGTTTACTGTATCTAGTTTTGACATCTGAGTCTTGAGACGTTTGAGAGATGAGGTTATTGTCCTGGATCGGGAAGTCAGATTGTGTAATACTCCATCCTGAAAATACAACCCGCATTCCTTGGTGTTCTGTATATAATATTCTGTAGACAATTATCTTCAAAACCTTTAGGGGATTATGACTGTTAATAAGTAGGCAGGTAAGAAGATGCTCTAATGCCACTATTTGTTGTGCTTCAAGTCTAGTTAATGTAAATTGCAAACATGTTCAAAAATCTTGGTAACTGTTAGGACTTTTCAATACTGTCTCCTTTTTATTTTGAACAGATTTTTAGTGCGTTACATTGTGTCCTGTGCTAATTCCCTGCAGCTAAAACTTGAATCAAGAAGTAGTTATGTCATAATAACTTGAAGGATTTGAAGTCATACTATGTATCGTTTTATCACTGAAGTACAGATGAAGTCTAACTTGACAAGACTCATCTTATATAAAAATATAGTGGCTTAAAGCTTTTTTCAGTAACAATTTCCCAGATAACCAAAATACTCTGAATTTGTACAAGGTTGAAGTTGCTATAGCTTTAAAAAAATAAATGCAACAATTATTACAAGGTGAGTCACATCTACTTTCTATCTTTCTATGTAGTGACGTGTGTATGTGTACAAGCATAAGGCTTTTTTTTATGCCTCCTCATTTAGTAGTAGTATTTCATACGCAAGGAATGTGGCTAGTCTGAGGCTTTGCAGCTGATGAACTTCTGTGCTGTGTAATGCAGGAATGGAGTCCATATCACTGACAATTTTTCCCTGTCCCGCGTACAATTTAGCAATTAGAGGTGATTGCAGCATCTGTCATACAAGGAGAGGCTGAGAGCGCTGGGATTTTTATCACTGGGAAGGGAAGGCTGGGGGAGATTTCAGTGATGTGTGACAGGAAGGAGTGGGGATGGAATTGGGCTCTCTTCTTGGTGGTGCCCAGTAGAAAGACAGGAGTCAGCGGGGAAATACAGGACATTCCATTTAAACATAAAACTCTTACTGTAAGCGTGACTGAACGCTGGAGCAGGCTGTCCTGGACCGCTGTGGAGTCTGTGTCTTTGGACGTGCACAGAACCTGACTGGACACAATCCTCAGCAACTTGTGTAGGTGACCCTGCTTTGGGCAGAGGCGTTGGACTCAACGATCTCCAGAGGTCCCTTCCAACCTCAAGTATGCTATGATTCAAATGGTACTGTATGCTTTGTATTCTATTTTACATTTTCAGTGGCAGATAAGCCCATCGTATTTTAGTAATGCAACAGCTAATAAGAAGGACGTAATTTTTCATTCTGCCCAAACTGAACTTTATTTAAAATACCTGCCACAAAGGTTATTTATCCCTTCCTCTATGGAAATCATGTATGTGTTAGAAGTTGGCCTTTGCTACATGGGTTTTACCTAAATGCACGGTCAGAGGGTTCACAGGGCTAACAGCAGCAGTAGCAGGATGCTCTTCCTTAGTTATTAGTTCAGAAGTTGTAAGTTCCCAATACAAAAGAAGAAATGAAAGTTTTCATTTTACTCTGCAAAATTTCGTTTTTCTAAAATAAGTATTATTTTCCATTTAATTAAAACCTTTTTTTATTCATCAAGCAATGGTAAGATACTTAAGTTTTGGGTTTTGTTGTATGCAAGAGATCAAGGTTTTTTTCTTGCTATTTGTAATTTGTTTAACTTCAGTAAATCCCTGCTGATCTTGGGGCTTGTGCCAGTAGCCAATACGTCTTTAATGCAGAGGGTATCTATTTCTTTAAAAGCCTGCTAGTGTAGGAGTTAAAACAAATTTGTAAATTAGTAGTATGTATAAAGTTCCGTGGCTAATTTGCTTTCAACTTGTTGTATTTTTATTGATAATATCTGTCCCCCAGTGGAGCTACACACACATTCCCTCTTCCCTTTCCGCTTGAAGCAGGGATACATCCTTAAGATACATGTCCTCTATTTTGCTTTTAGGGATTTATCTGTATCCTCATCATACAAAATCCCTTTCCTCTTGAGCTAGCAACAACTTGTCCTTGCCATAGATGTGTTTTTCTTTACATTTTTGACTCAGGACTGTATACCCGGTTATCTAATTATTTTGTCTGTGCTTTAAAGTTGGTTCTGCTTTGCTGTCTCAGGTTTACCTTTAGCTTTCATTACTTTTTATAAAACTCATTACTTTTTGGTGTATTTTACCATTAATGCATAGTAGAATCTTTTTGGTTTTGGTTCTCACGTTCTTAACAGACACACATACAAATGTAAATGTATGTGTGTGTATATATATATATGTATATATATATAGTTAAACAGGTGACTCCCAGGGCTGTTGGGCAACATGTTTTACTTAAGTATTGACAATAATAAACACATCACTTTGGAGTATGTGCTGCGCGGAACAGGGCAGGTGTTGTCTTGTAAATATCTTTCAGATCCCGTTCTCAAGAGCTTCAGGAATGGTCGTCTTTTTAGATGCACAAGTATCTGGACTTGTGTATTGAGGAGCCTGATGTTTGACCATAGTGAAGTTCCCCTTACTCAATTTCTCCTCCACCTTAAAAATAACTAATTTCTTCCTGAAGTTACTAACTAAGAATCTCTTTTTTTTTTTTTTTTTTTTTTTTTTTTTTTTCCCTCAGGGATGTGGGGGCTAGGAGAAAGTTGAGCTTGGTGGGTGTTAGATTTCAGAAGTGTTAGAGTCCTGAAATTGTCCACAAACCTGCCTTAGAAGACAAAAGGAATGCTACTTCTCCCCTGAAGTGTCGTCATAGAATGGCTTCTCTATATAAGCCTTTTTTTTTTTTCTCTCTTTTCTAATCTCAGCTGGAAGTAGCTGCACAATTCAGTCTGAAACCTGCCTTTTACAAGGCCACCGAGTAATTTGGAGAAATGTTGTTGATATGCTTTGCTGTCTAGGGACCTGTATCTTAAAAATGCTTCCTTTTGTTCTTTTATGATTTAATTCCATTCCTCTCTGTCTTCCTCTGTGTGTTTTTGTTTTTTATAAGCTACTGTGTAATGCTGTCCATAACAAGAAATGTACTTATTTAGACAGCTTTGACCTTACAATGTGAGAAAATTAATATCCAGGTTACTTTTGATTGTTTTAATATACACTGTTATGTTTTGTTTCCTTTTACACGCCCTACCTCCAAGTTACCCATATTAACAGCAGCTGTTTAGTTTGAATTTTTCTCTGAAGTCTGCTCTATATAATTCACCTATTTCCATCCCTAGATGTCTTGATTCTTAAATAACTCCTTGTGTTACTCTTTAGGTTTTCCCATGATACAGAAATGCTTTCTGAACTTCCAGCTGAGAGGGATATTAGCATCTTCCTTACATTTGCCATGTGGAAAATTCTTGAATGCACCCTGGTAAAATGGCAGCAATATACTGTGCTTGTCAGAAATCAGTGTTGTGGACAAGAGGAGAAGAATCACATCAGGATTTTCTCCGCTTTCTCCCATCTAACTTCTTCTGAAAGGCTTCTTGTTCCTTTATTCTCCCGGATATCTTCTTTCTTTCAAGCTTAATAGGTTATCATTCTACATTAAAATTATGTCTGGTTTTGTCCGTGTCAGATTAGGTCAGTAGCTCCGGGCAGATTTCCATTGTGTTCAGTTTAATAAGAATTTTAATCCATGCTCCCTTATGACAATGATCCTAAAGGTCCCTTCCAACCTAGAGTATTCTATGATTCTATGAACCGATGTTGGCTTTGATAGGAAGAGTTTGAAAAGAAATATTTGCTGTCCTAAGAAAAGGTCTATTTCATCCAAGGTCTTTTTTTTCCTTAAAGTATCTCATAGGTGTTGAAGTAGGTACCACAATGTATTTATAAAGTAGACTGGAAA
The DNA here is from genome assembly GCA_033628505.1 of Tringa tobata. Taxonomy (NCBI): domain Eukaryota; kingdom Metazoa; phylum Chordata; class Aves; order Charadriiformes; family Scolopacidae; genus Tringa; species Tringa tobata. The sequence continues at coordinate 5,547,076 of JAHREE010000215.1, forward strand.
ACTTTAGCTCCTTTGAGTAAGCTCCACTGTAGTGCAGAGCATTTTATTCTGTGTGGTGCTTTGGAATTATTTTATTTTATTTGAGTTGGAGGGACACACCCTCCCTAGCTTGGATTTCTTTCCTCTTTTATTTGGGAGTGAAAGGCTTGCTTTAAACATTGAGAGATGATCATTCTTCTCTACGCTGCCTGGAAACTTTCCAATTCTTTGGTTTCTTCTTTTACAGTATTCTATAGTTTGTATTTTCTTTTGTTCTTCTATTCAATTCCTTTCTTTACTCTTTTTTTTTTTTTTTTTTTTTTAAATTTGCTTGATTTTATTCTTGGCAGCACTTCTGTATCCGTATTTCTCTGCAACTAATTCTTCTGGCACCCATCTTTCTGTGTCAGCTTCAATCAAATCTCACTCCTGCTGAAGATTTGGGATACCTGTTTTCTGAGATGAATTTACCAGTATATCTCTCTGCTGTCGAGGATGCTTCTGGTTTGATCCTTTGTTCTGCACACTTTACTTTCCCGCAGAGCAGCTCTTGAGTTTTGAGTAAAATTACGAGTTACTGTCTTCCAGTGAAACTTTGTGGTAATTTTGATTTGGGTGCCCTTTAACTATCCCATAAAGAAGGAAAAAGGTTTTTTAGAGGAGCTCCTCGTGGGAGCTGGAGCTTCAGTCAGCTCTCTCCTCTCCTGACCTCATGAAGGTTGCTTGACTGACAGGGTATTTTTAGCTTCCATTTTTCCCATTACTATTGTATTACTATTTTGTTCAGGATCTGTGCCAAGCTAATCATTCTAGAGTTCCTGAATCTCCCCTTTACATTTTTTTAAATACTGCATATTAATGTGGAGAGTTCTTTGATGTTTAGAATTTCTTAGGATTATTTAAAAAGCAACATTTGTGTTTCAGAGAGCTCCTCAGTTATTTCCTTGAAGCTTCTTTTGTGTAAATTATCTGGGCCTCTGCTTTGTAAAATACTCATTTCTATCAGATACTGGTTTGCTTTTTTGCAGACATAATTTTTCTTTTCCTCAGATATTATTTTAATGAGGTGGATTCGTATTCTTTTTCCAGTTACAGAACAATGTTGCTTTTTCTTCAGATTTGTTTCATGACTTACCCATTTACCTGTGGCATTGAAATTCAAGGGTTTGGGTTGGGTTTTTTTTTCCGTTTCCCCGTTGCTTACAGTTTAGTTGCTTTTACATCTTGTTCCATTGCAGAATATCCGTAGTGCTGTTTCTTACTTTTTTTTTTTTATCCAGGAGATTGTCCCTATGCACTGTGCAGTCAAATTCCTCCTTTTGCTTCAAAAAGGGGGATCTTTTAATTATGGTTTTCCCTTTATGCCACGATCCCACAATAAAAAGAGGGATATGACAGACCCATCTGGGAGTGTAGTGCCCTACCAGGACTGTATTTGGAGAGGTCTAATAGGAGCTACACGTTTTTCTATCATTTACTATCCTCCTTGAGAACCATGTTTGGATTCAGGACTTTTATGCAGTGCTACCCAGTGTTGGACTTCTCTTCCAGGTTGTTAATGATGAGATAATATTAATTGTTTCTGTTACAATATGGTTAAATGTTGATGAGTTTTACTATGGCAGGAAGACAAAAGCTGTTGAACCTCAGATTTAGCCCCTTTTTCTGATTCTTTTCGTTACAGGCAACATTAGAATTGGAATACAATTATTAATACTGGTGCTGTATAAGCATTTTGTGCCTTGGGATCATCAAACAACAGAGTTGCTCAGTAAAACCTGGTTGGGGATGTGCCACAAAAATGTATTTGAATCAATTCAGCATTGTTCAAGCATGGTAAAAGCCATTTTGTTTTGTAAATTTAGCTGACGAGTTTAAGTAGTTTAAGACGCTTCCTGATTTTGATTTCCCTGTGAATGTTGGGGGCAGAAGAACTGTCAGGTAGCCTGGAGGAAAACATAGAATTGGAGGGTTTCTCATGGACTAAGAAAAGAAGATTGCTCAGTATTTTGACGATCACCTGCTGTATATAACCAAAACTAGGACTTGGTTGTAGACTTCAGCTTTTGAGGCTAATGACTCAATTTTAGAAGTGATTTGGCATTCAGTCCTCACTAATTTCTAGTCATCTCTGCCAAGTTGTTACAAAGTGTGAGGGGTTCCTCTAATTTATACTGCTCAGATTGGTTGAATAATTTGGCAATGTTCTGACTAGACGTAGCATCAATATTACAGGTTTCTTGAAAAGTAGTTCTTTAAATTTACAGTACTGAGTAGCACGTGGAAACTGTCACTTCTGTATCTGAGTGTACTGCTTGGCTTATTCTCCTTGGAAACAATTGCCTGTATTTTCTTGTTAGATACCTTGAGCTGCTTCTGTCTTATTTCCTGCAGACACAAATTGATAAAATATTTTACTGTGTTTAAGTGCTTAAACTTAGACAGATAGGATCTTCCTTGGGAGGCTTTGCAAAGTAGCTACCTCTGTCACTTCTGAGAGTATTTTCATTAGATAACTTGAATGTAGATACAGAAGAAAGATAGATAGATTAGCAGAGGGACTGTTGTTAAGAGTATTGATGCTTCTCTTTTCTTGCCTGTGCTCAGCTCGTTTCCTGGAAGGCTGGGCAAGCTTGTAGAGTTTGCAGGCTGCTTTCATTCACAGTGGTAATTCTTCCGACCTTGCGCTGAGAGCAAAGCTGAAGTACTTTTTCATCTTTCTTTCAAATACAGAAAAACCGAGTATCTTCTCACACAGATAGATGAGCAGCAAACCTTATTGCAGCACAGGGAAGAATGAAGTCTGTGCTCAAGCCATGCGGTGCTCAGGGAAGAGCAGGATGTCTGTCTGTGAGGACACTGTTAGAATCATAGAATCGTCTAGGTTGGAAGAGACCCTTGGGATCATCAAATCCAACCATAAGGAATGGCTGTGGAGCACATGGCTCATACCTGCCTTCATTCAAACACGGAGCCAGGGGTAGATATTCTGGGTAAAGTCTAAGCTGACATGGTGTAAGCTTATATGAAGCTGTAATATTGACCACTGAAGATCTTTAGGAGTCCCATGGTGACCATTTTTAGTGTTACTAAAAATATAGGTAATTGTCATGCTCTTCAGGCTAGTGCCTCTCTCAGGTTTGCTGGTAACATTCCTGCATTTTTACCCTAAATAGTATGCCATGTGGCTGGGTGCTTTTGTATAGCAAATGATATTTCATTCTTTGTGATAGTTTTATATCAAAGATGCTATTTATGGTACTATAATTTGATCCACTTAAAAGCAGAAGGATTAGCATTTGCTTCATTACAGAGTTTGGGTATGTTGGTAGAAGTTTATAAACTTGCCAGTATTTCTTAAGTGCTTCTGTTTCTTTAGTTGTGGGTGTGGATTTAGTCTCCTAATTATAGTACTCCTTTAGGAGGGGCAGATGAAGTGAATCACTGTTGTAGGCCTTTATGTTTTTTGTCCCCCTGTCAAAAGAGGAGTGAAATTCCTCTGTATTCTTTTGTTTTCTGAATATTGCATGAGGTCACTGTATTGAAATTTTTACTGTGGAAATGATTTATACCAATTGGTGAGTGCTTTGATATTGCTAATTTGATAGATGACAACAATGTATTCACTAAACTGAGATTACTGTTTTGAATGCTGATACGTCAGATCATTTTCTAGACTTTAAAAAGCTGAAGGCTGCAACCCAGATGGTTTTTAAACTAAAATGGTCTGCTGACTATTTTTGATAAGTAAACCTTGTAGGAAAAGGTAAAATGCCTATATTGATGTAAGTAAAGGCTCCCTAACTTGCAGAATTCATTTTTAAAGAAGAATGATAATTTTAAACAAAAAATTATGATGTAAACAAAAGCATAGCTACAGGTTGCTTAGTCTTCATCATTCTATTCAGACTTGTATTTTCACTTTTGTTCTTTCTTGATAAAATTCTTAATCCTGTGTTGTGAGCAGTTCAGAACAAGTCTTGAAAAAATGTTACCTTCTTGATCAGATTTACTTGGGGGGGAGGGGAGTGGGGTGGAAAAAACAAAAAAAGGCAAACCTGCCCCATTCTACATCTACTGAAATATATGATCTCTGGGATTCACAGTTATGAGAGTACAGAAGAAGCAAATACAGCTTGAAGTGTCTCAGATTTTCTTCCTGTCCGGCAGTTGACTTAAAAAAAATAAATAAATTGTAGTCTATTTGGAGAAATTAGTAGAAGTAAAAATAAATTGAGTGGGAAGGAGAAGACATTAAAAGACAGATTCAATGCGAGATGGGGTTTTTGTTTGGCATCATTACAGTGGGTAAGCATTACACATTAGATTTTGGTTTTTTTTAAAAAAAGATTATAATTCAGTGACCCATGAGCTGCTGTTAAAACACACAGATACAACTGTCCAAGCACACCCATGAAGTACATATCAATCAGCAGATTTCTCCATGCTGTTATATTTGTTAAATAGAAAGAGAATTTATTTTCTTAAAGAATAAAATTTGTAACATTCTCTTAAAGCTGGTATTATCAATGCTATTGTGTTCATGTACCAGCCTTAATTTAAATATCTGTGTGATCTTAATTATATATGTTTCTGTAATCCCTTCATGATGCCATTTTCAAACATGCTGTTGTTGTAGCCCAGATACATTGGAATTATTTTGTAATAACTCCTGACTTCCATTACAGAAATAGAAATCAACTTTGTGTTAATGTATAAATCTATCATGCATCCTTACTTTGAAATACTCCATGGAACTCTGGTTGGGTGTTTTTGCTTTTCTCACTCTCCCTCTTCTCAGAGTTACAGAAGAACTAAAGGATTGTCAAATGTAGGGACAATTTTCCTGCAAAAAACAATTAACTTTATCTGCTTACCTTCCAACCTAAAGAAGAGGTGACTTAAAGAAAGATGGGGTGATAGTTTGTAGAATGTGTTTAGGAGGCAACTGTTCAATGTCCCTTCCAGTACCAGGACTGGGAGGTGTCAGAAGAGGCTGCTGATCTGCAGATTCAGAATCAAAGAGCAGGAAACGTGGCTGCATGTGTTTCCTGGGGAACTGGTGAAACTCCTCACAGTAGGATGTTTTGGTTGTTTGGAGGGCCAGATAATGACTGGACAAATGCCACGAAAGAAAAGGTACCTGGAACTAAAAAATATAGAGATCTCACTGCTGACTGAGGCACAAATAGTGTGAGGCTGCACAGGTACTTGGTAAAGTGTCGTCGTGGCTTGTTTGGTTCCCAAATCCCTCTTGCTCGCTGCTGGATGCAGCGCTGAATAGATCTTTTTGGATTGATGTGGTACAACCACTTTTTTTTGTTGTTGTTCTGGTATTTTAGTTACGGTTTCACTTTGTGGTTTTTGTGTTCTGAGGAGACTTTTTTTTTTTAAGATCGTAAAACTTCATTTTTCATTAACTAGTTATCTCACAACAACTCCTTTTTAAGTCATAGTCCAAGCCTTTAAGTTAGGTGAACCAAATACCATCCTTTAAAGTTTCAGATTTAAAGATCTGGAGATGTTTCTTTTTCAACTTGAAAAACATTGAGGAATGATTAAATAGCAAAAGTATGTAAAATCATTGCTTCAAAGGGGTATCTCTAGCATAAGCAAAGAATCCTAAGCAATGAAAATGATACAGTTTTCTTAAGTAAAAACGTTACTTTTTGGAAAAAGGTTTTGCATGCCTGTATTGGTTTGTTTTGGTGGAGGAACTAAAGGAATTGCTTGTTTAAAAACTTGCAGTGTAAAATTTGGTGGTGTTGAGTAGTCGTGATGATCCCAACGCTAGGAGGAAGGAACGTTTGCAAGAAGTCTGGCCTAGAAGTGTGGCAAGAGGAGAAACGTGAAAAGCCATGTAAGAGAAAATAAATTCTAGGTGACAAGGGGAGCCATCCAGGAATGGCAGAGATGGCAGCTTAAGGGTTTTTGCATTTTACCCATAATATTTCTAAACAGCCTTCAGTTCTGTGCAGGTTTTTTTTGGCCCTAAAAGTAAGATTTGTGAATAGATTAAGCTAATACAGTCTTCTTTTCATGTCTTTGAATAATGATTAAGGTTTTAAAGTTAAGCATATGGAATTTAGGAATTACTGGAAGGAATTTACTTTTAGCTGAGACCGATATATATAAGTGTGCTAGAGTGTAGTCATTAATCATTTCATCTCATACTGTTTCTAAACCAAGATAGCGTCTCAATGTAACACGCAGAAAAAAAAATAATGAGCTGCTCCGGATATCTTTTCCTTTCCTTCATTTAATATGGGACTTTAAGCCTGCTTTAGAGCACGCCATATGGAGCCAGCACAGTTGCAGAATATTTTGGTTCTTTCTCTTCTTTTGACCCTGGTGGTTTCCCCTCATGACAGGAGGGTGGCTGCCCGGTGGCTGCTCCTCCAGGGCCGGGCTCTCAGGGGTGGTGTTGTGCTGCTCTATCACCAGGTGGAAAACTGGGACAAAGAGACCTGCCTGAGGCAATGGGGTGGGTTTGTGGCACCATCATGAAGAAACCTGAACATTTCGTAAATCCTGTAAAGTTGTCCCCGTATTTAATATTTTTTTTTTTCCACACTGGCTTTTCAAAAGGATTTCGTATCACTTAATAACCTGCTACTGGCTAATAGCCAGGTCATCACGCAGCTCATAGGAAACTGCTGCCGTTTGGATTGTCTCACACTCCAGGTTTTGGGGAATTGCATGTTTACATTTTAGTTTGGGTCTGATTCAAACAAAGTAATTCCTGACTAAATCTATTTATAAACTCATGAATGCAGGTCAAATGTTTGCTCTGTTTTCTCCCAGAGCGTTCAGACTGGAATGACAGTAGCTTTCTGCTTCCCTGGAAACTGTATCCACCAGACTGGCTTTTAGACACGTTCCTCTGTTTGCTGAGATCCTTTTCTAAAAACATTTAAAGTCTGATGTGTAAGAGCCTCTTTTCATGACTAAAATTTGGATGAGATTAATTGCCATACGATTTTTTTTTTCTTAGTGGTAACTATTTAAAGAATTCAAATTAAGACAGAAGCCGGTCATTCTTGTTTATTTAAAAAAAAATATATCTTCTAAGAGGTATAAAATTTTAGCCATAGAAATTCTGCTAATTGGCTGTGACTTTCCAAAACAAGCAGCAGTTCCTGCTGTGGTTTGCTGGTGTGCTGAGATGCTTTGTAATCTTAGTTTTGTTGGGAGTGGGCATCTCTCTCTCTGTGGGATTTTTTTTCTGTCTGACTCTGTATTTTTTTTGTGCCTTTTAACAGGTGCATGCAGTACTTGTTCAGGATAGAAAGTAGTGCAGAATTAAAAGAAGCAAGGGTGAGGCTTTTATTTGAAAGAAAAAAAAAAAAAGAAGCTGAGGAGGAAGTTCACTGCTGAAAGGGTTATTGTAATCAAGTTTATCATGGGAGCTTGCTGTTGTGTAACAGAAACTCTAGCTTGTCCATACCTGTCTTAAAGCATTACTTAATGAAGAAAGAAAACAAACCTAACAAAATATTTGTGAAATTCAATAAAATTTGTTCCCAAACTCTTAAATTTCAGTACATTATGACAGTTCAACTCCTTATTGGATTACTCTCCCCATTTGTAGCAAGATTACATTTTTTAGAAAAGTGGTATTTGTAGAGTTAGCTTGTGAGCATGATCAACCTAACGCTCGAGCACGTGTCTCTGTTGGTTTAATAATATTGAAACTCATTTATTCAAAAAACACTTTAGCCAGGAATCATGTAATGAACAAGATGTCTTCCTCTAAAAGTAGTATATTAAAAGGTCTGCTCTGCATCCAACAAAAATATCTTATTTCCTCTAGTAAAAGAGTACAACTGCACTGGATGTTCAGTGAGCTTTTTCTCTTGTGCGTGGGTTGCTGGCTCATCCACAAGCCATCTTGAATTCTTCAGTAAAAACTACCTGTGTCAATTTAATGTAGTCTAATATCTTAGTACAGGTAGATTTTTTTTTTCTCTCAGATATATAAACTTTTTTAATTGAGTCATCTTCTAAAACTAATCTTTTTTCTATACAAAGATCCTTCTCACTTCCTCTGCAACAATGATTTGGAGTAATTTGGGATTTTAAGATGTAGTAGCTGTTTTAACTGAGACAGTTATCAAAGGAGAGAGCAAGAGAGAAGCTGCCTGTGTGAAGTCTTCCATGATTTTCAAATGGTATCTTTATTTTTCTTCCTGCCTCCCCACCTCCTCTGCCCATTTGTTGCCAGGCAGATAATTTGGGCAATGTGTTTGCCTGGCTTCAAGGTGGACAAATTGATTTTGTTATCTTTTGTTAAGCTTTCTGTTATACTTTCTGTTTGATGAGAGGCTTGTAAAGCAGTGACTGCAAGTGTATACTTGACCTCTTCATGTTTTTTCTAGTGGAAGAAGTCTCATGAGATGCACATTTCTTAGCAGTTATCTAAATGGACTTGTAGTAGTTTCACCTGTCTTTGTTCTACTTGTCATTTGGTTCCCTTTTAATAATTCCAGGCACACCCTCTCGCTGTTACATCAGCATCTGTATGTGATTCATGGATATCAGGGTTTGAAGAAATTTACCCACTCATTTAGTCCACATAAAAATGGCTGCACCGTGTCAGACTCAAGGCTCACAGAATCTGCTCTCCTGTTTCTGATAGTTACCCAGGAAGGGACGTAGGAGCAGGGTGCACGAGCTCTCCCCAATGTACTCTCACACTCGCCAGCAATTCACAAGTCTGGGACATTTCTACACAGCTGTGGTAACAAAGCTTGCAACGCCCGGCCTTTACATCGTGTGTGTCTTTTCTGTGTACCCTGTGTTCTGGCAAGGAAGACATTCATGAAAAATTTAACTTGAGACTTCACGGAATCGAACAGTACAACAGAGTTGACCACATTAGTTTTGCCATCTAACCTAGCTGGGGAAAAAAAAGTATCAGTGAGTGCTGCTGCTTTTTAAAAATTTGTATTCATAATAAAACACAGTGCACATTTAATTTGTGCATGATTGCTGTTGTGTTAGTTTGCTGCTGTTCCAGGTGGAATGGGGATGGTCCCTGAGAGGTGGACAAAGTCAGGCAAGGGGGAAAAAATGTTGTTTAAAAAATATACACCAGCAAGATTTGTTTGTATGGGAGGTAGCCAGATGGGTAGTATTGTGCGGGTACACACAAAGCATAAAAAAAAAATCTCCAGTAATCTGGGAGTTTGGGCTAGCCAACGACATTAAGGATGTAGTACATAATGATTGGTTCACAAGGTCATTTAATTCCATTTACAATAGTAATTTGGGTGTGAATTTCACAGCTGATACAGTTATTGTCTTTACTGTCAATTCTTTTATGTAACCTGTGTGTGCTGCGGCTGGTGTCGTCCCACGTCAGGCTTATGCTGTAGACGACGAGATAGATCTGAACCAGTTGGGCAGCAGAAGCAAAGTAAGGTGAGCCAGGCTCCATAGAGTGCTCAACTGCTGTGCTCATTGTTGGTATCTAATTTTACCTTAAGGAATTTTAAAGCTAATTTGGGTTCCTGGCCATGTGTGTTTCAGTGCAGGCTATATTCAAAGGTGTTTACACACATTAGGGCATCCACTTGATTCGTTATTGTTACAATAAATATCTTCTGTTTTATGAACATGTATTGCCTTATGCAAGGATTGTGTTGTAAAAACCCTTTCTCCAAGCCTCCTAACTTGTCTTCCAAATCTTCAAGTTAAATTGCTTTCTTAGTCCCTTTCCTGAGAAGTTTGGTACATTCTTCTTCAAACTTGGTCTAGGTTGACTTGGTCATCTTAAAAATTATGAAGCTGTGCTGGCTTTTATATCCAAACTCCAAATGTCAAAGAGTCCCAGAGTTCAACAAAAAGCCAATGATGAAAAAGTGAAGGAATCTTATTAGATTCGTGTATAAAATGGCCATTAAAAGAATGGCTTAGGAAAGATGTCCACTGCTGAACATGAGCAGCACAGGTGAAGGTAGAGCTTTAGAGAATATGCAGGCATGGGAAGAAAGGGTTTTCTGGATGGAAATTCACAGGTAGAAGGATGACAAGGAAGGGAACTATGCTGCAAAAAAAGTACTGAACAGGAGAGGAGGATGGAAGGGGAAAAATATAAAAGGGAGAATTTAGAACAACTCAGTAACTAGTTATTTTCAGAAAGAATAGAACATTATCACCATAAAATAGACTGAACTGTGAATACGTAAGTAATGGCTGCTGGGATGTTGTCCTGATACAGAAGGAAACAGCCTGTACAGTCATCTAAGAGGAGAGTCAGTCAGACCACATGTAAAACCAGAAGCTATGGAGCCTGCAAATGAATCTAGAAAGCCAGCCAGCGCAGACTGCTTTCTGCTTGTTGATCAGCAACATTCTGATATTGTCCAAACAAGCAGGAGAGGCTGCAATCTTGGCTTACCCAAAACAATTACCTGTTACTGTGATCTGATTATCATGCTAATAGTTTGGCTCATCTGCTTCTGAAAACCAGCTTGTTCTTTTCTGATACAGGTGAAAAATTCCATGTAACTTTGGAAGATAAAGGCAACCGATTCAAATAGTCTCATGAATATACATTTATATCATGAAAATCTTGTTCTAGACACTTCTTCACTGACTTAATAGTGTGTATTTTGTCCTGTGCTCAGTTGAAGATGGCAGGGGGGGAAGAAAAGAAAAAAATATTCTCTAGTAGTCATCTGTCTTATTGCTTTCTGAAGAAGATCTGACATTACCTTATTTGTGAGAATAAGATACGAAGATTTTAAAGACAAAACAGTTAAGAAAAGATCTCGGTAACCTCTGTACCCAATCTAGACCAGGTATAGGCTCTGTCAGCATTGTTGATCAGTCTTGAAGAAATCCCAGCTTGTGAAACACCAGAAAAGGGCTAGCAGGTGGCATAACTTAAAAAGTGTTTTCTGTCAGTCTTCCTGAAGTTATTAAGCACCCTCAAGGGTTTGTAACTGAGTTTTATATGTGGAGTGTTTCCCAGGTTCTGGAAACAAGGTTGAGAGCTCAGTAACTCCACGTGCTGATGGACGGGGGAGTTGTCCTCATATTTAGCACAGAAACACAACTTGAAAATATGTAACACAAAATTCTTTCATTTATGATTGGACAAGCAAAAGTTATAGGTTGTGTGGCGTATGATCTAACGCCGTTCCCTCTTGTCCAGGTACTCCTCCCTTGGGGTTTAGTTGTGGGGTGCTGGAGGCAGAGTTTTTTCACCTGAAGGAGACCCCATCTCTGGATCTTGCTTTCCTAGTTGATTTGCTGGTTGACTTTTTTATTAGGTTCTTTTTTTTTCTGGCGGAGGTACATAGCTAGGTTGAAGGTGATAACTTTTATTAATTTTGACGCTGCATTTTTGCTGCATCTTGTTTTTTCATAATGTTGTCCTAAGATTTGCTATGTTTCTTGCGTGGAATTTGGATGTTCTTTCTAACTCTCCCCGTACATATGAATCTTTGCAGAATAAGAGATTTGCTCTATGAACATGCAGCTCTTTCAGAATTAAACAGGGTATGTAGTGACTGATGAAAATTATCAGTGCTTGATGACTGAAATACTCTACAGTCTCTGCGGTCCTCAACCTTTCAGCCTTCAGATCTTTGCTATGATGCGTCCTACAGAGATGTGATCTTGTGTCGGATCCAGCTTATGCCTGCAGTTTACAGTCCAAGAGATTACTGCGTACTCCTGGAAGCGTGGCATTAGGTGCAACTGGCATCGTCGTGACTCAGCGCTGTGTTGTAGAAACATGAGTACTACAGTGAAGGCTTTTGAGCTTGGGGAGTTAAGCCCTGGAAAGTAGCGATTGATTTGGTTGGTCTTTATGATGGATTAGTATATGCCCTTCCTAGATCTGCATGTCCAATTGCGTTTGCATCTCTCTATGAACACTCATCAACTAAAAACATTTTTTGTCTGTTAACATCCTTTCTAAAATGAGCCGGATGATAGCTCTCGGTATTGATTTTTATTTGTAGTTTTTACACCATTTGTTTACTCTTCTAAAAGAAAAGAAAGCATCAGTTGTCATTGCAAAGCAAAGAGTGTTTTCTAGCCATTTTGGAAAAGAACCAATTGCCTCTCTAACTTGCAAAGAAAAGCTTGGAAACAAGAGTCGGTGTTGGGCTTGAGGAGGAAGGGGTACGTGATTCATTAGTGCCAGGAAGGGGTACATGATCCATTAGTGCCGAGGGTAGGAAAGCTGTCCCCTTAGCCTCATGCAGTGAGAGAAGTGCAGATATAAGGTGATAAAGGTGCCTACCCTGAGCCTTCCAATTAGCAGTTACATTCCTTAAAGTACCTCTGTGTTAAATTAGACTGTTCAGATAACTTCACGGGTGATAGCTCACTGTTTGAGAATGGGAATGAATGAATTCCCGTGTCTTAATTTATTTTCATCTGTGATATATTATTAAGAAGCTGCTAATTCAGCTGCTTTTCACTAAAGGAAAAAATGTATTTCCTTTATATCTAATTAGGAATAGTATTTATGTGATGCTTTTATTTTAATTATCTGGGACTAATTTTTCTCCAAATACGCTCAAGAGAAGTTACATGTGATTCAGGTGTTCCAGATTGTTTTGGTATTCATTTTAGCATTGCTTTTTAAGAGGAATGGAAGGTGCTGCAAGCCTGGTCTACTGCAGAAGTCTCGTAATGCGTGTTTTTCTTGTTTCTCAAGATAGTCCTGTAGCAGTCTAAGCCAATTTTTAACACTGTTTAGAAAATATAATGAACAGGATACAACTTCCTAACTGTTACAAAAAGTTGCATGTGTAACAGTAAGTGACAGCAGAATTATTCATTTGCTGGAGCATGTGTTCACACAGTTAAGCAAGTCTGAACTGCAGTCTGAGGGGAGATAATTTAAAAAAAGAAAAGGAAATGTTGGCAGTCGTTCAAAACAATAAAATTTGAGCATTGGCTACACAGCTCATTAAAAGAGATGAGACCAAATGATTGAATAAAAATGCATCATTGCAGTCTTACTGTTGTTTTAAATGTGATTGCTCTGTTTTTATTCTGGTCTAGAAAAAACAGAAGCCTGAATTCACTCTTGTTCAGGAAAGTTTTGAACTGGTGCGAAAGGTGTAAACCCCTGCTCAAGGAAAGTCTCTTATGCACAAATTGACTTGATAAATATGAATACCTGATAAAGTGCTCTATTGAATTAGAACTGCCAACGCAAGCAGAAAAAGCATTGCCTTTTTATATGTTTAAAATGCTAACGTAGCTTGAACCACTGAAAATTATCACCTTAAGAGGTAAATAGAAGTAATAATTTAAAATACAAAGAATTAAGAATGTTTAATAGAACAGTTGAAGTATTGAGAAATGAGGGTCAAATCTTACAGTCCATACTTATGCAAACATCACCAGGTCCTGCTGAGTTCATTATGAATAAGCATGTCAAAATCTGACTGTAAGTTATGTTCTCCTCTAGCAGGAAAACCTCAGTAGAAATTGGAAGAACTTTCTTCAGGCAGTCAATAGTTTTGAAAAGAGTTGCAGTTTTACTTTCATGAATAAATATGCAAATATAGAAGTAGATATTTTCTAAATAATAAAAAAAAAAAATAATAAAGATTCTGTGGAAAGGTTTTGAAGAATGTGGGCCTGCTGCTGAATGGGAATGGGGACATGGTCACAAAGACCCAAGGAGGAGGCTAAGGTGATGAATGCCTTTTTTGCCTCAATCTTTGCTGTTAAGAGCGGCCTTCACCAGTCCCAGGTCCCTGAAACCAATGGGAAAGTCTGGGGGAAGGTAAATTTACCCTTGGTGGAGGGAGGATCAGGTTAGGAATATTTAAACAAACTGGACTCATGAAGGTTAATGGGCTGTGACGGGATGCTGCCACAAGGGCTGAGGGAGCTGGCTGCTGTCATCACAAGGCCACTGTCAATTTTTGAAAAATCATGGTGACTGGGGGAGTTTCTTGAGGACTGGAAGAAATCCAGTCTCACCCCTGTCTCAGAAATCCAGATCACCCCTGTCTTCAAGAAGGGCAGGAAGGAGGATCTGGGGAACTAAAGGCCTGTCAGCCACATATTGATCATACTCTTGCTGATAAATATGTATTGGGGAATAACTGCACATACTGGAGGGCTGATGGGTTGGAAAGAAGCTTTTCAGAGAAGGTCCTGGGAATTCTGGTGGACAAGATGCTGTGAAGAGCAATGTGAGCCAACAGTATGCCCTTGTGGCAAAGACCACCAGCATCGTCCTGGGCTGCGTTAGGCAGAGCATTGCCAGCAGGTCAAGGGTATTATCCTTCCTCTCTATTCAGCACTGGTGAGACTCTTCTGGAGTGCTGGGTTCTCCAGTACAAAGGAGATATGGACATAGTGGAGTGAGTCCAGTAAAAGGCTGTGAAGATGATGAAGGCAATAGAGCATCTGACAAACGAAGGGAGGCTGAGAGGGCTGGGGTTGTTCAGCCTGGAGATGGAGAAGACTCGGGGGGGGTTATGACATGTATCTGACAGGAAGGTGGAAAGGGGAAGACCAGATCCTCCTCAGTGGTATCCCGTGACAGGATGAGTGGAAATGGACACAAATTGAAATAGAAGAAATACCATTTAAGCACAAGGAAAACGTACAAACTTGCATCGTGAGGGTAGTGAAACACAAGAGCCAATTTCCCACAGTTTGTGGAGTTGCTGTCTATATGGAGATACTCAAAATCCGACTGGACATGGTCCTGCCGTAGCTGACCCAAGAAGGGTGCTTGGACTAGATGGTCTCAAGCAGTTCCTGCCAACCTTCCACCCTTCTGTGGTTCTGTGATCTCTTACCTCTTCAGAGAGTTCTCCCTCCGTTGCACCTGTATTTTTGTGGTTTTTTCCAATGTTCTTTTGATTTTGAAGTATCAGGAGATGCACTGATCACTTCACAATAAAGGTAGTGGGTTGGTTGTGGGTCTGAAGCAACTTTCTACTTGTTCCTTATTTATTTCATGGTTTTTTGAACGAGCACGTTTCTCTTTGCAATACTGCAGTCTGGCTCCATTCTTGCATGTGTGTTTAGTGACAGAGCGCTAAAAAGAGTCTGCATAAGTAATTCTGTATTATTTAATCGATATTTTATACTCTATTATACTCATCGATAATTAATTTAAAATTGATAACAAATATGGTAATAGAGCAAATGTGTAACACCCTCTAACCCTTGTCTTTCAGTCGTGGCCTGTATATGAAGAAGTACACAACAAAATGCTTGAGCTTGCAGCATTTTTAGACCTGCCTCGTTTTCCAGATATAACAGACAGCTGCTTCCTTCATCCAGACATGTTGTGCATGAAGTACTTGATGGAAGCTAATTTACCTGGTAAATATTTTCCCAAACCCGAACTGATAAAATTTTTCTTTGGTTTATTAAACTCTAGCAAAAAGACTTGAATTACTGCTTTAAAAGTGCTTACTCTTTTCCTTCTAATTTATACCCATTTAAGCTTGAACCGAAAGATAATTTCTATAGAAAGCACCTTCATCAAACATTTAGAGTATGTATTATAGGCCCAGATATGCAGGGGCACTCTGGTGCTGGCTCTCTAAGGCTGTGGAGTGGATACTTCATTTCAAATCTTTCAGTATCCATGAGAACTAAGAGGCACTAGTTGAAGTCACTTGATTTATTAACTTTAGCTAAATGGTTCGTGAAGCTAGGACCTGATTGCTTAGTGCTAGAATTGTCTCATATATAATAGTGAAAATATATTCTAGAATATTGCTTATTAGCATTAATTTTAGTATTAACAAGCAATGCTGTGTTACAAATCAGCTCGTCTCACTTGATTTCCAATTTAGTTTTGAAATCATATGTTGCATAAATATTAAGTATTTTTCTTTATCCTAAAATTAAGTCTTGAATATTAAATTGCCAGAGAAAGACCAGTAAGTCCTAGTAGGACCATGTCTGTTGAGCTATCTCCTATCAAATACTACTATCACTGTAGAGGAGTTCTACAGACAAATAGCCTGTAAATTAATTTATTTTTTTTTCTCAAAGCATTCCAACAATTAATAGTTTGGGGTTTTTTATTGTCTTATTTTGCAGTTAGTTATGTTGTACAAAGCAACTTGGCTTTTCTTTGTACTCACAGTTGAATGAAGAGAAGACAAACAACAGATTTAGGACTAAAATCCCAGGGTAGAAATTCTTATTTTGTAGTTTTACACCCGTGTTGTGCTGGAGCCTATAGAGGATCATATTATGTTTCAGATTTTGAAGTATCAATTGAATCAGAGAAGCATTAGAAATGTGGCATTTTCAGATTTATTACAGAGAAATACAAAGCTAAGTACTCTTTGAAAATTACTGTAAAATAAGAATATATTGTCCTTTGCTTTTTCCTTGCAACTAAACTTTTTATCGTGTAGAAGCATTTTTTTTAAATTTGAAAAAGGGCCACTGCTGTTGTCTAGCAACTCTTAAAAAATAAATTATGAATTGGCAGTGCCTCTTGGGACATTAAATAATGAAAAGGCCATTTAAGGTATGTGAAATAATAATAAAAAAAAAGTATGCTGGCAATATTTATAAAAAAAAATTGGTTTCCAGATTTTGTTTAACTTTTACTGTTATATGCGAGAGGATTAAAAACGAGTTCCTACTGAACTCTTTGTAGGCAGCAAGAGAATACAAAGTATAGCTGGATTAAGGTTGTACTTAGTCATTGCTAACCTTTGTGGAATCTGATGGTGATGTAATCAACTCCTGTCTTTCTTGCTGAACAGGAAAGGTGAGAAATTTGGGGGGTTTGTATCTGTGAAAAATAGGCGTAGAGTAATGAGAGACTGTACAGATATCGGAGCGCTGCTTGGGGAGCTGGAGCTGTGTCTTTTTGACAGAGCTGGGCTTCTCAGTGTGACACCAGCTCTAACCTGGGCTGGGACTGTCTGTGCCTCGGCCGGGTTGTGCCATGGGCAGGCTGCTCTTCCTACCCAACTCACTTCGTTAAAATTAGCCCCGTTCCTCTCTGCGCTACCGGATCCGTCCTTACGCGGGTGTTTAACCAACGTGCAGGCAAAAAACTTCGTGACAAGTCTTTGGCTTTTGTGGTTTTTTGGAACAGTATTTATGTAGATTTAGGATATTCTTTCCCACAACAGTGCTCAGGATGATCTAACCACATAATTTGAGTAACACCAAAACACTATTAAAAATGTGATGATTTTTTTTTTTCGCCATGTGAATATATGGAGGAAACATATGTGGACAGTCACAGCTAGTTTCCAAGTAAGCATGCTGAAGGTTGTCTAGTACTTTTAAAAATACCCCCAAATACTTTTCAGCAGGAAAAAAAACCACTGTCTAATGGTCCTAAAAGTCGTAAGCATTGTTTTCCTCAAATGACCAACAGATTTGCACTGTACGAGTACTTCTAGTTTGTCTCAACGGACTAATTTTATGTTTTTATTTACATTAATCAGATGAATTGCATAATTGGACTTGTCGAGTGGTGAAAAAGATCTCCATTGGAGAAACGGATTTCCTGACTCTTGTGCCTGGAAATAAATCAACAAGAAATGTGAAATACGATGTTCTGGCTGCAGCAGTTATTGTAGTTGTGCTCAAGTTATTGTTTTTATTAGATGATCACTATGAATGGTAAGTGTATGGGCAAATCTGTAACAAATCTCAAATTTCAAAGACTGCAAATGATTTTCTTGGATCATTCTTTATTTACTAATGTTAGATTTATAGTATTTGAATTTTGATTAAGTTTAGTAGCATAAAACATACACCTGAAGACATTTTAGACATTATATAGTACTACTTTGGAAAAATCATCAGTTTGAATCTGAAACTTGGAGTAAAATCAGGGTGTAATTTTTGTGGATTGTATTTGAACTTCTTGTGAAATGTGCAGTATTGGGATCTACAAAATAGCCTGGTGTTATTTTTTTTCAGGTTACTTTCTGACTTCGCTGAAGAAAGAAATAAAAACAACAAAGAAGGTACATAAATATTCTAGTAGAAGCAGCCTTATGATTTTTGTAAAGGAAATAAATTTGTAATCGGGCTTAAAAAGACTTGTCTTATTGATCATTAAAATTTGGGTTTGTCATTTATTTTTTTTAGGGCAAATCTTTATTCAAAGAAAACAGTACATCCTCACATAAAATTGTCTCAGTTTACCTGCATAATTCTTGTTGTACTGGATAGGGGAATTTGGTACACGTTTGCTAGGTACTTTTCTGCTTCTCCTTGTGCATGTCTGCCTCTTGTTTCAGAGTTTTATGCATGGTAAGTGAAGATGAATGGATATGCAGTAAAGAGGGAACGCACTTTGATCATAAATAGCAGACACTTATTAGGGGCATCAAACCACGTTTATGATAAAATCCAAACTTGTTTAGTCTTGTTAAATAAAATGTCTTAGTGTGTAACATATTTCAGATGTAATCTATTTTCTTAGTCCAAATAATCCTGAGAGAGTGTGGAAAAGCTAGCAGCAATTAAGATAGAGAAGATAATGGTGTGAACATGGTTCTTTGAGGGCAGAAAGACCAAATCAAAGATTAGAAATCTTCAGGAAGATGTTCCATGGCCTGATCCAGATCACAGTTGAAGATAAGATCAAAGATATGTTACAGTGTATTATCTTTTAAGCCTTCCATCCAGTTTTGGGTGCATTTTGACCCTTCTGTTACTTTCTGAAAATTTATTTAAATAATCAAATTGGTGTTAGCCATGTGTGAGCACAATTACTGCTGTATCTAAAGATAGTCATCATTGTTAACTAAAACTGGTAATTCTCATTTTCAAGTGGATACACAAACTTATTTTGGACCTTTTTTTTCCCTTCTCCTTTTCATTTCCCTTGAAAACTTGAAGTACGTGATAGTGACGGGTAGAAGTTGTGCAACTGCTTACAAGCTGAGGCTCAAAGCCATTAATGTCTTAATGGGGTTTCTCCCCTATTAACAAGTCTCATTGCCCTTGGGAATTAACAGCTCATTCTTTGCCCACTTTTTTAATTTAAAATCTGCTGGTGCAAAACGATCCATATGCTGTGCTATGTTGTCCCTATCCTTAAAATGTTGGGGTGATGGTGAGCAGCTGCGCAGAGGAGCTGATGTGAGAATTTCTGTTAGAGCACTGATTAGTGCCAGATCTCAAAACTGCCTCTGGCATTTTCTCAAAGTTAGCGTGCTGAAATGAATAATGGTTAATACTGAGTTTTAAAGATCCAATTTATGTTGACTCTATTCTCTATTTAACTATCCTTTCTCTAGTCTTTTTTTTTTTTTTTAATTAATAAAAATAGTATTTCAGCTCCTACAGACTGGAAGCTGTACACTAGTAGATAGTTGTAGTTACCTAGTAGGTTCTATGAACTGCACACATATACAATACTGTTTATGTTCAAATAAAACACATGGTGAGGTGTATATATGTAAGTGTGTATCACAGAGCTGTGTGTTTTCTAGTCAGCTCAGGTGTATGAACATCAGACGGGCAGTACTGGCCAGGTAAACGGTTATTATAGAGTAGCATCATGTCTTTGACAATGTTTTTGCTTGTGACAGATGCTTAATAAGTCATAGGAAGTTAAATAAAAATTTCTGCCTCCTTCCCCTTTCAACTGCTCTCCCAGCAATTTAAGAGTACTTACTTAAACCTTTGGGTTTAAGGAGTTAATAAAAGAAGTTGTATCCACACCTTTGAATTTTAAGAAATACTGAAGGGTCTTTAATCCCTTCATTTGTCTGTTGCTTTTTGAGTCCATCCATATTTTACCATTTAAGACATCCTATGGCAGGATAACTTAAATAGCAAAAATGCAGATAATATGAAATGTATATAAGGCTGATTATAAGAACAGTATATTCACCTTCAAAAGAGTTTAAACAGCTAGCTGGCAAAGCTGAGCATGATGCAAGCATCGCACGCAGTGCAGCTGAGGTGATGGGGAAATGCAAAGCCTGGTTAATTCACAATGCAGATAATCCACCCATGGGTAATAAGAGTTGATTATATTTTAAATATATGAATCTACACCAGAGTTCTGTTTGGAATTCTTATACTTACTGTACCCAGTTCGTCTGCTTCAGTCCTGTGCCTCTCTGGAGCACGGGTGATAAATGGGCTGCTAGAATGGCACATGCCTTAATGTTTTTGTATGTGCTGATAAATATTTGTTCAGATATAGAGTGAAGTTCCTGTGCTCAAAAACACGGGAGGCTGATATGAAATGAATACAATTGTCTAGTCCATTCTTCGTGCCCTGTAACATTTCATGGATAGTAGAATAAACAGTGAGGAGTTGATGAAACTATTTGAAATCTTACACCTGAGCTTGTTTAGGTCTTATTTGTTTAAACTTAAGCTTGATGTGTAGTTTCATTAATCCCTTGAAGTCAACTTTCAAACAGGTGAAGGCCACTTCCCACTGGAGATCTAGTTCATTTGGTAGAGAAGAAGTAGTTCCTAGGCTTAGCTTTCAGAAAGGAGGAAAAAGGTTTGAATTGTGCTATATCTATGAAATCTGTTCTAAGCTAAGGAGCTTCTTTGCACTTCTTAGACATGCTGTTCTGTCACTGCATTTCTGCATTTCTCCTTCTTTCAGCAGTTTTAGATCAAGTATGTCTTCTGAAAGCACATAGAATTTAGGATAGGTTTGCATACAGGTGGAAGACGCAGGGTCTAACTGTGTGGAGACCACCTTCTGTGTATTACATGTTTCTTTGACTTCTTTCCAACCTAAAATGTGAACGTTTTATTCAGGTGGTCCCTATTTTGAGTTCAAAAAGTGGTACAAGGTTATCAAATGTTCCTTGGATGTGAAGCAAAAGAAACTGGATGAAGAAAGAGCCAAGTAAGAGGTTTTTAAGTACTATTTCTTTTTTTAAGGTAGAAAGTTTTATGTGAAATCCTGAGCCCCACCGAAATTAAAAAGGTTAAGAATTTGCTTCATGTTTCCATCCATCAAGCTTGGGTGAATAGAGCGATTAAATCCCTATCTTAATATTCTATGTACACTCATAATGATTACCCAGCATATTAATTAAATGCTCACTTTCTGTGACAAGTAACTGAACACTTAACTGATTACAGTAAATCTGGGCTTCCGTGCCTCAGTTTGCCTACTCTGAAGAAAGACTTCCTAGATGTGCTGAGGCTTTTAATAGCACTAACCATTAAATTATTTTTATTTTATTTTAATAGCTCTAGTAGTATTTGTAGGAAATTACTATTCTTTTACTTGTTTGCTCCAGCTTTCTTTTTCCTAACAATTCTTATGTCTCCTACTGGTAGGTATCTGTGGAGATGTGAAAAGCCACTGTTTTATTCAGCCAAGAAGAAATCTAAAGTTCTTAAGAGAAGACGTGAGTAAACTTTGCCTTCCCAGCAAGTCAGAAATCTGCTCCAACTTTTCCCATCATAGAAAATCCGCAGGCCTGACTGCGATAACATTTACATCTTAAAATGCTTTCTCTTCTCTCTTTCATCTCTGGGTACGATTAATGTAGTACTATTTTACAGCCTGTGGCTGGAATTCTTCAAACAGACGTTTTCCTCATGCTTAACTGAAACTGCCTTTGCCACTCTTCCTAATGACCTACTGCCGTCTTGTTCACTGGTTTGGTAGTTGCCTTTGTACAGTTGTCAACTTCATGAGTTGTTGGTGGTCTTCCATAGCTTTCCTGTTCCTTTTCTCCTTTACTTTATCCTGCTGTGGTTTTCCCAGTATGTCCTTTCGTAGGCCTTGGCATATCCCTTGTCTCCCACTCCTTCTTGCAGTCTTCTGTAAAAAGTGAGGAAGGCTTGTCTGAGCGTGGCTTTGCTCGAATAGCTAGCTATACATTGTCAGAATGCAGGTACATCTACTTTATTTTAGTAGCTCCAGTAGTACTTACAAGAAATTAGTGTTTTACGTTGCCACAAAACCAAACAAACAAAACAACACAAAACGCCACTTATCTGTGGAAATACAGAAAAACATCATTTTATTCAACAAAGTTAGATCTGAAGTTCTTCGTTCTATGTTTAAAAGTATCTAGTAAGCAGCAGATTTTTGGAGAGATGTTAAGTGTGACAAGTGACATTTTTCCCTTTATATACTCTCCCAGTTTCTGGAATTGATTGATTCAGGGACTTCTAAACAAATTGTATAATCCCATTTGGTTTGAATCACTCACATTGATTTCTGCTTCGAGGATGCAACTGGGGTTTTAAAAATGTTCTTACTCTTCAAAATTCAGTAGGATTGATCCTGCAGTCCAGTCATGTTCCATGGAAATACATATTTAGGTTTACTTATTTCAAGCTGATCACTTGCTCAGATGCCCTTTAGTTCCTGGGTTTATAAGAAAAAGTGAATAATGATTCATTGTTCATCATTTCTAGATTCCTCTTCTGGCTCTGCTTCTCTCAGAGCTAGAAGAGGACCACTTAGATTATGGAGCTTTACCACCGGTTGTTGCAAGGAGGAATGTCACATAATGCCAGATTCGTTTTAAACAGGCAAGATTCGTATTAAACCAAATTTAAAATATTAAAGACAAAGATTGCTCTAGAACGCTTACGTGCCAGATACAGGTTTTCAGAAGCCTTCCTCAGCCTTTGTTTTTGATGGTAGATTTTAATGTCCGCTTGAAAGATAAGCTTCCCAGTCCTTGGATTACTTTAGGATGTCTTTTCTGCTTTTTTTTTCCAGTTTATGAAAGAGTTTATTCAGAGACAAGTCATAAAAAGAAGTTGAAGCTCCAACAACAGTGTTTTTTAACCTGCTTTTTATCCTAGGGAAACAAGGCTTAGGCAGTCATATTGTGTGTGCTGATCTATTGTCAGACCTTCTTCCCTTCTCAGCCTCAGTAACTTATTCTTTCACTAGTAACTTATTCACTTTTCACAGTGGGGAAAGGGGGAGTGGGATTTTTTTGTTGTTGTTGTTGTTTTTTTCCCAGTTGAAATTTGCACTATGAAAAACTTAAGGTTAAGTCCATATGTCTATGAAACCAGGCTTCCTTACTTCTGATACACAAGAAACTACTCAAAAAAATCTTAGCCAGTCTGAGTGGCAGCATACAACCAAGTAAATACGGCGAAAGGCACCCTGGCGTGTGTTTTCTAGCAGAATAAGAATACCAGCAGTATCAAATGGATTTTATATGTTTTACTTGGGGAATGCTTTTGGAGTATCCCTGTATTAATATCATTTTAGGAATGAAAGACATGATGTTTTGAATTACCTTTCACAATCTTTCCCTAAAGCACATGACAGAGTTGAATTTTAAATGGAATGTGGGGTTTCTCAGTATTCCACACAGAGGTTTAAAGGGGGAAAAAAAAAAGGGCACAAATACCCTATTTTCATCCTGTATTAATCATCTCTAAGCAGTATTCTAATACTTAATACTTTTGCCTTGGGTTTTTTTTTTTTGTTTCTATTTGTACAGAAATGGTTGTGAACTTACAGAATCAGTTTGGCAAGCTGTCTGGTTCAGTGCTACCTGCTGAAAAGCCAAATCCTTCAAGTTTTCAGTTAAGTTGGTCTGAAGAAAACACAGATGGGAGTTGTTTTCACGGGCATAGCCTGAAGGGAATTTTGCAAGAAAAATGTGGTTTACTTACAGCCATGAACCCTGACTATTGGCTGTGTACAGTTAAACTATGTAATGAGAAGTAAGTATTCAAATTTTTGTTAAATACATTTTGGAAAGTTCTCCTGAAAGTAAAGTGATATATATATATATGTTTTTACAGATGACAAATATGGGGTGTGTACGCAGCTATGTATTAACTATGTAGTTAAACTCATTTGTAGAAAGGGGCAAAGGGTGTGTGCGGAATGGTTAGTCCTGGATTGGGAGTATACAAACTGTAATATGAAGAGTGATCAAAGTGAGCTTTAAAGAAGAGAGGAGATGAGACAAAATCAACAACTAGAGTCACATGGCAAGAGTAGCAGCTGGGTACAAATATTAACTTCACTTCCTTCTTCGTAGTATTTTAGAAAAAACTTGTGCCAAAGTGTTATAGTAGTAGAGTTCATAGTATTTTAGAAAAAAATACTCTCCAGAGAAAGGGAAAATAGTTCCATTCCTTTCCCCCCTAGCCCCCTGAAAAACATAGGAAACTAATTTCCAAAATTAGTATACTGCTTTTGTGATGGCCTTATTCAAAATTGAAGTTAAAATTAGCAGTTGGAGTTCAAATAAGCAGGCAATTAATGCCTCCAGAACATTTTTTTTTTTAAATTACAAGTGAAAAGGTCTTCATCACTATTTCACGTAACCATATCGAGAATCAACAGTTGTATTTTTTGTAAGCAGAAAAGTACAAGGAGAAATTTTTCTTATTAGGAGAGTAAAAGAAGAAATACGAAAAAACCAAAACATTTGGTGCTGTTAAGGAAGTTTAGTGTCTGTCTTTACTTGATAATTGTTCCCAAATCCTGACTTTGCAAGTGAAAGGGAATTTTTATTTTCAGTTAAGGGTACATCAAAAATCTATATGATATGCTATGTGTTGGTAAAATTATTTTCTTTCAAGGACCTAAGCAGCAATGAGAATGATAGCCCAGCTGATCTAACCTTGTACAAAATTATATGGATATTTAATTACCTGCCTGATTTGTGCTGAATTTCTCACTCTGCCTTTAATACCTTCTCCTCTTGGGTCAAATACTGCAAAAATTAGTGAATTCTTTACTTGATGGGTGTTGGCAGAGAACCATGGCCAGAGACAGAAAGCAAAAGCCCTGCTGAGGGAGTGTAGGAGTTCGGCAGCATTTGCTCCAGAGAACGGGAAATATCTAAAATAGTGTTTCTGGTGAAGTCCATGGGTGCTGTGGATACAGCTTCTGGATCATACACTAGATTTTGGGTCTGCCATTGGTTGTATCATGAAATCCTCATCCAGAAGATGAACGTACTGGTGGCTAAGAATGAAAAAGATGAACTTTGCAGATGGATTGGATTCTCCTGAATTTCTCACGTGTGCAGTTAGAACGTGGTGGTTTTGGAAAGGAGGTCAGGGTACGTTAATGTGAAACGAGATTTCATTAGTGCGTGAATAACATCTTAAATATCTTTATCTGGTATATACTCCCAAATGACATGCTTAAGAGAGCAACGGCCCCTACAATATCTTGGAGATACCTTCTTGATTTTTAAAACATTAAATATTCCCCTTAAAAATTACTGGCTTTTACATGTATGCAGTCTTTTCTGTCTTTCAGTGGATTTATTTGCTTATCTTTATTTTCCTTTTCACATTACCTTTCACATATCCACCGTGACAGAAATGGGTTGGAATAATGTAAACACAGTGTTATATTACAAGAGCTTTGGTTGTGTGGATTCATTCTTTTGTATGAATAAGAAGCTTTTTTTTTGAAGGGAGGAGAGGTAATAATCCTTTTACCACAAATTTGCGTAAATCTTATGTACACACTGAATGAGTGGATATTTCGGTGTATGTTTGTGTGAATAATCTTTCATGCAAAGTCTGTTTTAAGCCTACATTTTCATATGTAATATATTAAAATGTTAATGCCAAACTGTCATAGCCTTCATGAAACAAGATTTGAATTTAAATTCTTACCAGTTAAATTTCCCATTATATCATTTGCAATGCAAGTAGTTAATTATACATCTGACACTTATTTAACTTTGGAAAACATCATCTGTTCCCTCAGATATGAAGTTTTATCCTATGCAAGTGTTTGTTTTTAGTTCTATTATACATACAAACTTACAAATACTCTTTCTCTAAAAATCAGCGTGGTCTAACTGGGACTACTGAAATGCTTTAATCCTAGGACTAAGGTATGATTTTAGATCAGCAGAGCTGAGATAGGTCAGATGGTTGGTAAAATGTTCTTACATTTTCTTTTATTTTAAAACTTTCAGTTTTAAACCAGATTCTAACTTAAGTTGGTATAAAAGTCTTTAGGTGATATATGATGAGGTATTGTATAATGTGTGAAAAATAGTGATAAAAATGTATTTGCCTTATCACATTAAATTTAAAATCACTTTGGATTTTTTTAGGTCTTCAGAAATGCTCTTAGGGTAATTAGCACAAAAAATGCACAAAATGGGGCAAAAATGTGTGTATGCTTAGGTATTCTTGTGAAAAGTGTAACTCCAGGTAATCAAACATGTGCTTTACAGTATGGATGTAATTGTGCCTCAGAATGTACAATATCTCTCTGTGCCTTCCCCCCATGAAAACCAAGATTTGACACCTAAGTTGCCATAGGAGCTGTAATTGCTGACTCTCGGGGTTAGGGCTGGGACGTATCAAAAAGTCTTAATTCATATTAGCCCAAAAATGTCAGCCAACATTTCTCAATGAAGCTCGAGTTCAGCAGATGCGTGGGGTTGTGGGGTCAGCTCGTTCGTTCTGACGCTGCCGAAATGTCCCATTTAATTCAGTTTTTGTAAGAAGTCTCTGGCGGCTTTTGAGGAACATGAGGTAGGGCGTGGGGTGGGATGTGCAGCACGAGAAGCCTAGTTTCAGATTTCCAACCTGCCAGACTTCAGGAGGCTTTAAACAAAGACTCTGCTCCCTGAAGTGCGGCTTCGTGGCACTCCGGGACGGGTCCGTCTGTTCCTCCAGTTTGAGGAGGTAAAATGTAAATGTTTGTTGGGCCAGAGGGAGCGAGCAAATGACTCTATAGTCTGGTAATTAGCACGCTTGCCCGTAAATTGGGACAGACAGGTTCCAGTCCTTGTTCTGGTGAATATTTAAGACCGCTGCTCTGAATCAGACAGAGGGGAAATTTTAAACTCTGCTTCTCCACATCCGAGGGCAATACCGAGTAAGCTGGAAGATGACTAGGGCTTACGAGGTGAATAGCACCTAAATCCCCATATCAATGTAAAAGATTTTTTTTATAGAAATGAAACAGCTGAATTTTATACTATTTTAAACTAACCACTTCTTATAAAAACAAACTTGGGACTAATCCAGAACAGGGTATTTTTTCAACCTAAATTGCTGAACTTCATGTTTATGGAGCTATCTCTCCAGTCTGTCCTCCATGTCATCTTTTGTTCAGTCTGACACTTGGTACCAACGAGTCCAGTCTGCTATTTTCATTATATACTTCATCAGTAAAATCACCTCACCGTTTTCATTAACGTTTCCGCTGTGAAAGCTACAAAATAATTAAGCAGAAGGCTGCTGCAGCACTAATTACTTTCTGTTGACCTGGTCAATGTTTACCCCAGTATTTCCTATGTTACTCCATTGACTTGAACTTAGATTTTTCTCTCTTGTTTCTAGACAGATAATTTACATTTAGCCCACAAAGGCAACAGAGAAAAAATGGATGGGTTATAAACCCATGCAATAGTGTTAGGGAGAGGGGACCCTATGGAGAGTGTGAGCGAGGAATAGAAAGATCCTGGGGTGTCTGCATTGGATCATAGAATCATAGAATGGGTTGGAAGGGATCTTAAAGATCATTGAGTTCCAACCCCCCTGCCCTGGGCAGGGACACCTCCCACCAGCCCAGGTTGCTCAAAGCCCCATCCAGCCTGGCCTTGAACACCTCCAGGGATGGGGCATCCACAGCTTCTCTGGGCAACCTGTTCCAGTGCCTCACCACCCTCACAGAATTTCTTCCTAATATCTTAATGTAAATCTCCCCTCTTTCAGTTTAAAACCGTTACCCCTCATCCTATCGCTACCCTCCCTGGTAAAGGGTCCCTCCCCATCTCTCCTGCAGGCCCCCTTCAGGTACTGGAAGGGGCGGTAAGATCTCCCTGGAGCTTTTCTTCAGGCTGAACAACCCAAAGTCTCTCAACCTGTCCTCATAGGAGAGGGTGAAGATAATCTTAGAAATTTTAAAAATAGAGTAAGGTATTTCACACTTTGCTACATCTGCTAGGAGCTGGCAGAATGAACAGTGGTTCAGTTTAGTCCTGAAAGGCGAAGAAAAAAGCCACACAGGCTTTTCCTTCTTACCATGTCTGCACCATCCCAACGTGTCTCCACCCAGTCCTCTACTTCAGGGCTTTGCAGGGGTGGATCCTTTCACAGAATTGATGTTGTAGGCCAGAATTGGGATTTCTGCTGTTGATAAAATGTATAGTTTTCCTTTAATTACTTTTAAATATATAAATGCTAGCTAAATACTAACTAAGTACACTTGTAATTTACGGCTTTTTTTCCCCCTTTCTTTTCAGAGTGTGTGGTCATCTGGCTCATTACAGAGACGTGGATTTTCCCCAGAGTTACCATTTTGTAATAAGGTTATTCTCCTTTCTTCTGAGGATACAGCCTTCTTATATCCATGATGAGGTGTGTGTGATAGAGCACAAACTTTTTAATAAAAAACTCTGTAAAAAGCCAAAATACAACACAGGCCTAAGGAAGTAAAAAGGCCTAAAAATAACAGTATTAAAACCACGTAAATTAGTTGGTTGGATCCCAAACCGTGGTATTACATCAGTCCT
>JAHREE010000215.1:5589197-5638498 GCA_033628505.1 Tringa tobata
AGAGCGTGTCTGCTTTTGGTAATATTCCTCTGCTTCCGCTGCGTAGAAAATATAATTCAGAAATTATTAAAATTGCAGCAGGAAACTTGTCTCCAGCCTTTGCCGGGCGCATGTCCTGCCCTGTGTGCGGATCCATCTACCAGTAATCTTGAAACCTAAAACTGAAGAAAAATAAATGTCTCTTATTAATGCGTTCTCATTTTCCCGAAAGAAGCTGTGGTTCTGTTAAGGGATTGAGTTACTGCCAAACCCTGCGCTTCTCTTGATAATTCTGCAGATAATCCTTTCTGTGCAGCTTTTAGGGGGGTAGGCAATGTGTGTTATGTTTAGGTGTTGCAATGACAAAGAAATCACACCAAAAAAAAAATATGTAGGTTTTGCATTTGCTACGTTTCTGGTTACGTGGCTGCTTTAGTTCTCAGTCTTTTTAGCTCTCCCTCGGTTCTCTCTTTCCATGTGAGCTTTGCCTTGCTGGAGGGAATCAGCTTAGTGGTCTTGTGAGTCCCAGCAGGGCTGACGGAGCCCTGCAGCTTGGTGGGGTTGGGTTGAGTGAAGTGCACCCAGGTTACTTCAGTCGCCTTTTTCGTTACCGAGTGTCTTTGACTGGAGGATTTACGTGTTGGCTATGGATATTCAAGGGTTCTTTTGTCGCATTGTATAAGAATAGGAGCTCCCAAAAGAAAAATCCCACTTTGTGTTCTGCTGTGCAGCCTTTGATAGAAGGTGGATGTCCTCGGTACTGAAGGTGTCTGCGTCAGTGTGTACACAAATACCTACGAAGACCTAAAGAAAGGGCTTGGTGCAGGAGCTTGTCTTTTTCTGTTGTTGTTTGCTTTTTTCCGGCTATATAATATTGATTTATAGCCACAAAGCACTCTTATAAGTCCTGGAAACTCCCACTCGTTTTAAGTGACTTCAGCTCAGCCAAGCTGTCCTATCGAAGCTCAGCGAGACTCCTTGTGTAACTGATAAAGGATTGAACGCGTAATTTCCAAAGTGCTTTGCAATCTTTTTGGTAGAAGGTGGTGATAAATGTAGGATACTGTTAAGCTGATTATAGTGATTAGAGTATTTCATAACTTTATATTTCACAACTTTTCGTATTTGTAGTATATTTCAATCTCTGAATGCATCTGGGTAAATATATGAAAAGAATGTTATCTAGTGGGGAAGGGGTGTGATGGTGGTAGGGAACTGCTTTCTACGGGGTTTGAGGTTTTTAAAATATTTATTTATTTATTTTAAACTATTAGCAATTCATTTAAAAATGCCGAGTTTGGGATAGTTAAGAAAATATAAAAGCCTCACCTCTCTGCTCACCAATCTGCAGTAAACTAATGTTACATTTGTACTGGAAAGAAAACTGTTTGAACTGGTTTAAAAGTCAGATTTAAACAATGTTCACTTGAACTGACTTGAAAGATGAAGCATGTATTTTACTCATAGAACAAAAATATATTAAGTTCTCTAAGGTGGTAGGACAGCATTTTCTATAGATGTTCCGCATTCACCTGGGCTGGAGATTCAAGTAATCTTGGAGCCTGCTTGTTCTCAGCAATCTCAAAATGTTCAGAGTAAATATAGTTTTGTTTTATTTTTGTATACCACAATTTCAAGGGAAAAACTCCAGGTTTTTTTCTCTCTTTTTTCTCAGTCATTTGTTGAGGGTTTCTCAAACTGATGTCACGAATTATTCCAGCAGTGACCAGGCAGTAAGTCTTTTGGCAGTAAGTCAGAAAAAATCACTGCCAAATTATTTAAGGTCCCTCTGACAAATTTCCCTGCGTAGTCTATAACTAATTAGCAGCTTCTAGGTGATGCTTTCAGATATCCTTTGGGCGTGAAAGTACCTTCTGAAAGCTCAGTGCGAAAGAGATATTTCATTAATTCACGTTTTGTAGTCCCACTTGGGAACTGGAGCGGGTTGCAACTCAGTAGTATTACCTAGGGTGTGCTAGAGGTTTTGGGGGGGGTAGACTAAGGTAAGTGCCTGTAACTCTTTTTTTCTGGGTTGTATTCAGAGCATGAACAGGTCAGTTGTGCTCTGAAACGGCTTTGTGATTTTTATATAGGCTGGTATAATCCAGCTGAGTTTGGTCGAATTAATCCTGATTTACATTGAGCGTGAGTGAGATCAGAATTAGGTTTCTGGGCTTTTTGTGTTGACTAATCCTTGCAGTGCACTGAATCACAATATGAACTCTGTGAAACTGGGGCAGCTAATTTAGAAGAACCTTAGGAATGTTTTTCGTGTGTTCTAACAGGTGGCTTTTTTCTTTCCTCTTCTTTTTTCATGATTCAAGTAAAAGACCCGTGTTGGTTCTTCAGAATGACTCTCTCTACTCTCAGAGGCGTCCTTACACCAGCGAAGATGAGGCCTGGAAAACTTTTCTTGAAAATCCCCTTACAGCAGCTACCAAAGCTATGATGAGCATCAATGGTGATGAAGACAGCGCAGCTGCCCTCGGACTGCTGTATGATTACTACAAGGTAAATTGTTGTGGGTGTGCTCTGGCAGCCAGCTGAGCTCTCGTGCCACCTGTGGAAAAGGTGTCATTTGCTAGAGGATTTTACAGAAGCTATGAATAGATCACAAGGGCTTTAAACTCTGTGGGTTTTAAATGGGGAAAAAAAAAATAAATCCATGTCCCTTTTTCTGAAAATTGGGTGATGGGTCAGAAGCTTCAGTTGCCCTTTGCCTGTTGACTCCAGGTTCTGCAGGAGGCAATGTATTATAGAAATAGTCATGAAGAATGAAACTTTGGGAGCGTGTCTGTATCTGAATGTAAATATGCATGGGGAAAGAAAATGCTCTCCTTTTGTTTGTGTGATCCCGGTTCTGGTGGGATCGTTGACTTTTGCTGGGGCTTTGATGTGCTACCTTAGTCTCAGCTGATACTAAGCTATAATTGCAGATTTTTGGTGGTGGAGGGGGTAGAATTGTCCACCTGAAGGAGCTGCTGCTGACCTTCAACGAGCTTCAGCTGCTGTAATCTGTTAATCCTTGCAAGTGTAGTTGTCTTCCTCAGTGTTCACTGTCTTCTTGGAGACAGGTGCCTTCCTAGATGCTCACAGGTGAATTGGACACAGTCAAGCAGATAACCTTCTGGTTTGTGTGGGATATGTTTTACTGAGCAGGGTAGTTACCTCCAGTCATGTCGAAGTCAGTGGAGACTGACATTTCCAGGCAGGGAGGTGTCCTGCTCATGTTAGAGGCCAGTGTTATGGTGGCCTGGCTTGCTACTGGGAGATGCCTGTTTTTTCTGTGCTGAGCCTGCAGGGGGGCCAGGAGACTGACTTGGCTCGTGTGCCTGATATTTTGGCTGGTGTCTTCTAACAGTAGTGAGTGCCATCGCCAGCCTCGGTATCTTCTTCAAGCATGAGGAGAGGCTGCCTTACACATACAAAATCCTTGCCTGTCCTTTTAAGAGCTGAACATGTCTTACATATCAAAATATTCTTGTAATGCTTAATATGGAGATTAGCACTACACACACACACACACGACAAAATGCCACAAACTCACTGATGTGGATGTTATTCAGCTACTTTTGTGAGAAAACTGGCTTTCTGGTTTGTGCCTGCACTTGCTATGCTCTTGGAGGAAAAAAAAAAAGCCCCAATACTTTCACCAGAAATATTTTAATCCACAAAATCAATTTTGATTTCTAAACCTGTAGATTGCAGAAAGAACATTGATGTTGATCCTTCACACTTGGCAAAGCAGAAGGGATTTTCTGTACGTTAACGTCTCAACTTGGGGTTTCCTCTCATGTTTGGGTCTCAGTGGGCGTACAGGAAGATCAGTGGAAGAACAGGTATACTGCACTTGCGTGAAGCGAAATGGTTGGAGGTTGAAAGATTTATTGAGGGCTGCTGTGAAGTAACGCTAGAGGGACAACGTCTAGGCATTTCTAATACACTCCCTCTGCAACATCAAAGGCAGACAATGAGATCACCTCTGTTTTAAAAAGAACAACCCAAAACAGCAAAAGCAAACAATTCAAGTTTTCTTCCATTTGACTAATGGGCTACCCTGATAGCTCAACTGTTGTTAATAAGGCCTTGCAGGAAAGAAATTTTTGACCAAAAAGTTTAAGAGTGTTGGACTGGAGGCCAAGTGCAGCCTGGAAGACCCTTGTTTTTCAGTGGCTAGTTAGTGTCAGCTTCCTGGCAGACTCCAGCTACAAGTTCTCTAAATTTTTCCTGGTTACAATGGAAAATCCAACAACTCTGATATCATTAGAGAGCCTGGGTTATGTGGAAGAGCCAAGACTTGGGATTTATCTGGGGGCTCTTTAGAGAAGTATGCTGTTCATGCAGGTATGCCACCAGTCAAGTTAGCAGTAGAGCAGTGGTTCCCTGCTGGCAAACACGGGCAGTGTCTGAGCAGGCTTCAGGGAAGGAAAGTGGTGGGAGTTTACTCCTCCTTATGCTGCGAAATGTTTGCTTTGCTCATTCAGGAGGCGTGTTGAAGGGTGACAGAAGTCCTGGGCACTGTTTGTGTGTTTGCTGAGGAGCTTGCGTGGACTTGCTGTGCAGTCCAGGGGACCTGAGCACCGCGGGCTTGTGCCAGCGGT
Organism: Tringa tobata; assembly: GCA_033628505.1. Lineage (NCBI taxonomy): Eukaryota > Metazoa > Chordata > Aves > Charadriiformes > Scolopacidae > Tringa > Tringa tobata. The sequence continues at coordinate 5,593,778 of JAHREE010000215.1, forward strand.
GGTGAAAGCCGTTTGGGATGCTGGCTGCGTGCTCTGGTGAGCCAAGCCACTGCAGGTCAAAGAATTCACCACCTTCTGGAAGCCTTGGCCTTGCAGCACAGCCAGGAAAATGGCGTACGTCTGCGTGTGAACTGGGTGGTTTGTGTGATCGCTGTTGCGGCGTGCGATGTTTTCAGGGCAAATCCTGTCCGGGGCATAAAATATGAGGAGCAGGATTGAGCTGTCTTAAATTCTTTTGTTTATAAAAGATTTAATACGGTTTGACCCTACGTGTGGTATGTGGCCACGCACAAAAATGAGTGGGAGCATCTCATTACATTTACTGGACCTGGTCCTTACCAAATTCCTTGGTCCCCAAGGAGGAAGGACAGCCTCCAATGGTTTTTGAGGAAGTAGCCTAGAGAGCCTGTGTTCTTTGGGAAGGGGCTGTGGAGCCTTGAGTTCATCCAGCAAGCTGAACTCTGCCAGCCTGCAGAGATGAAAACCTGTACCACCAGCACAAACCGTGGGGATTCTCCTCCTGGTCCTGCTGACCTCGGTGCTGGTGCCCCAGCCAGGGGTGGGCGATTTTCTGCACTGGTTTTCCTGCCCCCTGGCACTCACAGGAGGCCAGGGCTGGCACAGCTGGCTGGGTCGGCTGCTCGGGGATCTGCAGGACATGGCCTGGGGCAGGCCTAGCATCCCAAAGCTGTGTGAACATTGGTGAGGCTGTAATGCTGGTATCAGACAGCAGTGCTTTCTTAATTTGACTAAATGGTTGTGTTTTGAGGAGATAATTATTTTATTTTTTTTTTGTACGAGAGGAAGAATGCAATTATAGTATGCCTTGCATTTCTCAGGTTCCAAGGGAGAGGAGATCTTCTACAGCTAAACCAGAGGTAGAACATCCTGATCAAGATCATAGCAAAAGGTATTAGTTTTTTATTATTGTGTGTCTGCTTATCTCCCTTCCCTCCTAGACCACCAAAGCTGCTGATGGAAAGTAACTCGCTGTACCGCAGTGTTGTGCGGGAAGAGAGAAATTATCTGCTTTTACTGTGTGCCCCAAATTCCTGTGCTGCCCCAGGAACAGGACAGGGATTGGACCGTGATGTGGAGAGCTGAGGCCCAAACCGCTCGTCACCATCCATCTGCTTTCTACGTGCTGGTGTCATGCAGTTGGTGTAGCAAAAGCTGCTCTCTTTAATAGTAGTCGCATCCTGGTAGCACAGGCACCCCAAGGCTGCAGAGGTGACTGGTGACCCTTTTAATTTTACGAGCGGTTGCCTCAGTTGCTGGCTGCTGATTTTGTTCTTGGGCACCAGCATCATTGCTTCTTTGTGCATGGGCTGATAGGGAAGGGCTTCAAAGTGCTTCTGAGGTAGTTTTGAGTTTGTATTGTTTGTGGACTTCTTTAGTATCCTCTAGAACTTCTTCCTGCCTGCCCTCTTCCTGCCCTCCCCCTCTTGTGCCTGCCAAGCAGAAGATGATACTGATTAAATAAATATTACAAATGTGAGGTTCATTCAAGCCAGGCTTCCACTCCTACCATCCTCTTCCTTTGGACAGACTAGAATGCTTGAAGGACTTGAGGTGAGGTTTTGTGGTCTGGCTGAGCCTATTGAACGACTTGTTGTTGAGAAGAGCAGGCTGGTTCCCAGCCATGTGTTACCACTGCTCCTCTTGTACCAGCTCTGGTCTTCCACTGACCCATAACCTAGCAGGACAAAAAAAAAAAAAAAGTGGCTAGTTTTCTGCCAGCGGAACAAGCTGAACTGGCTCACCAAGGGGATGGGGTAGCATCAGAATTGGTGCAAAGGAGAGGGCAGGACCACATTGTGGGGAGGGAGAAAGGGAGGGCTGGCTGACTTAGTGGCTACTAGCTATGAGGTCAGCTCAGCCACAGAACTCAGTGTTGTCCTGGCAGAAATGAGTGTGGTGGGGTGGAGAGTGAGGAGTTACGCAAACCACTCCTGGGAGTCTCGGTGTGGATTTTCTTAGGGTTTTGTGCATGAAAGAGGGGTGTAATTAGTACTTCCCGGGTGGCATGCAATCCTAGGGCAGAGGAGCAGCCACCTTGCTGTCGGTCCTCCTCCATCTGCCAAAGAGCAGTTTCATGGAGCCTGCGTGTGCAGATGCCTGGTGGGAAGGGCATCAAAGTGCTTAGTTTTGGACTACTGTTTTCCAAGCAGTGAGGATCTGGGGGGTGAACCCTCACCCTTTGCTCCAGGGTAATTCACCTCCAAGGTGGGGTTGTTAGTGAGTGAGGGTTTTTTTTGAATGAGTTTCTCAGCTTTTCAGGTTAGGGTTGAGCTGTTTTGCACAAGCAGGAGAGTTGGTATTAGTTGTCCTTGTCCAAAAGGCTGAGAAGTATTTGTAGCTCTTGTTTAATGAGAAAATGAGCTGTATAATTTATGCATGATTTTTTTTTTCTTTGCCCTTTAAAGGAACAGCATCCCAAACGTGACAGAACAGTCGCTCATTTCTGCTGGAGAAAACAGAGTCCAGGTTCTGAAAAATGTGCCTTTCAATATTGTCCTTCCACACACGCCCCAGATGGGAATGGACAAGAGAGGCCACCTTACAACCCCTGACACAACAGTCACCGTTTCAATTGCCACGATGCCCACGCATTCCATCAAAACGGAGACGCAGCCCCATGGCTTCGCAGTGGGCATCCCACCAAGCGTCTACCACCCTGAGCCCCCCGAGCGGGTGGTGGTCTTCGACAGGAACCTCAATCCCGACCAGTTCAGTTCCAACGCCCAGCCTCAAAACTCCCAGAGGCGAACGCCAGACTCCACCTTCTCAGAGACTTTCAAGGAGGGCGTGCAAGAGGTACCACGAGAGGCGGTCGGTGTGTGCATGTGTGCATGTCTTGATCTGGATGGAGAGATCCAATTTCCTCTTGGGTTGTTCTTGTTACGTGAGCCAGAAATCTGTCCAGTGATTTAGGAATAGAAGGCTTTCCCAGAAAAGTGCATAAGTATAACTTAGTAAATAAAACCTTCACAACGTGAAATCATTTATCAAAAGCAAATGACTAACCTTACTAGTGACAGAGCCTTTGGCTTGTGGAGTGTGGAAATAGTTATCTTGATCCATAGCACTGGGCCAGGTTTTGCAAGAGTTCAGCACTCTGCGGTGCCTCTGCAGGTACCAAAGTGAAGTGAGTGTGTCTCTAAGCTTCCTTGCTGCCAGTTTCTAGGCGTGGTGTGTGTTGGTGGAAAATGGTTGGTTTATTTAGGGGCCTTGAGTGGGAGCCTAAACCTGGATGAAAATCTGTGGTTTTTGTTTTATGGTACCAGCTGAAAACAACATCGTAACCATGTTTTGATTTTTAAGCCAGGCCTCAATGACCTGTGTAGCTATGCCCTTTCTCTGAGATTTGGGAAAGCTTTAAAATGTTGCCTGACTCAGAAGGCTTGTGAGATGATGTACTTAGTTGACACCCAAAAGTTTTGGATTAAAACCTTGCTCAAGTGTCCTGTTGGTACAGACCAAAAATCAGTTGTTATCTGATGATCAGTTTGCCTGCCAGAAGTTCTGTGGTAATGAGTATCTGTTGCATCTCGACTTTTCTTGTTGCTGCTGTGTTAATTGTTGTGTTGTTTCGTTTTGTGTCTACCCCAGGTTTTCTTTCCTACTGAACTGAATCTCCGGATGGCCAACATGAATTCGGAAGATTATGTTTTTGACAGCATTTCTGGGTAATGCTTTAAGACCCCTGTTTGGGTGTATCCTCCTGTTCTCTTACAGTTTCCACAAGCAAGCAGTACTTCTGCGCCAAGTCTCTGCCGGGCACCAGGGGGGTTGTGGGTCTCAAAACCACATCAGTGTCTGCTCATTTGAATTTCACAGTTGAAAATCCTACCTGTATCTTTAAGGAAAAATGCTTCAAGGAAAACTACCTGCAGGGTTGGAAATACCACCCAGTTTCAATTGCTCTCCTTGTACCAACTGCCTGTCCCATGGGAAAATGCAGTGCTGTCAGCCCTGCAGTGGCCTCGGAGTTGGCTTCCAGCTGTGTCCCTCTCCCTGGCTTGCCTTGTTCTCTCCCTGCTGAAAATCCACAGCAGAAGTAGGAATCATGAAACTCTTCTGAACTCTTAGAGAGGGGAATAAACTAGTTGTTTGTTTAGTTAAGTTGACCAAGAGGGAAGAGGAGAAGACCGTGGCCACTGAATGGCTTATTAGCTTGTGAATTTAATTTAATTGCTAATAGATACTACTTTCCATGAGAGCAGTCTGAATAGGGAGCTTCCAGTCTTGCCTGATGATGTGTCTTGGGATTTAGCTTGCAAAGAACTCCTCTTAAATGTTCATTCATGAAGGAAATGGTTGAAAAAGGGGCTCATCCTGTTTTCCAACTTCCTTGCCTGTTGATGGCTTAGTGAGTCAACTAACGACTTTGGAATTTCTCCAAATTAAATGTGGAACATTTAATCGGCTTTCCAGGAAAATGCCTTAGCAATCACTGCCCTCTTCGCTCTGTAGGAATAACTTTGAATACACTCTGGAAGCCTCCAAGTCCCTGCGACAGAAGCCTGGGGACAGCACGATGACTTACCTGAATAAAGGTCAATTTTACCCGATCACGCTGAAAGAAGTCAGCAGCAGTGAAGGAATCCATCACCCCATCAGTAAAGTCCGAGTGAGTGGTGGCTCTTGCGGTTTCTTGGGAAAGAGGGTGTGTACAAGATCAGCCTTAAACTCTCCCAAAGTGCAGTAATCTAAACCAGAGCATCAGCACTGAGGCCAGCTTACTCGCTCTCTTACGTCAATGTTCGTTCCTTTGCTGTCCACCTACTTCCAGACCAACCCATCCTGGCTCAGTCTGTTAAGAAGCGGTGTCAGCACTTGTGTAAAGGTGATGCAACACCTGGGATGAGATCCTTGAACTCCAGTTAGGAGAGCAGTTCTGCTCATCTCTGTTTATGACCCAGAAAGGGCTGCTGTCTGCCTTCCTGTTTGGCAGCGGTGTGCCGGCTGTGCTGCGGTGCGTCAGGTTGGAAAGCCTAAAGCGGAAAACCTGATACCAATGAGAACTTCCAAAACAAATGTACTCTCTGGCCTTTTCTTTCACATGTTTGCGTTTTGGGTTTTTTGTGTTTTGTTTTGGTTTGTTTTTTTTTTTTTTTAAAAAAAAAATCTTACCTCCTCCCCCTGTTCTTTCAGAGTGTCATCATGGTCGTGTTTGCTGAAGACAAAACAAGGGAAGATCAGCTCAGGCACTGGAAATACTGGCACTCAAGACAGCACACAGCCAAACAAAGATGCATTGACATAGGTAAGGAACACTGTCATTGCTGATGTCAAACTCCAAACCTAATTCCTTGGCAAGGTTTGGCTTTCTGCTAAAGCTTTGTTGTTTTAAGGAACCTTTGGATCACGCTCTCTGCTGTCCCTGGGTTTGCTGAAAAGCCCAGAGAGAGCTTTTGGTTGCTTGGAGCTAATGCTGTAGTTTTTATAACTCCTTAAAGAGGCTGATTTTTGGAGGATTTTAATTGGTGAGCAGGCTGAGTATGGGGTTTTGCATTGGAAGATCTTAACACCCACCTCCAAAGTACAGTTGCTTTGGCATATCCTGGTGCTTGTAACTAAATCACAGTTTATACACTCTGGCTGTCCTAAATACTGTGTTTCTTCAAAGGACAAGATCCTTGTAAAAATACCTCAACACTAATGATCCTCCTTCCCGCAGCTTCTCTCATAACTGGTCTTTGGTACACGTAAAAAAAGAAAACACTGCAAATTTCCACTTGCCTCCAGACAACGCTGGGGCTGGCTGGCTTCCAGCCTTCTCTGGCTGAAGGCTGGCTTGTACTCCTCATCCCTTCCTTCTGTGAATAAAAGCAGGGATTAATCACTTGGCACTTAAAGCAGACGCGCATGCAAATCTTTGTTTGTTATTGAAGGAGTTTTATTGAGAGCTTATGCCCTTGCTGTATGGGGTAGAGTTTCCTGCACATAGCCAGCTGTGGCACAGGACATGTGATAGTTGGGATGTCTGCCTTTCTCACTGGAGTTTCTAGCTTGGAATTTCTGCCCAGTCCTGTTTTCCTCCTTCCTCCTGTTTCTTGGGGTTTTTTTTTGTTTTGTACAAGAACCATTTCCAACCTTTTTAATGATCCATTTTTAAATACAGTTCAGCTTCCTTTGCCTCCAAGGGGTTGCTGAGGAGTTGCAGTTTTCTGGCTGCTCTGTGTGATTAAGGACTCTAGATGGTATCAACTCTTCCTCATGCGTCCTTCTTTCTAACAGCTGACTACAAGGAGAGCTTCAACACCATCAGTAACATCGAGGAGATTGCATACAACGCCATATCCTTCACTTGGGACATCAATGAGGAAGCAAAGGTATGTGACCATGATTATATTTCCTGTCCTTTTAGCAGATTCGGGGATTGGGGGAGGGGAAGGGTGTGTGGCCTACCTGGTGATTAGCATGTAACAAGTTTGTTTACGCTCTTACATTAGGCAAAACCTTCTGGCTATTTCTTAATAGGGTTTGAATGTGCAACTGAGGAGAGCTTTGCAACTGCTTTAAGGTTCTTGGCAGAACTGTCTACCTGACAGACAAGTACTGACAAAAGGAAGCGCCGAGCATTTCCAGAGCAGATGAAGTGGCACGGGAGGTGTGATGGAGCACAGCTGGGCTTGGCAGGGGGCACAGAGCATTTCCAGAGCAGATGAAGTGGCACGGGAGGTGTGATGGAGCACAGCTGGGCTTGGCAGGGAGCGCAGCCTCATGGAGGATCCCTGCAGGAGGCGAGGGGCAGCTTCTGAGGGAGATCAGGCTGTGGCAATGGGCTTGTCTTTAGCAGAAGAGGGAGTAGCTTCTGCTATTGGCTCCAATAACACCCAGTGACCTATTTCTAGTTAGAGTAGCCTCCTGGTGAACTCTGGCTTGATCTTTTTTCAAAACTGTAAGCACTAGGGTAGGTGTGTAAGTACAGGCAGCTTCCCTAGCTAATAGTTAAGTGTAGCTGTTTGAGGCCACTCCAGATTTTGAAAAAGGCCCATGAGTCTTCTGAGTGCTAGGACAGCAGGTCAGAGACTGAAGTCTCCTCTGTTCCAAAGGCATTTGCTGGAGTCAAAGTGCACAAGTTTTCTTTGGAGAGTTTTGTTACTTCCTGGGTTTTTGTTAAAAATTGGGAACGTTTTCCTTCAGTTTTTGGAGGCTGGCTGTTCCCTTGCTAGTACGTCATATGGCAGTCACCAGCATCATGGAGAAAGCTAGTGGTGGCTGCAGAGTGCTATGTCCAGGAAATGCCTTAGCTTGGAGGACATAAGAGCTCCCAACAGAGAATGCAGAAGTCCTTCTCTGGAGCCATGTGTGTGACTGTGCTCTGCAGAAGAGACAAGGGATGGTGTCATTTCAGAGCTCACTGTTACCATGAGCTTTGCTCTGCAGCGCAAAAGCTTTGAAGAAAAGAGAGAGGGAGGGGTTGTGTGGGGGCTGCTGTTGGGTTTCAGCTCTGTGGGAGAAGTTTGGGATGTTTGGCAGGGAGCAGTGAGGAGCTGTGTGCTGCTGATGAGAGAAAGTTCTGCCTTGCAGCACATGTGACATTTACTTTTGAGGCTGGTGTTGGGTGCCTGGCTTCCCTCTTCACCAGATTTGGTTTCAGTTGAGTTGAGAGGCACAGCAGGGAGGAGACTAAAAGGCTGATGTGATTTTTTTGAAGCATGAAGCACTTTGCTGTGTGAACAAATAAGTGAAGCTTCAGAAGGGCTGTCGAAAGAGGCAGTAAGTATTCCCCAAGTGGTATCCTGCTGCCATAGCCTGGTCCTGTTCAAGGAACTCTGTTAACCTGTGTCTGTGAGGTACTTGAGAGCTTAGGATTTGCACACAAGGATGGATCATGCAGACGGAGGGATGGTTTGGGGTCCCCAAGGAGTCAGAAGCACTTTGCAGCTCTGCAGCTGCCTCTCTGCTGGCTGAGCCATCCTACAGCAGTAGGGATGTGCCGCTAACCTGGGAGCAGGGCTTAGAGCTGGTGCTGCCCATGGCTGCCCCAAGGAAAGCCATGCTTTCCCACCAGGTGACAGAAGGAGGAGGTTATTGCCCAGGTGCTCTGCAGACCCCTGGATGAGTAGTTTGAGCCTGCAGTGAAATTGACAATAGCAGCTTGAAAAGGTCTAAGGACACTCAAGGTGATATTTCAGCTCAGAGCTGAACTTCATGGGATGAGGTGGTGCAGGGAGTTGTGGCCTAGACTGGTTTTGCAGCTACATTGGCAAATTTACCTCCAGATCCACACTTTTAGTGTGTGAGATCCGTATATTTTGAGTATTGGTTTGTGTGAGCCTGCAGAGAGGACTTTTCATACCGAGAGTGCAAGTCTTGGATCCTGGGATTAGAATCATACAAAGACAAAAGTATTCTGAACTTCAGTGTTCAAATAACTGGCATTTTTAGCAAGTGTTCTGTGTGTTTAAGAGTCTATTTAACTGTATTTTTTTTAAACCTGAGTGGATTTGTTCTGTCAGTGGTCTGATTTCTCGCCAGTGGAGCTGCAGTTCTTTCTCAACTCCTGTGATCTTATCAGGAGATGCCTGAGCCAATTTCAACAATTTTTATTGCATGGTTCATTTACCTTGTATGCTCTCATGCTCTCTTTCATTTTCCTTTTTTTTTTTTTTTTCCCTCCTCCCCCCAGTAGTAGTCTTGAAGTACATGAAGAGAGCAGGCAATGAAGAGAGATGAGTTTCTGATGCTACAGAAAGTCCTCCACAGTAATAAATAGTGTCTTACATTTAATAACAGCAGCAGTGTTGTATAGATGATATGTTTAACCCGCTAGCAAGCCTTGATTATTAGAAACTTACTTCCTGAGCCCTGGAGTTACCTGGACCAGAGCCGAATGATTCTTCTGGGGTTGCTGCTTCTCCCATTCCTATCTTGCTCCCAGTTTGCTGTGGGAATGATTTGGTCCTATGCAGTGGTGTCAAACAGGAGGTGATGAGGCTCTGCATCTGGGGTTCCTCACGTAATTACTCATTTAGGCACCCAAGGCTCTGGATGCCCATCACATTTAAGGGAGAAATACCGTGTTATGACAAGAAGCTGGCAGCTCTGGGACCAGGTACTTGCCCTTCTTGTGCTAGTTCTCGCTGTGGGGCTGTACGGGGATATTGGACCTCTGATACTTTGTCCATGCAGGAGTGTCACCTGCCTCAGAGAGTGTTTTCTTTGCAGGCCCCTTGGAGCACTTTGAGGATTTTGTAAATTTTTGGTGAAAAAAACACTGTTTTCAGGTGGTATGAGTCACGTGCTCACTCTGTAGCAAGGAAAACATGTGGATTTTGCAGCTGCAGAGCTGCAGAATGGAAAGGATGTTTGAGATGCCCTCAGCAACCAGTATTTCCCAGTTGTGTTGAGCCGATGGCAACTCCAGGGCTTTAGACACTGGATGTAGCAGGCAGGTCTGGCTCTGCACGAGTGGAGGTGTCACACAGCTGGCTGTGTTGGTGTGCTGTTTGTGAGCCCATCTGTGTAGAAACCAGGAGTATTTCATGCATGACAGACGCTTCCACTCTGGGACCAGACAGTGTCCATGGTTTTTGGAGCAAATGCTGTGTGCTTCTTTCTGGCAGCTCCTCTCTGCCCTCTTCTGTTGCCTTGGGACATCACAGGAGCTGCTAGAAGTGGCCACTCTCTGGAAAAATGATCGGTTAAGTGTTCTCTGAGCATGTTTAAGCCAGAAACAGAGCCAAGATCCAAAGCTTCCTGGCTCTGAGACAGTGAAGGGAGCCGAGGGTGGGGAGGAAAAGATGGATTGTCCCTAAGCGATGCTCCTGAGACTGGAAGGAGAGCAAGGACAGGGTGGAAGGATTGACAGGAACGCTGAGGAGTAGGGAAGTGGTGATTCTGATGGGCTTCTAGGTGTGTCTGTGTTAGAGGTGAGGTCTGGCCCTGACACCTGACAGATCAGAGGAGGGCAAGAATTGAATGAGGAGGCAATGGCACTTTGTGAGGAGCAAGAGGGAGATGGTGAACTGGGAAATTAGTTGATAATCTGGTGAGTTGTTGAATTGGATATTTAGGAAAGCCAGTGCACCTACTCAGTCAGAAGCCATCCTGGTTGGGTGGAAGCATGGTCTGATGAGTCTGACAAAGATGTGTAGCTGATACTTGCTTGCATGCAACAGGTAATGCTGGAGTTGCCCTGAGGCTTGTGGAGGCTTCAAACAGTTTCCCACCCTGTCCTGCATGTCTGCTGTGTTGGGCAGACAGTCAAGGTGGGGTTCTTCTGCAAACAGCTTTTAGATGTCTGCACACAAGCTCGTCATCTTTCGCTTCTATGACTTCATTAGGGATGGGATGTCTAGAGCTGGGATGGAGCTTGCTCTGGAGGTGCCTGCCCTCCTTGTGACTGAGCAGGCTTGGCCATTTTTAAAATCGTGATTTTGAAGGTAGGGAGGAGGAATCCTGTCCTTGCAGACCTTTCTATGTGTTTGATCCCCATATGTCAATTGGGAGAAGCTTTTGTAGGTGCAGGTCATGAGTTTTTGAGGCTGGGAACCATCTCTTCCCAGGTCTGTATAGGGTGCCTGGTTCTCCTTCTCTTGGTTGATACCCATTGGTCTTTTAATGAAAATTGCCACTATGTACATGGTCAAATGCACGTTACTTCTGAGTGTTTCCTGCTACTCTGTTCATAATGTTAGCCATTGTCCTGTTACCTGGTGTGTTACCCGTTAGGCTGTGAAGCAAATTCTCTATCCCTTAACTCTGGCCTGGGGACATGGCCTGCTCTCAGGTCAGTGGCAGTTGAACAATCTGGACAGATCGGTTTCTCCAGGGTCAACTGGCTTTGCTGGATCTCGCTTTGCTCAAATCCCTTCTGAGCTCCTGCCTGGTAGAGCAGGAGGGTTGAGGCCTCATGTCTCAGCAGGGCAAGTTGTTGTCTTCATGGTGATTGCAAGACCCTCTTTTGCCACATTTTTGTAGTCCTAACAGTGCAAGGGCAGTGCTGTTGGCTGGGGCACCCCTCCCATGCTTGCCAGTGGGTCCCTTCTGAAACGTAGTGTTGCTTCCACCAGCTCCCAGAGAAGGGCCCCCGTGGAGGTCTTCTGTCTGGCTTGCTTTAGGCTGGATGGTGGGACTGTAGCCAAAAATGATGTCACTGCACATTAAGGGCTCTATTGTCCTCCCACTCCTTCCCTCCAAAAAAATAATACAAAAAAAAAAAAAGGCATTGTAAGCCAGATGCTGTGTGAAAGAAGCCTTTCTACTGAAAAGGGATACATAGAAACAGGGGCATTCAGAGCTGGAGGATATAGTGGTAGAGCTTTTTGCTGTCTTTCCAGCAAAGGGAAAGGTGCTGTGATAGCTCTTGAATGACACCCTCGATAACAGAGTAATTAATATTGCTGCTTCCCCCTCCGCCCCAAGAAAAGTGGAAGAGTCCTGTATTAAAGTAATTTGAAGCTAATTTGGGTTGGCCTTTTGAAATAGCAGATTGGGCAACAAGGGTGGTCTTCTGGCAGATCCTCGTGTGTGTCGACTGCAGTTTTCGGGCAGAATTCTTTGTTCAGATGAGCTCAATTTTTGGAGAGGGTGGATCTCTTGCATCAACTTGAAGTAAGGCTGGGGTGTACACCACTGATTTATTTTAAGAGTCTATTCTAGCATAATCCTCAGTTGGTGTTCCTTCACTGTAGGAAGAATTTCAACTTTTCTGATTGATGAATATTGCATGCGTTTATATGGATGCCATTGTAATGAAACAGCAGTCATATGCCTCATTAAAGAAGGTGTTGCCACCTTCAGCAGCATTGAGGAGGTACAGGTTTGGCTAGTTGGAAATGAAACTATGAAATGTGATGAGTCAAACATACTTAAAGGGAAGAGATTGGTTTGAAGCCAAGGCTGCAGACCACAAGTACTTTGAGGCACAACTGCATACAGCCTTTAGAGCAGGGACACAGGAAAGTCGTAGCAAGTATTGGTTACCTGCCTCTTGGTACAGACAGACCTCTCCCTACTCTGTCCTGGGTTTTCTTAAAAACAAACATGTGTAGCCCTTGATTTTACGCTTTGCAAATTAGAAGCAGGTTTCAACTCACAGCCTTTCTTCAGAACTTGGTGTCCCAGACTCTGCCATCTCTCTGGTCTTGCAACCAATTACGGAGCTCACAATGTGTGTCCTAAAGCTGGAGAAAACTGGGAGGTGACTTTTTTTCCCTTTTCTCCATTCCTTTCATACCTGATGGCAAAACTTCCTTTTCAGACATTTTCAGAAATTCTTTCAGTTTTGTGTTGGGGTTTTTTGGTTTTGTTTCTTGCATTTTTTTGTTGGGGTTATTTGGTGGAGCGGGTTGGGGTGTTTTTTGTTTGGGGATTCTTCATTTTACTTTGTTTTTTTCTTTCTAACATATTGCTTTTTTTTTTTTGTCAAACTGCTGCTTTTACTTGCTTTTTTTTTTTTTACTTCTTTTCTTGCCAATCCAACAAAAGCTGACGCCTGGCCCTGCACCTTTATCTTACCAGAGCGTGGGGTGGGAGGAAGGATCGTTAGGACTGGGAACCTCTGTCCCTGGGTTTCCCACGTGTTGCGAGCAGAGACGTTCCTGTATTTCCTTGCCTCAGAACAGGTTGGAATAACAATCAGCGTTGCTCTTTGAGCAGGAATATGTATTTTCCTTTCATTACCATTCATTCGTTTCGTTGATGGAGTGAACTTGCTAGGAGGATGTTCTCTCATCCGGGGCTGGGTCCCGTTTCCCACTTGGCATTCCTTGGCGCGGTGTGGGACCCGCGAAGTGTTTTGTGTCAGCCACCCAAATTGGGCTCGGTAGGTTTTGAATGCCAACTAACTTCCCGGGGCCGCCAGCGGGACGGTGCTGGCTCTGGCTGAGCGGAGCTGGAGCGGATGCGGCCCTATCGCACATCTGCCAGACAAACCTTATTTGGAGCGTCCGATCCCAAAGGCAGGAGGTGGCTGGGGAGCCCACAGGTGCATGAATTGCCCAATTTTATTTTTTTTTATCTCTCTTTCCTGGCTTGCTTCCTGCTGATGCAAAACCTGTGGCGCATGTGGGAGGTGAAGAAACGAATGTGAGAGCAGTAAGATTACCCACCTCTCAGGTGATCTGTACCAAAGTGTGGTGTGGTTGTGTGTGGGTTTTTTTTTTGTTGTTTTTTTTTTCCCCCTTCTTCTTTTAAAGACAGCTCACTCTTCCCAGCGCTGCTTTCTTAGGACATGCCTTGGCGGATGTGTGCAGGCAGACCTGTGCTTGCCCTGCCTGCACTCCAAGCTGCCTGCCCGTGACCCGGTGCCAACCCTGGAAGCCACGTAGCTAGGTTAGCACAGCGCCGTGCCCAGGCTGACAGCTCTGCCTCTCGAAGGGCTTGGACCTGCACTGGTCCAAGTGATAAGGCTTTTGGGACGGATGGGATTTGCATCCACCTAGCTCATGGCACAATTGAAGTACATTAAGGCCTATCTTGTACACATCCATGTGGGTAAATCTTTAGAAAAGACCCTTTATTTTACCTTTTTATGTTTATATTTGTCCAAGCCTTTAAAGAAACCACATGTATTCAGCCATCGTCAGCATTTAAATAACAACCTTTGAGTTTCCGGGTAACTTTTTCTTTAGCGGAGGGCTGATAAATGAGCTGTTTGTGGAATTTGGGCTTAGGACTGCTCCTTCGACTAGCCAGCAAAGAGTGCTGTGACCATGCAACTGTGGGAGACCAACTAACCTGGTGGCTGCTGGGCGTTGTGTTGACATTCCCAGGATTCCTGCTGGCAGCCAGGGTGGGGAGCAGCTCTGTCCTGGCCTCAGCAATAGCTGTGTAGCTTCCTGGTCCCTAGAGTTGGATGGTGCGTGTCTTGGTCCACCAAGGAAATCTGTGCTGGCAGAAGAGGGGGAGGTTGGTTTGAGTCTTCTAGTCTGTATCCAAGACCTTTTATTTAGGTCTGGTGGCTCCTTTACCCTATTTGTTCCTCTGTTTTTTAATCTACTGTGGTAGCCTCGAAGGCTCCTGTTCAGGTCAGTTCAGATCAAGGGCCATAGACACCCCCGTCCTGCAAAAAGTGAAAATAACTCATAGATCGAGTCAGCTGTGCAGTGTCTGCTGCCTTCCCCAGGAGACCACAGGAATGGCCTTGCTGGTCTAAGGGAAGGCAACGCGAGAGGCGGCGTAGGACCTGTGGGTCCCATTGTGCAAGGGCTGGTCTGCGAGTAGGATGTGTGGCCATCAGTCCACAGGTGAGACATGCTGCCCTTGTGCTGGGGAAATGGTCCCAGGACACACTGGAATCCCTTTGCCTGCTGTGTTTTGGGCAGGATGTGGAAATTATTTAGCCGAGGTCAAGAAAAACAGTATTCAGGCACGTTCCCTGGAAAGAATCTCATCGCAGTTTAACCTGTCCCTGGTTGTCATGTTATGGGCTCCAAACTCTGTATTCTGTCCAAAGACAGTAATCCAAAATCAAAAGCATCCTGACAATTTTAAGTTGAATATAACGTTAAATTGAGAGGTTTTTGCCTATCAGTGCTAGAATAGAGCTAAAGTTTTATCTGAATTCTCAACAGAGGAAAAAAAAAATACCTAAGGGACTTGGATTATTGAGTGATGTCTTCATTCTCTGGGTACAAAAATATAATAGAGCATAAAAGGAGGAGGTGAATTCAATTTACCTGTCCTCTGCTGAAGTGAAAGCCATGTGGAGCAAGGTGGTCAGGCTGGAATAGTCCCAAGTCTGTCTGCATAGGGTCATACCCAGAAGGACGTACAAGGTTGTGCACAACGGGGAGATGTTAGTCTTTCCCTCAGCTGTGTGTGCTGGGGACTGGCCAGAGCTTGCAGTGGGCTAATAGCCATCCAAGTTGCTTGCCATTACCTATGGCAATCCAGACATTGTTGCTGTGTACCTACATTTTGTTCCTTTTCAACTTTGCTTTGCAGTGAGTCAGAAGAGGCTCTACAAGGTGACATTTCATCTAAAGCTGCTGCATATGTAGCCTTTGGACTAATCAAAAATTGCTGGTGCTTTTTGTGTGACAAAAGAGCATGGCGTCCAAGATAAACCAAGGAGAGGAGATCTGGGTACGCAAGCCTTCATTTAAAAAAGGCATCTTTCATCTCGCTGACAGCGAGGTTCCTGCAGCGCTTTGATTGCCCTTTAATTATGCCTGTTTTTCCTGGTTTGTTTGAAAGGCAGATCTTGTTAGAAAAAGGTGCTGTGTGGAAAGAACTTGGCTGTCTCTGCTGCCCTTCCTTGAGGGCACACGGCAGAGCTGCCGGATTAATTTTTTTTTTTCTGCATTATTAAAATGGAAGATTGTTTCTCGTAGATTTCAACGCAGGCACATGGTGTGTTTCTCCCCGAGTTAGGCGAGGAGGGGCACGGATGGCCGGGTGGTTAAAGCAGACTGGGGAAGTCATGAGGTCTGGCTTCTTCCCACGCTGACTTCCAGCGTGATCCCGGAGGAGGTGCTTTAATCCTCCTGCCTTCGGTCTTCTCCTTGTGTGCGGCTGGTGCTGCTGCTCCTCTGCCACACGGGCTGCAGGAAACCCAGCCTGGAGCTGGGTGGTGGAGGAGGAGGGTTTAGAATCATAGAATGGTTAGAGTTGGAAGGGACCTTAAAGATCATCCAGTTCCAACCCCCCTGCCATGGGCAGGGGCACCTCCCACCAGACCAGGTTGCTCAAAGCCCTGTCCAGCCTGGCCTTGAACCCCTCCAGGGATGGGGCAGCCACAACACGTTTGTAGCGTGTTGGGGTGTCAGTCACCAGNCTCCAGGGATGGGGCAGCCACAACACGTTTGTAGCGTGTTGGGGTGTCAGTCACCAGATGTGTGTGGGGTGAACAGCTGGTACCAGCTCACAGGTTTCATGCCCTTTGGTGTTTTATCTTTAAACCTTGCCATTGTGAAGCCATTTGTCTGGATGAGAGTCTCAGCTTTCATTCATAACAATTTTAAATGGCTGAAAAAAAAATCAAGAAAAAAACATGGGAAAATAAAGCCTGGCTTTGGTTGGAGAGAAAAGCCTGGAAATATGATTCAAACGTAGACTAAAGGCTTAACTGCCGAGCAAGCGAAATGACTTGAGAACAGGTTTCTAATCCTTTTAGAAATCTCTGTTTTAAAGAAAATCTGCGTAACTTTTGAGGGCTTGCCTCATGTTTGTAAGTGCTTGGGCTTGACAATGCTCTATTTTGAAAGTGCTGTCTTTATGTTGAATCTTGGGAGGTGAGATGAAAATGTTTTTTTTTTTAAAAGTGGCAACAAATCTTAATATAGCTGAGAATGCGGAACTGCCCTTAGAAAAATAGGTTGGACACATGAAAAGGAATCTTGCTCAGCAGGCTGAAGACGCAGAGCAACTTCTGCGGTTACGTTTTTCTTTCTTCTGGCAATTTTGGGGTGGGGATGTAGCTGGCGCAGTCACTCGGCCTTACGTTTCAAGCGCAAGTCAAATCTTCCTGAACAAAAAGCACCTGGCTTGAAACTGCTTTAGCCCAAACTGGAAAAGCTGTTCACTAAAACTCCGTTTTTGTGGAACTAGAGGCGACCTGAAGTTGCTCAAAAATAGGAGTTACAGGGTGGGTAGGGAGGAGTAGACAATTGTTTTGAACTGAAATGGCTTTGTACGAACAGGAGAAGACAGGCTGGCGCTCTGTTGCTTCAGAGGGGTGATTAGGTTTTGGTTGTCATCTCCTGCCCAGAGTCCCAAAGACTTAAATGGCATGAAAATGAAGTCAGCTGCTTGAAGTCAAAGCTAATCAAATGAGGAGGCTCTAAAGTAGGAGGATAATCTTTGTCATCTGACAGGCAATCCCAGGTTCCCATCGGATACCCGTGCAGCTCCGCTGCCGTAGCATGCGTCGTCGCGCTGAGACCAACCCTTCTACCTTCAGCCCAGTGAGCTGCCTGGGCTTTGCGTGGCTGGTGGGCCATGAAAACTGAAATCAGAGAACTGAATTACCTGGTAAAAAAAGTGACACTGCTTGCTAGGGAACTGGTGGCTGATGCTCCTCGTGGAGTCCGGTGGTGTGAAACTCAAAGGAGGGATTTCACAGAAAGGTTGAGGCTGTGGTGGAGCTGCTGATGTGGCTGCTCGGGCATGTTTTCTTGTAGAAGGCAGTCATTTCTTCGTGCAGACGTGAGAGCTGTGTGTGAATATTCAGTACGGGTAAAGAAATTTAAAATTAAAATTTAAAATGTAAAAATATGCAAACGCCAGAGCTGGGGCTCTTGTTAAAAAAACACAAACCCCCTGCTCAGGGAACACAATTATTCAGGCTGTGCATACATCTGATTACCTAGCTCCAAAGTGGGTGAAGGCAGCTCTTCAAACTCCTTGAAGCTTTCCCCCGGGGTGCGCCAGCGCCGCGAGCAGAATGCCCTCGTAAAGCTGAAGGCAGCAAAAAGGGAAGCAGGGTGGATGAAAGCTGGCAAAGCCATCTCTGGGGTTAGTCTGGGGAAGATGGAAAAGAGCTTCTTTGAAAAGAATTTTTCTGGCTGCGATTTGGGGTGTGTTTAGCGCTTTTCAAAAAAAAAAAAAGGCAGTCTTGGAACAAGGGGAGTTTGGGGGCGAGCGGGTGTTGAGCGTGGTCTCACCTTCAGAGCTGCCGTCCCGGTGTGTCGTCCTGTCTTGGGCCACCACGGAACAAGCAGCCCAGGTCGGGGGGCTGGCGGTGGTTGATGTAGTTTCACACATCTCCACGTCCCTTGGCACAAGCGGGACTCGTTGGGGACACTGCAGCTCTGCGAGGCAGTGTGTGTGCACGAGGGAAGGGATGGGGGCTGTTTGCTGAGCCAGTGTCCCCCCGCTCTGGGGTGACTGGTGCTTCCAGGGGCTGCAAGAAGTTGCATGTGAATCTCAAACATTCAGACAAGTTATTACGAGATGATGCTGATCTATGCTATTCTTCTTTTTTTTTTTTTCCCTCCCCCGGGCTTTTTATACTACTGTGTTATATGTCAGGGGAAAAAAGAGTTTATATCCCTAATCTGGTGAAAGTTATTAGATTTCCATTTCCCCTCTTTTGTTAAAACTAGTAAAGGATGTTGCAGAACCTGTGCGAAGAAGCTGGTGATAAGCACTTTGGAAAACCACAAATCCAACCCAAACCCATAAGCTTTTCCAAACCTGCCTCGAGACTTTGCAACACCGGGAGGGCTCCGGGAGGTGGCACTCACTGACTGCAGAGCCTGTCAGACGGGTGCTTGCTGGTGGGAGCACAATAACTGAGTGATCAGGTGGTGGGACAGTATTCCTACAAAATCCCTGCCAAGATGCTCAGGTTCCCAGGGATTTGATTATTTTTTTATATTTTTTTTTTAAGCGGTGGATTCCCAGCCTTTGTTCTTGAGGCAGAGGGGAGAGGAGCCTTTGCAGGTCTCGGTAGCTCATAAATTCCTGGTAATTAATCACAGCAGCTTCTTCTTAGACGTGCTGGTAATGAGGATTGTGTCTGGAGAAAGGCTTGGCACAAAAGGTGTGCACGTTCTGGATACAAAGTACTCTGGTCTATCTGCCCACATCCACACAGGATAGTTCTTCTTTCTGTTAAGCAGTGTTTGGCTTGTTCTCTGGTTGTGGCTTGTTGTTGGGGGTTGGTTGGGTTTTCTTAGGCAATTATGAAAATGAAATTAGATATGTTGAAAATCATTCTTAATCCATTCTCCCCATAATTCAATTTTTTAATTAGAATAATGAAAATATTACTCTTTCCCTTTTGATCTGAATGTTAACAGATATTTGTAGGTCTTACTGGGGAATATTCAAAAAGGTGTTCATTTTTTAAAGTGTAAAGCCCAGAAACTCTCTCACCGAAATAATGGTGTTATTCCTGTGTTTAAAGATAACTTGTTGCTGAATATTTTTTTAAAAGCTTTTAATGTCATTAAAAAAACCCAAACAAACAGATAAATACCCCAACGAAACAAACAAAAAGTAAAACCAAACCAAAAACCCCAAGTAGTTCCCAGCATAAGCTGTGCTCACAGCAGCTTACATAAAACTCATGGAAAACTTTGTTTTAACTTGCCTAAAGTAACGTAAATTCTCCGAAACATGGTTGTGTTTTTACCAAGATGGTAAAACACTGGGCATTGAGGATCGGGTGCAGGAGGATTACGGCTGCAAAAAGTTGGAGATCTCTTGGGCAGAAATATCTGGGAAGGATGGGTAGAGTCTTCATAAAGTTTGAGAGTTCGTTGAAATTCACTCTGGACAAAGTGGCTTTGTCTCTTTTAGTGGCTTATATAAAGAATTAAGAATGTGATACTGCACCTTGTGGATTTTACCTGGTCTCTCAGAAGATAGAAAGTCCTACTTAGAGTGGCAAGGACCAGCGTTTAGATCTCTGCGCTCACCGAGTATTCCCTCGCTCGGCAGCCAGCCAGGAGTCTGTGTGTCACTACTGACGGGTGCTGCTTTCTTCTTCTACAGGTTTTCATTTCTGTGAACTGCCTCAGCACGGATTTCTCCTCTCAGAAGGGAGTTAAAGGCCTACCCCTGAATCTTCAGATTGACACCTACAGCTACAATAACAGGAGTAACAAACCTGTCCACAGAGCCTACTGCCAGATTAAAGTCTTCTGCGACAAGGTAAGATTAGGCCAAAGTGCCAGTGACCCTTGGGAAAGGCTGTTCCACAGCTTAGCAGCTTTTTTTTTTTTCTAATTCTGTCACTTGCTATTTTTGCTCATTGAAAACTCCCATCTGCGTTCGGCCTTTGCAAGAAAAGAATTTGAACCGCTTCTACTTGGCTCATAGATGTTATGATGACCTCAGATAAATTTGCTGCTCTAAAAATGCTGGAGCACTGAGAAGTGTTCCTGAGCATTGACTTTAGAGAAAGGTCAGTCAGTGGCAGAAGACTGGCTGTCAGTCCTGCAGAGTGCCTTCAGGAGGAGAAATTGCAATTGATTGGAGCAAGTGAAGGCTTGTCTTTTTGCCCAAGCTGTGTCGTGCTGGTCATCTTAAATTTCTCCTTGCGTTCTTACTGTATTTGTTATTAAAAAAGCAACCAACAAATCAACCAAAAAAAAAAAACCCTACAAAAAATAAAAAACACAGCAAAGAAAACCAACCAATAACTTGCGCATCTTGTGAACAGGAAATGTTGCTGTCTTCGTTGTGCCTCTGTGAGGTACAGCAGTATAATGAAGCCTGCTCACAAGCTGTATGGGTGCTGTAATTTGACTGCTCTGCCTAACACGTTTAGCACAGAGAATTAACACCTTTCCCACAGCCACTGTACACCTGAAGCTGAAAGCGCTTGTAAAAGCTTAACTGAATTTACGAAGCAAGGACATTTCCCAGCCTTTGTAACCTGTTCCTGCCTGAGCAGTCTTTTGAAGGACCAGAGCAAGTAATGTGCAATGTTGCTGTTTCCAAGTGACCAAGATCTTCCCATGCTGGGATAAATGCTGCCTGGACTTCCCTAGTCCTCCTTTTGATGGCTGTGAACCGCACTGACTTCTTATTTTGCTGGCATCCTACTTGATTATGGCCTCTCATTCTTTGCATCCAGACTCCATCTTCGTAGCACAGACTCTTTGTGAGTGATCTCTCAAATACCTCCCTGTGCAGCTGCAGGTCTGAGATGGACTCATGGCACCAGCTCTTCAGTCCTGTGCTAGCTTTGCACCGGTTACGTACTGTGTGGTCTTGCCTTGCTGTCATCCCTCAGGACACTGCTGCAAGTATTAATCTCCTGTGCTGTCGCTTCACTTACCTCCCAAAAATATCTGGAGCCCTCCGCAGGCTGCCTCGGCTGTAGCATCCAACTGACCCATCCTGTGTGTTTTATTGTCTGTCTTATATGCATTTAAATAGACCCCTCTGCTTTCTTGCATGGCTGGGAGAAGCTGCCTGCCAGTGTAAAGCTACTTAGTTGTCTTCTTTCAAGTGCCTCCTGAGATGGCTCCTGTTGTGATGATTTCTGTGAAGAATTTACCAGGGAGTTAACGAGTGCTCTCCAGAGCTATCTTAAAGGCTTGCCAGGAAGCCTAAAAGGCTTTGGTCTCGTGGGTGTTCTTCAGGCCTTTTTTTTATTTTCTTCCTTTTCCTCCTCTAAAATGAGACTGAGGCAAGTGTGTCATCTAAAACTCTTCCATGATCTGTGACTCTTGTGTGTTATCAACCTGTATTCTCTACAGTACCACTGAGTATAGACTTGCTGCAGGGAAAGGGGGGCTCTTTTACCCATAAGATGTCCAGTCAATTCCTGTGCTAAAATTACTGACAGGCTTGTGCCACTGCTAATAAGACAAAATGGTTAAGAAAAGCACAGATGTGTAATTCCAGAAGGGGACACTGTCATTTGTCTAGTGGCCAGCCCGGCCTAAGCCGTGACAACCTAGCTTAAAGGAAACCATTTGAGTCTATACCATAAATCTCAGTAAATCTATTAGTACAGTCATGCCAGTGTATCTTCTATTTTCCTTTGGGATTTTGACCTTTCGTCCTGCTTCATTCCTCCAGGTATTTTGCAGATTGGCCCTGAATTAAACGGGGAGGGAGGAAGGGAAGGAGCAAAGATTACTTGTCAGTATTTAATCTGACTGCTGCTCGTTCTGTGAACATGCAGCCAGTGTGAGGTTGATGCCTGATGGTTCTGCAATTTGCATTTATAGAAATGGTGTTGAAGTTTGCTGCCTTTCAGCCCCGGGCCAGGTCTGGCAATGAGAGCTGGGGATGGAGGCTGACAAGCTGAATAAAGTTTGTCACCACATTGAATCAAACTGTGTACTTGTGCACTTGTTTGAGGCACTGGGCGAGTGCTACTGTGAGCAGACCTGTGTCCTTACAGCTGCAGGTACTGACTCGTAGACCCCAGTCCTGGCCACCTTCTGCAAGCAGAACATTGGCATTTCAGAAAGAGCACCCATTTTTTGCCCTGCTTTTAATCTTGGCTAATCAATCAGCTGGTCTTGAATGTTTACAGGACCATTGTTACTATAGCATCCACACGTATTGCAGTCCTTAATGTGTTTGTCCTCCTGTGGCCACTCTTACTGTAGAAGTGCTGTGACCCATGTTTTCTTCGTGGAGGGCCAAGTCTGTCCCGTGGAGGTCTGTTGGAGAAAAAAAAGCACAAAATGATGGTGCTGTGGCCACCTAACAGGGACAGCTCTGTGTAGGTCTCCTCTATTCCTTTGTCTGCTAAGGCTGTGCTTCCATTGCACGCCTGAACTGACTTTGAACCCAGACACTGGCATGGCAGCCCTCTGCTGTCTCTCTTTTTGTGTGTATAAATCAATAGATATCCTACAGAAGGTCAAACAGTTTAGTTAATGTTGTCCGGCGTCCTTTGCATGGGAAAGAAGTGAAGGAGGAGAATTCCCACGCTTGGGGTGGAAGGGAAAGCTGCTGATACTTGTTTCTGTTTTTTGAGACTTAAGGTTCTTCATGTGATTCTGTCTTCCCCTTTTTTCTCTTTCTGAGGGAGGGGGTCCACAGGACCCCAGGATGTTTGGTTTTCATCTACTGCTGCGTGGTTTCAAGACCTGAGTAAAGCAGGATGGGCATAATGGTGTCATCCTGTGGTGTGTTACAGCACAAGCTTCTCTCAGGCTTGGCCCAGCAATATTTGGGCCATGTGGGGGCGGGGGTGACCTGTCCCAGAGATAGGAGACCTCTGCTGTAAATGGTGCCTCAGCAGAGCACCCACACAGAGAAGGTTAAATACAGGATTTAACAGACTAAGGCTAGCGTTGTCCTCTGTGACCTGCTGTTACTCTTGTAGCGACGGGTGATGCTGTCTGGGAAGGTTTTTATAGGATGGCAGGAATAAGTGAATTAGGTGCTGTTGGAAGGAGAGAGATGGTCCGAGGCAGCATTGCTGCAGATGGGCAGCAACATGGAGATTGTTCCTTTGCATAATCACAGAATACAGGTGGGAAGGGACCTTTAAAGGTCATCTAGTCCAATGCTCCTATCGTGGGCAGGGACATCTTCCACTAGATCAGGTTGCTTAAAGCCCCATCCAACCTGACCTTGAACAATTACAGGGATGGGCCATCCACAGCTTCTCTGGAGAGCCTCTTCCAGTGTCTCACCACTGTCATTGTAAAAAAAATTCTCACTTGCATCTAATCTAAACATATCCTCTTTCATTTTAAAACCATTGCCCCTGTTCTACAGGCCCTGGTAAAAAGCCTCTCTTCATCTTTCTCATAAGCCATCTTTGTATATTGCAATAAGGTCTTCCTGGAGCCTTCTCTTCTCTAAGCTGAACAACCCCAAGTCTCTTAGCCTCTCTTTACAGGAGAGGTATTCCAACCCTCTGACCATTTTAGTGGCCCTCCTCTGGACCTACTCCAACAAGTCCATGTCTTTTCTGTGACAGAAACCCCAGATCTGGATGCTGTACTCCTGGTGGGCTCTCAGGAGAGCAGAGCAGAGGGACAGAATCATCTCTCTAGACCTGCTGGCCACACTTCGCTTGATGCAGCCCAGGACACAATTGGCTTTCTGGGCTGCAAGCACACACTACCGGCTCATGTCCCATTTTTTGTCCACCAGTGTACTCTGGCAGCTCGGCTTCTGGGGCCACAGGGCAGAGGAAGAACTTGAATGGTTCGTGGGCTTTGTGCCAGAGCTGCAGCCAGCGTGTGAGAGCGTGTGGAGGGGGGCCAGGGAGCAGCCCTCTGGCTTTGGAGCAGGTCTGGCTGACACAGCCTGTGTGTGGAAGCGGGGAATGTTGCAGCACCGGGAAGGGTCCAGATCCCAGCGTGTCATAACTTGATGTCGGATCCTCTCCCTGCATCTCCCTCGCTCTATCAAATACATCTTCTGCAGAAGGGAGGGATGGCAGCTCTCACCAAAAATGCCACTTTCCTTTCTCAGTCCAAGAGTCCGTTACGCATCTGGAGACTTTGAGAGAAAGAATAACAACAACAACAAAAAACCCCTGCAGCCTTTAACACATAGGCAAATGCATGAAATCTTGCTTTTCGGACTGTAGGCTGCTCTCTAGGTGATAAAGTCGATGAAACCTCTTTCTTATAAGCTTATTTATTCCATAACTGCAGAATACAGGATTGCCAGTGTTTTTTCTTCAAAAGTATCTGATCCTGGCTGTTGCTGAGCTCTGCTGGCAAGGCAGAAAAGCATGGTATCAAGACACAACTTTCTCTTTTTCTGTGGAATTTGAGATGTGTTTACCTGGGTCCCTCTAGCCTGGAACAAGGCTTTTTGACTTTCAAGCAGAACTCTGGCTGTAGATATGGGAGGGCAGAGGTTTCCTCAAAATGTGTGTCCACATTCTGTTGCACATTCTCCACGAGGCAGTGGGTGCTGTTCTGTAGCACAATGTTTGAGTAGCAGAACTTCATTATTTCCATGTGAAAGGTAAAAAATGGGAGTGGGGCTGAATCTGATCTTTCTGCTGTCAAGCTGAGATGTGACTACTGTGGTAGGGGAAGTTGCAGAGGCGTGTGGGTCCAGCTGTGCTGAGGTTTCAGTGAGGTGTCTTCACTGTAGTGGGCCATATCAGCTTTATGGGGCCAAAGGAAACTGGTAATGACTGTGTCTTCATTAGTGATTTATTTTTTTTTTCTCTTTTTCTGAAGCAGCTGCCTGAAACTGCTTGTGTCCCTGCTGTTAGGTGGGAGAAAAGGGGACATGTTAATGCACATCAAATATTTAGGCTAATTTTCCTTTTTATTGCTAGTGCAAACGTGCCCACTGCTTCCTAGCAGGGCTAGGCATCCAGTCACCTATAGGGTATTGATTTACTGGGGGGTTAGGAGGGCTGTTGCCTTGGGCACCATTTCCCACCCCATTGCCACGTGCTTTTTGTCCTTTCATTCACCGTAACTAATCTAGTTTTCCTCCAGCACTGTCCAAGGATGTGAGTGTGTTTTGGCAGCTTTTCAGGGGTGTGAATGAGGAATAATGGCTTCCTTTGGCCAGATGACTGTTACCTCCTGCCTTGCTTTGCAGGAGGATGTTGGGAGACAGGTAGAACTCGTGTATACCAGTTTGGGCATCGATGTGGTGGTAGCATCAGGATTGAGTGTTGGGGATCTACTGTGGGCTTATCACCTTATGCAGCTGGCAACATGACATCTCTGCCTTAACCCACAGTCACGTGGGAGGACTGGGCAGAGCTGGAGGAATGAACGTGATTCCAGTATAAACCTTATTCGTTTCTTCTCTCTCTGGTTGTCATAGCTGCCTGCACCGTGCAGAAAACGTAGTTCTCTCCCCACCACTGCTTGGTTTGGAAGGCTGGGAACTGTGGCAAGAACCTGGTTAGGTCTCTGTGGATTCCCACATAGCCAGACCCTGTGTAAAAGAGAAGTAGTAATGTCCACTTTACAGTTACTCCTGTCTTCAGCATGACATCAGTGAAGGCTGGTATAACTGCTGCTGGCTCTATGTGCAAACGTGCTGGGAGGTATCTTGCACTTTGTGATCCAAGTGTGGCTTGATTTTTATAGATCAGGATTTAATGATGATCTAGTGAACTTTCATACTGAGGGAGCTTTCAGGTTTTTATTGTTTTAAGCACTTCAGGTTTATTTTATCTCACATTTCGTGCAGTTGTTACAGCCGTGGGTATCTTTTGTCATCATATCCTCATCTGACTGGAAAGAAAAGCAAGTGTTTGCATCCTGGATGTGGTTATTGGATTTCATTAGATGACAGGACTTGAAAGTAAACACTGGGCGGATCTCCAGGTTGGCACACTCTGGCAAACCTGCAGCTTGTGTACTGTGGAGCTGACCTCCACAAACATGGCTCTGGAAGAATCGGTGTTCCTGGCTCTGCAGCTGGAAAAAACCAAAAAACTAAAAACACACTCTCTCTCTTCCCCCTCCCCTTAATCTCTTGTCTGACAGGGAGCAGAGAGGAAGATCAGGGATGAAGAGCGAAAGCAAAGCAAAAGAAAAGGCAAGTGCACTGACCCCAGCTCTCAGTTGAATGCCTGTAAGTAGAAATTATTCCATCGGTATTTAAAATATTAGATTTCGTTTTGATTACAAGTATCTTGTGCGGTAGAACTCTAAGTCAATTTTTATCCCCTATGGAATAGTTTTAAGCAGTTGCTTATGGAACCATTCACTGTGTTTTGCAACGTACTGAGTCACTTAAGATTTCACTCCTACCTAGTTCTTCATGTCCAAGACAGGATCCTGTTATGTTTTCAATCAGGTATGTTTTCAGCGGTTGAAATGACAGGGTGTGTGATTTTTAGGCACTGCTGGAGCCCCTGCAGCAATGTGTGGCAGCCAGTGCTGGAGCTGTTCCAAGTGTTTCCCAGTTGATCCTAAACTCAGTTTTAACTTACGTTAAAAATGTGTTTGTAACTGTGTGGCAAGGTGGTGGCAACAGCCTTGGGACTGAGCCTCCAGCCTCCCAGTCTTACGCTCACTCTTCTAGAGCAGAGCAGTCCTTGGTAAATAATTTCAATAGAAGATGAAACTCCTCTGCCCAGAGAAGCTGTGGCTGCCCCATCCCTGGAGGGGTTCAAGGCCAGGCTGGATGGGGCTGTGAGCAACCTGGTCTGGTGGGAGGTGTCCCTGCCCATGGCAGGGGGTTGGAACTCAATGATCTTCAAGGTCCCTTCCAACTCTAACCATTCCATGATTCTATCTGAAGGCCTCAGCACTTGTAGTATGTAAAGGCTGTATAGCTTCTTCCAGCTGAGCATCTTTCCTTTAACTGCTGGAGGTGACTGCAACAGATCGTGTGTTTGGCTGACTGGTTATTCACCCGCAGAGCTGCTTAGAGGGAAATGTATCTCCCTGTTCTTCCTTTGGACGGGGCAGGTGCGTGCTCTCCCTGGCACTGCTCTGTGTGCTTGCCAGAGCTGTGGTTTTAACAGTCCAACTGGTTCAACAAGCAGGCACCTCGTGGCTTGCTGGGCAGGATTTTCCTGACGCAGCAGGTACGGGCTGCTGGAGCAGCTTCAGAAGAAGATTATGCCAAGAGGGAACCCGTTTGCTCAAGGACAGTTAGAGAAAGGGCTGGGTTTCTGGGCTTTTTCCCAAAGTATGTGGTGTAAAAGGTAGGTTTAGTACACTGTTAGCATTTCACAAATGCAGTAGCCCCAACGACTCCCAAGAGATTACTGCGTGCAGCCCTTTGCATAATGGCTGTGAAGTGCAGGCAGTTTCGATACAGATTTCCAGGATCTTATGATGTTACAAAAGCTGCTTTCCAGTGTGAATTTCCTAGGCTTGGGTTTAGCCTGATGTGACCTTTGTTTTCCTGGAAAGTACAATCCTTTGCTGTTTTGCTCTTGTGTGGGAAGTTTTTGATTGCTTTAAGCCATAAGCTATTTATACCCACCTTCAGGATCACAACTGCCATGTGTGCATGGACTCAGCAGAGATAGCTTGTGACTGCTGGACAAAGTTATTTTCTACAGGGATTGATCAATCTTTAAAAAAAAAAAAAAAATCAGTTTTGCAAGGAAAAAAAGAGTATATTTTCCACTGGAGACATGAGAAGTGAAGTGGTCTGCTTGTGGTTGGTTTGACCCAAAATCAAAATGTGTCCACTTGTTAAAAGGAATGGAAGTCTTCAGCTGGGCTTAGTTTGACCAAACATGTCTGAAGTGCAGTTTTAAGGCACCTCCTGCCTCGCTGTCTCCCAAATGGGTCCCTGCTGGTGAAACCTGTGCAGTCGGTGGCTTGTGTCACATCAGCTGGTGCATTGTGAGAACCAAAGTGCTCTGGGAGAGACAGTGCTGGTCCTGGTGGGGATGGACTGGCAGCTTGAGGTGACCAGGATGAACAAAAAATGTAAAATTTGAAAGTGTGGAATTGAAAATGTAACTCCAAATGTCACATCTTGCAAGAAATAGTATTTGTACCACCCCTGAAGTGCGATAGTGCTTCTGTGGTGCTTGGTACATGGGAGACCTGTGTGTCTCTGCTGGGGTGAGTGGCCAGGCCATTCTCTGGCCTGGTTTAATATCTGAAGAAAGTCAAGCAGCTCACTTGGAGAGATGGAGCAAAAGCTTACTCCTGTGTGAAAAGAGCTGTTTCCTTCAGGTCCAGGCCTGAGAGGTAGACAATCCAGCTTCAAACTCCTCTACTGCAGGAGCTTCTCCCTTTGATCCTGACTGCCGAGTACCCTTGTTAAACAGGATATGTGCCTCTTAAATCATGTTGGAAAGCCACAGCCCCATCAGTGTCTTCACTATCCTCTATTCCAATCTTTGGTCTCTCTGCAGTTTCTGATGTCAAAGTGCCAATGCTTCCCTCACACAAACGTACCGACATCACCATCTTCAAGCCCTTCATGGATCTGGACACTCAGCCAGTCCTTTTCATTCCTGATGTTCACTTTGCAAATCTTCAGCGCGGGGGTCACGTAAGTAAAGCTCGTGGGTGTGGGGATGAGGAGGGTCGTGGGGGATGTATTTGCAAAAAGCCTGGGTTGCTGTGTGTATGTACGTAGATACGAAATGCCAGACTGTCTGCTCTGGTGCTGTAAACAAATCCAGGCTGAGCCTCATGTGAGCAAGTGACATTGCTCCTAGTCAATGGGGGCATTGGCTGGGGTTAACTGGGGATGTTTTGTGAATCAATTATTTGCCTATGAACTCCTGTTTTCCATGAACTTGAAATAGTGTTTCCAGAGCGCCTGCAGTCGAGAGTTCATTGAACAAACTGCAGGCTGGTTTTCTCTTGTAAAATCCACTGGGTTCCTGGTGCGCTGCTGTAGGCCTGGGGCTCCTCCAGCCTGCTGCTGCGGGGTGAAAAGCCACTCTCTGGAACTGGCAAGTGTGTCAGCTCTGTGATCCGCTGCCAGAGTGCCCTGCCTCGGCGTTCCTGGAAAGCCCCAGCTGACAGGAAACTGGAAGGGAAAAAAAATTAGAGTGCAACCAAGTTTCAAAAGCTTGAACTTTCTGTGCTGGGAGTCCTGGCGTGCTCTAGCAGAATCCAAACCTTACTTTTTAAGAGCATTGCCTAAACTCCTAACAGGAATGGAGAATAAACTACATCCATAAGGCTGACTTTTCCACATGTTTTCCTATGAATGCTCTAGTGCTGAGCTCTGTTAGAAAATTCTATGCCAGTGCAGAGAGAAAGCTAGCTAGCTCTTGTATGTTCCCGCCTCTCTCATTTCAGATCCTTTAATTTCTGTTTATGAAAAGAGGTAAAGATGATGCTTACTGGCTTTTGGAAGATTGGGCCAAAGTGTTTTTTGATACAAGGTTGAAAAATAATAAGAGGAAATTAATTCTGGTTTGGGATAAAAGCACTAGTACTGTTTGCGTATTAAAATGGAGGCCAATGTTTATCACTTGGACCAAAGCATCTTACTTCCAGTAGAGTAGTCATGGCTGGCTCCCTGCGTGACAGCCTGGGTTTCCCCCCTGTCCTGTACTGATGTGCTTAGGAGTGAGTTGGGTGGGTGAGCCATCTGCCTGTCCCTTGCTGCTCCTGCCAAAGGCTCAGGGGTTCCCTCTCCTTTGACTTGATGCCTTGGACCTCTGCTCATGCCGCATGCAGCAGGACTGTTGTTGTGTGCCAGTGACCCTTTAACACAAACAAAGCTATTGTGAAGTTGCTATTAACAGGGAGCACTTAGAGGGATGGGGAGAGCGTTGCTGACATGACCACGTTAGGACAGCTAATGGGTCTGTCCTTATACAACTTTGTTTTGTAGCCTTCAGAGCCCTTTGTAGTATTTTCCGAGGACTGAGTACCACTCAGGTTCTCACTAGCTAGCTAATTCAGCGTGTGTTTTTCTGGGAATGTTAAGAAAATCTCCCCTTTGTTTTAAAAGGTCCTTCCTGTTGCTTCGGAAGAACTGGAGGGTGAAAGGTAAGAGCTGTGCTACATCAGCCTACTGAAGCCTTGCCCTCAGACAGGGGGGTGAGTCCCTGTAATTGTACTGCTGCTAACTTTTTGCCCTGTCAATGACAGCTCCAACCTGAAGAGAGGAGCCTACATCGGGGAAGAGGACTTTATTGCTACTCCAAATAAGATGGCCAGAATAGAAGAACCAAAAAGAGGTATTATTGTCTTCTTGCAGAGACTGAATTATTGGATTATTTCTCAATCATGATAGAGAGATGCATCTGAGATTAAAGGTTTTTTTTAATTTATTTTGGAGACTACTTTAGCCTAATCTTTCTGGCTTTGAGCAATAATAGAAAGAGTTTGTATACTAGGATGTAGTTCAGCTCTGCAAATATTTTACAGTGTCAGAATTTCTGGGTTTTTCTGCCAACTCAGGCAATAATTGGCTCTGAACCTGTAAGGAAAGAGACATAGAGGTGAGCAGTTTATCAATCTCCTTGGTAGTTACCAATCTCTCTGTGGGGGAGAGAATTCATCACATAATCAACTACAAAATACTTTGGAAATCTTCTCCAGGACTTTAAGCAATGAATGCCAAGAACTGGTTCTGGGTATAAAACTGTTGCATCTTTCACGGTGCCAGAAAATGGGCTGTTCACCACTGAGAGCCAAACTGAGAGAATATTCTGCTTATTTTTAACTTGTCCACCTTTGCAATTTGATGTGGGATTGGATGTTGCTGTGATGCTGTGGAAGGAGATGAGAGGTACCTTTGGAGATGGTGTAGTGGGTTACCCCTCTGATGACAGTTGTGTGTGGAAGGACCATGACGAAGCTTAAAGGATTAAACTTGTGATGCGGCGAAGGTTAAGTCTGGCAAGTCTGACTTTAATGGGGCTGCACTTCTGTAGTCTGGATAAGCTAGTAAGGAAGGATGCATTTTATAAAAGGAAATTAGACTACTTGGGTTTTATTGTTGCTTTACGCCATAAAATGAGACCCATGGGATTCTCTCTCCTTTGGTGTATCGTCTCACCCGTGCTGTAACTGGGAGTGGGTGTACTGCCTTCATTTTTTTAAATCTACAGTCCTTCTTTTTGAAGCCTGCTTTTAGCAGAGGAAACCCATCAAGGTGCTGTCCTGTCCTGAGTTCACCTTGTTCAATTAGATATGTAATTGCTCTGTGTTGCAGGTGTATCCAAGCTGTGGCTGATGAACCCTTGTAAACAGCCTGCAATACCTAGTCATTAGAAGATGGATTAAAGACAGCAAAGCTGTTAAGTCCAAGCTTTCTTGCTCTCGTGGCTTATTCCTCAGCCTTAATACAGTTTTGATGAGGCTGGTGTTATACACAATGACTCTGCTAGCTTGAGAACAGTAGGGTTGCTTACCTAATTGGGTTTCTTATTCTTTCATTCCTCTCCTAGCAGGAGACTTAAGTCCTCATTGTATGTCAGCTGGGGTGGTATGAGTATTACTGGAACGTGGCAAGGGGTAGGAAGAGAAATAAGACGGCGTAGGAGGAGCAGAGGACTGTACAAATAAATTATTTAAAAATGAGGTGGTGGCCAGGATGGCTTCACCTGCTGTGGTAGCATGTGTCAAATCATTTTACTGTGCAAAAGTCTTGTGGCAGATGACCTGTGAAATACAGATACCCAAGAGTCTCAAAGCTGTGTGTTTTGTGTTCCGCCTTTCTGTGTTTCAAATATGACTTTTTTCTTTCAAGTAATAGAGAAAACAGCAAATAGTGAAAAATTTAGAAGTATTTTGGCAATAAAGATGTTTTAGCACACGG
This sequence comes from Tringa tobata, assembly GCA_033628505.1. Classification (NCBI taxonomy): domain Eukaryota; kingdom Metazoa; phylum Chordata; class Aves; order Charadriiformes; family Scolopacidae; genus Tringa; species Tringa tobata. Next base: position 5,625,305 of record JAHREE010000215.1, read on the forward strand.
TATTTCTGAGTGCAAAAGGTATATTTTGAGCTAACCTAGCTATGCATGATTTTGATGCAATTTTCAATCTATGTTGAATATATATGAATATTGTATGTATATCTCTTCATGAGATCCTCAATGTATATTATTCTTTACCTAGCCATTATCATATACACATTGTTTTTGGGGAGTAATTATGTAGTAAATTCCTCTCTCCAATTTGCTTTTTCAGTGTTGCTGTATGTCCGAAAAGAGTCAGAGGAAGTCTTTGATGCACTAATGTTAAAGACGCCGTCTCTGAAAGGGTTAATGGAAGCGGTAAGTGCTACAGCTGTTTAATAGTCCCTGCCTTAAGTGTGAGAAGAATCCAGTGCAGCCCCTTGCTACCCACTCCTCAGACACCAATCACAGGAGCTGCTCTCTCGGTTGCAGCTTGTGTCCACATATTCCCGCTCTTCTGGATAAGAAGTGTAAGGCCAATTTGCTTTCAATAACACAGAAATTAATGTAAATAATGCTTTAATTCACTATTAAGGGACTGCAGGGACTTTTAAGTGTCTTACCCCACATCTGTGGGGTCTGGGTGTAAGGAGGTGTTTCTCAGCCTTCCTGAAAGTCCAGGTGTGTCAAGCTTAATGACTGGATACCTGAGATAATCCCAAAATGATAGGCACAGCTGGAGAGAGCACTCCTAGGCTTGCCTCTTGTGCAGGCTCTGCTTTGGCCAAGCTGCAGAAGCAGCTGTGTAGGGCTCTTCCTTGCTGCATCAAACAACGGTCAACAGACTCCCGCTGTGGATGTCCCTCCTGTCAGAGGGGGTGTTTTAATTAGAAGACGGAGTGGTTTACAGAGTGTGTTCAGTGGTTTGGGTTTATTTCAGTTTTCCAAAGCTTTCTTTGGGGACCTCCCCTCCCCTTTCATAACCTGCTTATGAAAAGGTCCAAGTCCCAGCTTCTGAGTGTGCTTGAAGGCTTTTATATATCTGTGCACACGTGCGTGAAATTGCTCTCTGGTGCTTGACTTCCAGAATAGCCTTCCACTACCCCTGCTGCTGCAGCACTGCGAAGGAAGTACAGAGCTTAACTCCAAGGAATGGTGTAATGTTTGGCACGAGCTCAAAACTGACGTTTCTGGCTGCCTCTTTCTGTGACTAATGCCTTGTCGATGCTCAGAGGAGAGAGGCTTGGGGCTGCACAGCCAGCTCCTGCTGTTAGTTTTGGGACCCAGAGATGGTTCTGTGACCTGAATCTCTCTCTTTTCCTGGCTGTGGGGCTTTGCCAGCGCGGGCAGCCTGGAGAAAGGGGCTAATGGGGAGGGAGAGTCCTCTCCGAAGTGAAGGTGCACCCTTGTTGTTTCACTTCATAAAGCAAGGAAGCATGAACTTACAACTGTAGCTTGGAGGAAACCCCCTGTGTATTTGCTTCCTGCAATGGCATATCTGTTTGGTACTTACTGTTGCTATGATAAGAGCAATTTACCAAAGAAAAACCAGGCTTTGGTTACTGACCTGATTTTCTGGAGGTTTTTACGATGAAAAGTGCCATGGTTAGTGGCTGTGGTTTTGCACTGAGGACATCCTCCTGGGTAAGGGGGACATTTCTGATCCACTCCTGTCCTTAGCAGCAGAGGTCTTTGCTCTGTTGTTATATTCTTTCTGCGCCAGCCACTGTGATGACTAGTTTTCACCTGATCCCTGTGACACTGAACTTTAAAAATGGTTTTCTATATGCTAGGAGACGAGAGAGCCAAGAGAGGATGAGAACCAGGATGTGGGTGGGGTTTTTTATCTGTGTGGGCTTTTCGGTGTGGGAGCAGGAGGTGCTGTGTGAGAAATCCAGTGGCCAAGTTTAGAACACGATTGAATTTTTTGCACAGAAGTTGGCAGACTGCAGAGGCGGGGTTCTCATCTGCAGGCTTATGCTGTAGTTCAGGATTTAATATTGCCTTTACGGGGCAGAGTGGTGGTTTTGATTTGCAGAGCTTTTATTGTTCCTTTCAGGAAAGTAGTAAGTGGAGGGCAGTGCCAGCAGCCTCCTTGCTTCACAAATGCTTTTTTTTTTTCTTTCCTTCTTTTGTTCTAGATATCTGACAAGTATGATGTTCCTTTCGATAAAATAGGAAAAATCTTCAAAAAATGTAAAAAAGGGTGAGTATGCAACTCTCTGAGAACGTGAACTCCTTTTTTCAAACTTGCAGGTAAATCTGCTTTGTAATTTCTCCATGTGCTGCGCAATGCAAATGCCATTTGCAGATCACAGATTGATATGGGGTTGGAAGGGACCTCTGGAGATCATCTAGTCCAACCCCCCTGCCAAAGCAGGTCCTCCTAGAGCAGGTTGCACAGGAACATGTCCAGGTGGGTTTTGAATGTCTCCAGGAATGGAGACTCCACCACCTCTCTGGACAGCCTGTTCCAGTGCTCTGCCACCTTCAAAGTAGAGAAATTTTTCCTCACGTTTAGGTGGAACTTCTTATACTCAAGTTTGTGCCCATTTCCTCTTGTCCTGTCCCTGGGCACCACTGAAAAAAGACTGGCCCCAAAATGTGTGGCCCCAAGATGTGTGTGGGGATGCAACATACTAGTCCTATTCCAATGTCATTGACAGAGCAAAAGACCAGAAGGGTCCTGTAGAAATATGCAGTCTGACTTCAGTAATTTTCTTGTTTGTTTTTTTTTTTTTCCTCTAAAGTCACTTCAGTGTCTTAGTCCCTTCCCCAAAGTGCCTCTGGCTGGAAAAATACATCCTTTAATCACCTTTGGAATCTAGTTTCAAGGCTTGTGCTTTCATAGCAGAGTTGACCCACCAGAATAACTGCAAAAGGTTTGAATTGATGGTAGTTAAACCACTGCTAAGGACACCTCTGTGTGTGTGTGCCCTCCCATGCAAATGCAAGAAACAGTCAGGCAGAGGGTTTTGTGCTGATGGTTTATAGCTGCCAAACAAACCAGCTCAGAGCCTGGAGGTTCCAGAGTGTCTGCAGCTTCTGAAGGATTTCCGCCAGTTCTGAGATCTCCCTCCCTTCCTGCTCCGGGAGCCAGTTCCCCTTTTCATCCAGATCCTAGAAGCACGGCTGCAAGCCCTGATGGCAGGTTTGGATAAGGACAGCTAGATCTGCTATAGGAAGCCATGGGTCAGGGACAGGTGAGCAGGGATCTTGTGTTACCTCTGGACAGGCCAGGCTCCCTGAGATTTGAGGGCATCTTTGCTGTCTTTGGCATGTAGTACAGTAATATTTCCCTGACTTATTTTATTTTTCCAGAATTCTGGTCAACATGGACGATAACATTGTGAAACACTATTCTAATGAAGATACCTTCCAGTTGCAGATTGAAGAAGTTGGAGGATCCTACAAGCTCACTCTGACTGAGATCTAAGATCATGGATCCTCTGTGGATTTTAAACAAAGGTCTCCAGTGAACATTTTCCCGTAATTTAGGATGTTGGGCAAAACACTAATCACCTTCTCCAGAAGAAAGCCAGGTGTTGACTTGTTCTGGGGAGCAGAGCAGTGTTTTGGCTTAATAAGTTTGTGTTTCTGTTCTTTCCAAAGAACACTGTAATGCTCATGACCTTATTTGCACTTGAAATGAGCGAGCAAAGATCAGTGATTAAATAGAGAGTGTGTATAAAACATTAGTAAATACAGGAGTTGGGGGGAAACCCCTGGAAGGTGGCCTTTTAGAGTGGTGATATCTTATTTATCTATTCAGTATCCATGTTTGAGCCCGTTATCAGCTAATACCATTTTTATTGGACTGTTTTCTGCTAGGTAGAGCTGCAAAACTACTAATTGATACTAGTAGGAATTGCGTGCAGGTTGGAGAAAAGTCTTTATAATGTTTACTCTTGAACAGGGGCAGACTGTTGAAATCACTTGTGTCATTTGGGGGGAATGTAAAACTGCCTTGCTTATGAAGAACTCGCCTTAGTAACTGTGTGAACTCTCATCAGATGAAGCTATATTGTATATAAGTGCAATATATTTTTGAAGGTTTGTAAATGTGTACATACAAGTGATATATAATATATATAAAACATGGTGTTCTGTATATACCGTGAATATATGCAATGAAGCCCATCTAAAAGGATGCCATATGCAGATAAAACAGATATTTAACGTAACTATTTAAAAACAGACAAACCCTTAATATGCACCAAAGGTGAGCACACGTTTGTACGTTCACAGAAGGCACAAGAGACCTGCTTGTTTAACATGGATCTTCCTACGTGGAAGGAAAAAGGTTCTGGCTCTCTCCTAAACCCTCCTGCACAGCAAGGCGACGGCAGCCCTGGCTTCCCTCACGAACTGCCAATTTGACCCCAGAAATGGCTGTGTGCTGCTGCCCTGGGAGGTAGTTTGGGCCAAGTCTTGAGAGCTGGGTCCCAAGAGGAGTCGAGCAGATGCGGTTTCCTTGAAATCTCACTTCTTGGGGGTCAGGAAGGAGGTCTCCTGGAGGGTGGATTTTTATTTTCTTTTATTTTTTTTGTAGCAGTGTACTTAATGCTCAGCTGAACGCTGCCCACCACAGCAGCTCGGGCTGGATGAGCTCTTGGGTCAGAGACAGCTTGCAAGGTTATAGGATGTCAACAGCTGGAAGGGCACAGGTGAGGCTTTGGAGAGAAGAGGGCAGTGTCCCAGCTCAGCGGGACTAAGGGCTGCAGTCAGGTTCAGCGTTCCTGCTGTGTGTACATCGCCAGGCACTGACCCTCCGCTGAGGTGGGGAGACCAGAGGGGCAGCTGGTAGCAGGTGTCCTGAGCCTACCCCCAGGTGGGAGTGCCCCAACACCTCCAGCAAATACTGCTCTGCAGTAGGTCGTACAGTATTTACTCATCACGTGCATGTGCTTATGAAGGAAAGGCACCCTTTAGTTAGTGGCGACTGAGAGAGGAACATTTAAACAGCAGCACTTGGCTCTAAGGCAAAAACCTGCATTAGAAGGTGAGCAGAAGAGCATGACTACCAGGTCCAGTGTCGCTTGGTGCTTTTGTTAGGGAGCTGGATAATGAAAGAGGTGTTTATAACATTTTCAGACAGCATAAAGCTGGGAAGAGCTGCAGGTGTGTCACCTGGGACGTGACGGTCGATCTGGATAGGCTGGAGAAATAGTCCGGAAAAGTAGGATGTGATTCTACTTAATGGTTAACAATTCAACTGAAAGGTTAACAGATCGTAACCGAATGTTGCTCAGCAGTGTCATGCTGCTGTTTGGAAGAGGGAGGCAAATGCCGTGTTGAGTTGATAAACAGAGCATGACCTGCAGGAAATTGGAGACCCGCCTTTTGCTCTACTTGGCATGGCCAAGACCTCCACTGGAGCTCTCTGCCCTGTGCTGAGCCTGGTCCTCCAGGCAGAGCTCATGGATTGTGAGGAGGAAGGGTTGGATGAGTTGCCAGGTGAAGAACCATCTTCAGAAAAGAAGGTTGAGGGGAGCAGCCTCCCAGCACTTGTTCTCCTGGTCCATCACAAGTGCAATGGGAAGTAGTGGGTGTAAACTGAAGAAATTCAGGTTAGATGTGGAGGTGGTTTTCCCAAGTGAGAAGAGCAGGTTGCCCAGGGAGGCGGTGGAGTTTGGCATCGCAGGTCTCTAGAGCCAGGCTGGGTGGACATGGCTCTGGACTGTCACAGGTCTATTTGATTCTCCCTTGGTGCTGTGACTAGGTGACCACTTGAAATCCCTCCCCACCATATTTTTTTAATAATTTACATGCAATATAGTATTTTGGGATCTGCGTCTGGACCAATCCTGAGCTGGTTCATAGACCGCTCCATTCCCCCTTCTTTCTTCTTCCTCCTCTTCCTCCTCCTCCACTGCCGGGCCCCACAGGGACTTGCCAGCACTCTGGGCACCGCGTGGTTCCCCCCCCCTTCACTCTGTGGCTGGAGTCGAGCAAACTCTGTGTGGATGCATCCGTGGCTGTGGGCACGTGGGCAGAGCCCGTGGGCTTGAAGCCAAAGGAGGGAGAGGCTGCTGCTGCTGAGGAGAGGTGGCCACCCCATAGCAGAATCCAGCTGCAGAGCAGAGCAGCCATGGGACTCGTAGCCAGCCGACCAACCCGCCGCTTGGGCTTCCCCTCACCAGTCACGGGGAATAATGTTACTATGGCAAGGGAATTTTTTTTTTTCTAAACCTGATATAAGAATACATATATATATATTTACACATTTTTATTGAAAATGGAAGTTTTATTACAGAAACTCAGTCTAGGGTCAGGGAAGTAGATTTAGAGTCTCTATTAGAGGTAGGATTGACATGAACGTTATTTCTTTTTACTGCTTAATGAAGTATGTGAACTAAATCTGACGATTGTTTTCCACTATAAGATATTCTGGGACACGGGTCTTATAACAGTAGCAGCAATGTCATGTATGTTTTATGAAACTGATTTTTTTGGTTTTGCCTGCTGTTTTTTAATTGAAAAATGTATTTTAAGCCAAACTATTAAATTTTATATGTTCATTTCTAACTATGAGTCTTTTATCTAGTAATCCCATTTGCCCTTCCCCCTCTATTTTCCTTTGGACAGGGGATGTACGAAACAAAATCATTTCATTTCAGTGATTGTTTAGTAGTTTCTCGAAGAAAATGATCCCAGTGCCGTGGCCTTGCTATCGTTTCCACGTAAGAAATGATTGGTCCCGTTCTGGTTCCCTGCTTGATTTCAACCGATCCCATCCATTTCTGAGCGCGGGGAAGCCGTGCAGTTTGAGAAGGATGCTTTCCTTTGGCAGGAAAACACAACCAAAAGCCATCGGTGAGCTCGGGTCCGTAGCAGGTGGGTGATGCCTGATGGTCTCTGTGAACAGAAGCATCGTGGCCATGGCCACCTTGTGCGCCCCTGTTGCTCTGGTGTCTGGAGGGGTTTTTGCTGCTGCCTCCTCTTCACCGTTAGAAAATGTCTCGATGAGCTCCTGCTTCAGCTGCCTCCCCGGCCCCTGCAGTGCTTGCCCGGTGCTGCCTCGCGGCAGCTTCAGTGCCGGCACCTTCCCAACGGCTGGGCTTATGCCGGTGTGTCTGAGACTCACCAGGGAGCAGCGTGGGAGGCAGAAGATTTTTGGGGCTAGAAAAAAAGCAGGTCACTATTTACTTATTTCTAGTTCTGGTGCGAGCCTTACAGGGAGATCCCTGCTGCTTCCCTGGGGCATGACTCGGGGCTCTGATATCAGAAACTTCTAGTTAAGATTTTAAGATCTGATTATTATTTTTTGTCATATGGGAAAGCTGAATTCTACAGCTATTTCAAGGATCTTTTGCCTACACAAATTAACTGCAAGAGCTTTTCCTTAAGGCTTTGAAAGATTACGGAGCTTACATACTCCTCTTGGTTGGTTGGTTTGTTATTTTAGATTATTTGATATCATAGAATGGTTACAGTTGGAAGGGACATTAAAGATCATTGAGTTCCAACCCTCTGCCATGGGCAGGGACACCTCCCACCAGACCAGGTTGCTCAAAGCCCCATCCAGCCTGGCCTTGAACCCCTCCAGGGATGGGGCAGCCACAGCTTCTCTGGGCAACCTGTTCCAGTGTCTCGCCACCCTCACAGAAAGGAATTTCTTTCTGGTATTTAATCTAAATCTCCCCTCTTCCAATTTAAAACCCTTACCCCTTGTCCTGTCACTGCTTTTCCTGGCAAAGAGTCCCTCTCCAGCTCTCCTGTAGCTCCCTTCAGATATTGGAAGGCTGCTATGAGGTCTCCCCAGAGCCTTCTCTTCTCCAGGCTGAACAACCCCAACTCTCTCAGCCTGTCCTCACAGGAGAGGTGCTCCATCTCTCTGATCATCTTGGTGGCCCTCCTCTGGACCCGTTCCAACAGGTCCATGTCCTTCCCGTGTTGAGGACTCCAAAGCTGGACACAGTACTCCAGGTGGGGTCTCATGAGCCCAGAGTAGAGGGGTAGAAAGATTTGTTGTTATGATGATGTTATTAAATATTAGATGATATTTAGATGACCACTCAATTAGATAAATTGCTCTAATAAAAAAAAGAGTTCTTATAACTCATTTTACTTTTTGTCCTTGGATTACCCTACTGCACCACCAGCGCTCTTCGTTGGGTGCCTTTGCATAGTCCATGGTGCTGCAGAAAGGGATATTTTGGCTGTTCTTCTCGGCTGGTTGTGCTGTTGTGGCCGAGGTGGCCACGGGGTGTTTGGTGCTGTCGGTTGTTTGCACAGGGCCCTGCTCCCTTACCCCATCGATCTGTTTGCCTGCACCCATCGGGGGGGATGGCGTGCCTGCTGGCTTAAATGTTATTTATTTTGCCACCTCACAGCGTGGCTGTGCAAATACCAGCTGGTGACCGGTGTCGATGGTGGTGCTCCCACTGTAGCACTGGTCAGCTTGGGTGGCCCATGGGTCACCTCTGCCGTGGTTTGAGGGGTGGGAAGCACACGCCGGGCAGAGGAAAGGTGCATGGCTGAGCCTGGCAGCAGCTCTGAAGAACAGGAACGAGGTGAAAAAGTGTCGGTACCTCCTGGGGGGTGTGATGTCTGGAGGTGGGGGGACAGCCCCGGGAGGGATGGCAGCGAGAGATGGTGGAGCCTGGTGTGTGGGGTGGCTGCTGCCACCAGGCTGGCAAAGAGGGTGTAAATTGGAGTGACATCTGGAGGTGAAAGGCAGGTGGATCGGGTTCTGGGGTTCCCCTGCACCAGGAAAATCAAGTCCTGGGGTTTCCCATGGCCTGGTGGAGCCAGATGGAGCCCCAGCTGGGCCGTGCTGCCCCTGCCAGCCTGTTGAGTCTGTTCCCCCTGTGTCTGGGCTCAATGGCTCAGGGTGAAGAGGGGACAGTCCGACCACCACTGCCAGGCAGCTTGGCTTCAACCACCTTGCCCGCTCTGTGGGTGCCTGCCTGTGCAGAGCCCGGTCCCTGGCCTGGGGTGACACGGTGCTGGAACCACTGCTGTCGGTAGGGACGGCGCTGTGGGGTGATCCTCAGCCCCGCTGGGAGGGGTGACGGTGCCCGGGGACAAGGGCGCAGGGATCAGCACCAGCAGCTAGCAGGGCTGTTGCCAGCGCTTGGTTTGATGCCACTTTTAATTGTGTCATGGTAAGGTTTGTATGGCCTTTGACACGGTCCCCTACAGCATCCTGCTTGCCAAATTGGAGGGATACGGATTTGATGGGTGGACTGTTCAGTGGATAAGGAACTGGCTGGATGGTCACATCCAGAGGGAGGTACTCAATAGCTTGAAGTCCAGATGGAGAGCAGGGACAAGTGGTGTTCCTCAAGGGTCCATGCTGGGACCGGTACTGTTTAATATTTTTATCAACTATATAGACAGAGGGATTGAGCGCACCATCAACAAGTTTGCAGATGACACCAAGCTGTGTGGTGTTGTTGATACACCAGAGGGACGGGATGTCATCCAGAGGGACCTGGATAGGCTGGAGAGGTGGGCCCAGGTGAACCTCATGAGGTTCAACAAGAGCAAGTGCAAGGTTCTGCACCTGGGCTGAAACAGTCCTCGTTATCAATACAGACTGGGGGATGAGGCATTAGAAAGCAGCCCTGAGGAAAGGGACTTGGGGTGCTGATGGACGAGAAGCTGGACATGAGCAGGCAGTGTGCACTTGCAGCCCAGAAGGCCAATCGCATCCTGGGATGCATCAAAGGAAGTGTTGCCAGCAGATCCAGAGAGGTGATTCTGCCACTTTGCTCTGGTGAGACCTCACCTGGAGTACTGTGTGCAGGTCTGGAGCCCTCAATGTAGGAAGGACATGGACCTGATGGAGCGGGTCCAGAGGAGGGCCACGAAAATGATCAGGGGGTTGAAGCACCTCTGCTATGAGGACAGGCTGAGGGAGCTGGGGTCGCTCAGCCTGGAGAAGGTCTCCGGGGAGACCTAATAGCAGCCTTCCAGTACCTGAAGGGGCTACAGGAAGGCTGGGGAGAGTCTGTTTACAAAAGCCTGCAGTGACAGGACGAGGGGCAATGGCTTTAAGGTGGAGAAGAGCAGATTGAGATGGGATATTAGGAACAAGTTCTTTACTGTGAGGCTGGTGGAACACTGGAACAGGTTGCCCAGGGAGGCAGTTGAGGCCCCTTCCCTGGAGACATTCAAGGTGAGGCTCGACGAGGCCCTGGGCAACCTGGTCTAGCTGGGGGTGTCCCTGCTGACTGCAGGGAGGTAGGACTAGATGACCTTTGGAGGTCCCTTCCGGCCCAGACCATTCTATGATACTATGGTGAGGTTTGCTTGATTATTTATTTTTTTTCCCCTCAAGTAAATAATTACATGAGCTTTGCAGACATTAATAAGTAAATAAAGTAAAAACGATGGCTGGGTGGTCAGCTCTGCGGGCCGTGTCTCCATAGTCTCTGCTCTGTGACTCTTCTCGCTTGAAATACTTTGCTTTGAGCCCGTCAGCCAGCGCCGGGCGAGGGCCTTGGCCTGGGGTGGGGGGCAGCGCTGGGTCCCCCATCTTGTGGGTCGAGACTCGCCGCCTAGGAAGCCCCAGGTCGAGATAATGCCTGAGATACAAGGAGAGAATTACAGGAGCAGCCATGGCAAGCTAGAAAAAGAAAATCTGTTGCTGCTTAAGTCACCCCTTGCCTTCCAGTTCCTAAGGGCTTGGGGTTAATGGTGCTGTTCAATGCTGTCGAATTTTTCAATATTTAATTTATTGGCAGAATTACCGCCCTGGTTCGAAAAGCCTTTCTCCCTGATCCTCGGGGGTTTTCTTCACGCCGCATTACACCTGCCCCTTACCCCGCTCTTACTTTGCTCCAAAGGCACACGGCGAGGCTTTTAGGAGGCGCCTTGGAGCTCCCTGAGGACGGCGCTGGGGCGGAGGTAACGCAGCCTGACGGGCCCTGCGAGAGCCCTGGAGTGCAGAGACAGCGGGGGGAAAGCTGTCCCGCGGGGAGCCGGGGGGCTGCGACGGCGCTGGGATTGTGTGCCCGGGTGAAGGGAGAAGGAGGACCTGGCCTGGGACCGACAGAGCTGGGGACAGAATAAGCTCTGAGCCAGCCAAGTGCGTCTTTGGCTCTGAAAGGGAAGCGCAGACCTCCAGGTTAAAGGCAGGGTGCTCGCCCCTCAGGGAGCAGCAGCGAGTAAGTCCAAGCCAGGACCAGTTGTGGGGAACAGCATCAAGTCACATGAAGTCACATCCAGCAGCCATATCCTGGCGGGATGCTTTGTCCAAGTAGCAAGTGGGGTAACGTTCAGCTTCTGTGGAAGAGGATGGAGGAGACTGAGTTGTCTGTGAGCAGTGACACTGCTGGGGAAGTACCACAAGAGCAGGAATTTCGTTTTCCCAGCTCCTTAGCTGGGGCAGGGACGGGATGTGGGCATCACCAGGGTGAGACACCCCCCTTAGACAGTATGACAGGGATTTTAACTGTTAAGTGACTCAATTGCTGCTGAATTCTCCCCGCAGAACCCCAAAACCTCAGAAGGACAGGGGTGGCTTGTGTTTATTCAGCTATTAATGGAAAATGTATTTGTCAGTAGTGAGGTCCCCCATTTGACTGTGTCTGTTTAATATATACAGCACCCAGAGCTGGAGAGGGACTGTTTCCCAGGGCATGGACCTCCTCCCTCTGCTATCAGCCAGGTAATCCAGAAGCGGTGTGAGGAATGGCAAAAAGTGCCAGGGTCTTAAACAAACCCCATTTGGTCAAAACACCCTCGGTGAGCTGCCCACTGCGGCCCTGTGGGAAGACTCATCGACCGCCTCTTCTGACCACACAAGGACCTTGGCTGAGAGCTAGTGAGGAGGTAACTGGAGACATTTCATGGGATAACTGAAGACATTTGATGAGAGGGCTGGATGCCTGTGATCAGAAAATCCCCCTCCCTGCCCCCAGGCCTCCCCTGGGCTTGGCACCCTGCTGTGCTCGCTGCTGTACAGGTATGGAGATCTATATGGACAACGTCCTGGAGGAGATGGCAGTTGGTGCTGGAGGACCTTCTCTCTGTGTGCAAGGACACCATTGCAAACTGCATGTGAGGCCACTCCAGTCCAGTGGAGCAGTCACCCACAGCTGTGAGCCACGTTCAACAGTCCACAATTTGGTCCCTGGTCACCTGGGACATCTTCCCAGCATCCAGGTGCTGCACGAAAACACTTCAGGATTAACAAAATGTGAAAGATGATTCAGGATGCAACCTGTGTTTGCACACAGGCCTGGTACCTGCCCAAGCAAGTTGTGAGATGACCAAGAGAGGGGAACATCTGTCAGCATTGCGGATGCTTTAGTGTACCATGTGTCAGAGAACACGCGTGGGTTCAGCTAACAGCAATATTGAGGTGAAGAGAACGGTGAAAAGGATCAAGACATCCACTTAAAGCGGAACAATAAATAAATAACATTTTTATTTTTGCTGCTACTCAAATCCATCTTCTGCTGCCACTAAAATAAGATCAGGGCACGAATAGCAGCAGTGGAAAAACCAGATGGTGCACTTGAGCGAGCAGATGGTGCGCTAGTGTGTCATACTTATTGCTGTCACTTACTTTATTATTTCTATTACAATGGGTCTCTGGACGGTCCTCACCTGTAATCAATATTTGTGGATTGGATTTTTTTTTTTAATTTGGTAAACATTATGTTTCACATACTTGGAAAAAATCTGGCGGAGTGGTGATTTCTCTCTGCAGTGCCGCCAGGTCTCGGGAAGCGTTTGATGCAGTCGGCGTTTTTTCAGGTAGAAACATGTTTTGGGGAGTGGAGAGAAAAAAAAAAAACCAAAAACCAAAACAACCGGCAGCGTGTGTTTATTTTATCAGCACCCCCAGCCCAAAATAAAGCAGGAGATGCTCTGTGTGACTCTTCTCTCCCGACCCTCTCCTTTTGCTGTAACGCCATGCCGGCTGCTCACCCGCTGCTCCTCGGGAAAGCTGTGCCCGTGCCCGAGAGCCAACGCCAGAAGATGCAGGAGAGGGAGAAGCCACCTTTCGACTGTCCCCCCTTGGGGATGGCACGCAAGGACGGCGCTTTCCCTCCTGCCTCTGGGCAGAGCCGGCTGTGTGACGGCCCGTCCCTGCCGGCAGACACGTAGGCAGTGTGCCGGGGAGGGCTGGGGCTCCCGGCCGGGCGGCGGGGGGGGATCTGCTGCGCTATTCCATCCCCCGCAGCCACAGAGGAGATGTCCCCGCCGGCAGCTGGCCCACACACAGGGTGACCGCGTGGAGGGACCGCACGTCTGCACTGCCCTTCCCTGCCCGGCACCGCGCTCGCCTCCGCCGGCACGTCGGGACTGTGT